>JAULUF010000008.1:1310000-1840000 GCA_031834385.1 Semotilus atromaculatus | reverse complement strand
ACACACACACACTCTTTCTCACACACACACGCACATACACGCTCACTAACACACACACACACTCACTCATTCACACACACGCTCACTAACACACACACACACACACACACTCATGCACATACACACACACACTTTCTTTCACACACACACACGCACAGACACGCTCACTAACTCACACACACACACAGACACGCTCACTAACACACACACACACACACACACACACTAACTCGCTCTCACACACTCACTAACTCACTCACACACACACACACACGCACATGCACAGACATGCTCACTAACTCACACACACGCACCGACATGCTCACTAACTCACACACACACACACACACACACACTCATGCACATACTCACAAATGCACACACTCACACACCCACACACAAACTCGCTCACACACACACACACTCAATTACATACACTCACAAATGCACACATTCACACACACACACTAACTCGCTCACACACACACACACACACTCACAAATGCACACACTCACACACACTAACTTGCTCACACACACACAGACTCACACACACTCACTAACTCACACACGCACAGACATGCTCACTAACTCACACACACACACACACACACACACACACACTAACTCTCTCTCACACACACATACACACACACACACACTCATGCACATACACTCACAAATGCACACACTCACACTAACTCGCTCACACACACACTCAAGTTTACAGTGTTTAGAGTTTACAAGTGTATAAATTGATGAGTTTATAAGTGTACGAGTTTAGAGTTTATAAGTTTAAATGAGTCTTAAGAGTTCAGTTTATAGTTTAAATGAGTCTAAGAGTTCAAAGTTTATTCATTTATGAGTTAATTAGTTTATACGTGTGTTAATTCAAAGTTTATTAGTTTAAATGAGTCTCAATGGCTCATATAGTATATAGAATGGCAGTTTGATTTAGTCTAGGGTTTCAAGGGATTTAGATTTGAATTTTTGACAGTTGGGGAGTTTGAAAATCTGAAAATTCCGCAATGTTAAGTCAATGGGAGTTTTTCCGAGTTTTGATCGTCATTTTTAGGAAAACCGTAAGTCCGATCAGTTCCCCTTCAGGGACTACCGCTGCGTGTAATCGCAGTGGGAACGCCCCCCAGCGTAGCGCGTCTGAATAATGAATGAAATCAGTCAATGGAGAGAATGAGCGTACGGCGAGTGACGTCATCGACCAGGAAGCTATAAATAACCCCTGAATACACAAGCCGCCAGCTTCTGTCACTTCAGCAGCGCTTTGTGTGTGTCTGGAATCTTTCAATTGTGTTTGTCTGTTTTAGTCAGGAGTTTATCACTATATATATATATATTATATATAAAAAAACCAATATGAGCGAGCAGTATAGAAAGTGTGCTCCCCCCTGTACTAGATACATCACGGGTGGGGATTCACACGAGTTATGTGTTGCTTGTTTAGGAATGCAGCATGCCCAGTCGGCTCTCGAGGGGGTCGATTGTGTGCATTGCGAGCGTTTTCCTATTAGAACTCTGCGCTCGCGGCGATCGCTCTTCGAGGAGAGCGGTATGCTGCGAGCTCCCCAAGGCTCGGGTCCCGCTTCTGTTGAGGCAGGGCGGCGGCGCTTGTCTTGGGGTTCGCAGATGGATCTCACCGGCGACGTTGAGACGGGCCCCGCCCTATCTCAGCCATCTCCGGCGGGATCCAGTGCCTCTCGCCCGGCTCTGGAAGCACGCGCTGCGGCGGTTACTTCTGCCCGGGTGGAGGCACATGATGATGTTGAATTGAGATTATCCAGTTCCGAGGAGCTGGATATCGATAGTGTTGCATCAGAAGATACAAGTTTGTCACATTATACTGCTAATGAGGAAGGGCTGATGGATGTTTTATCTCGGGCTGTTGAAAAGCTCAGCATTGAGTGGCCAGCTGATAGGCAGGAGTCTAGAAGTAAAAGCAAACTAGACGATAGATTTCTGTCTGCTCGACCTCAGCCCGCTCGTCGGTGCCTACCGTTTTTCCCTGATCTCCATGCTGAGGTTTCAAAAACCTGGGTTAGACCTGTTTCTAGCAGAATTTACACTAACCAGTCTAATGCCTATGGTAACATTGTTAGTGCTAAATCTGAGGGGTATGTGACGATGCCGAAGGCGGAAGAGACGCTCGCTAGCTATCTCTCTCCTGCTTCGTCGTCCTCACTTAAAGCACCGACTCTTCCATCCAGACCTTTAAAAAATACATCTGCGCTCGTAGGGAAGGCTTACTCGGCGGCTGGTCAGGCGGCTGCATGTATGCATACTATGGCCATTTTGCAGGCTTATCAAGCCGACCTGCTTAAAGATGCTTGTGAAGGGGGGGAAATTTCTGCTGATATGATCAATGAGCTGAGGCAGACCGCTGATCTCACTCTTCGGGCCACCAGGGAGACAGCTAAATCTATTGGTCGGTCTATGGCAGCCATGGTGGCCACAGAAAGGCATTTATGGCTGAGTCAAACTTCCATGAAGGAAAAAGATAAATCTCTTCTTTTAAATGCTCCAGTTTCGCCTGCGGGTCTCTTCGGTGACGCTCTTCTTTCTGTCACCGAGAGGTTCCAGGAAGAGAAAAAACAGGCGGCTGCTTTTCATAAATTTATTCCCCTAAAAGTACGTGTCGCTGGGGCTGCTGAACGAAAAGGGCAGTCCCAGCCGCCGAGTTCATTCTCTAGCAGAGCGCAGCAGAAGCAGAGTGTCGCGTCTCGTGCCCCCCCGCAGAGAAATTGGAGGGACGAGGCGGGGCGCTCTCCGGCGCGGCCTTCTCGGGGCAGGACTGATCTGAGGACAGTCATTGTGGCCAGAAAGGCCGCGTCGAAAAAATCCTGACGTGCTGAACGTCAGGACTCTGAGGGTGGTCCCCATCGGGAAAGACTTGAGTTCACCACACAAAAACATGGTGCCCTGTTTTTCTCGATGCCCTCAGGGGTCTGTTCTACTAACCCTGCCTATACAGGGCGTAGAGAGACTCGGCGAGTGCTTTCCCGAGGGACGCTCGCCCCCTCCGAGGAGGGTTGTGGAGTGCTCAGACCAGTTGTTTCCTGCCAGTATGTTACAGGGCGCTGTGTCTGTCACTCGGGATGTTCATCCAGAGGCCAGCCTCGAGAGGCTGGTTCCCTTAGTAGAGTTCCTGGCGGAATGGGAAATGCTTCCCAATGTTTCTCAGTGGGTCCTGAATACTATAAAGAACGGGTACGCTATTCAGTTCAGAACGCGTCCACCTCGTTTCAGAGGGGTTCTGCCTACACTGGTGGGCCCCGAACAGGCTCTGGTATTAGAACAGGAGGTAAAAACTCTGCTACTAAAGGGAGCTATAGAACGAGTTCCTCCACCCAGCAGGGAGTTAGGATACTACAGCCGGTACTTCATCGTTCCGAAAAAAGATGGAGGGTTGCGTCCCATTTTAGATCTGCGTCTTTTAAATCGCACTGTAGGGAAGCTCAAGTTCAAGATGCTCACTCTCAAACAGATTGTGTCACAAATCAGATCCGAGGACTGGTTTGTCACAATAGATCTAAAGGACGCTTACTTCCATGTATCTATCCTCCCTCAACACAGGAAGTTCCTGAGGTTCGCTTTCGGGGACGAAGCATACCAATATCGGGTTCTTCCGTTCGGCCTAGCACTATCACCCCGCACGTTCACGAAGTGTATGGATGCAGCCATAGCCCCGCTGAGGCTGCAGGGCATCCGTATCCTGAACTATATAGACGATTGGTTAATTCTAGCTCAATCGGAACAACAGGCGGTTCGGCATCGAGATGTCGTTCTTGCTCACATCAAGAGTTTGGGGTTGAGGCTCAACGCCAAGAAGAGTGTTCTTTCTCCATTACAGAGAACCACTTTTCTCGGTGTAGTGTGGGATTCGACGACGATGCAGGCGCAATTGTCACCTGCTCGTATTGCTTCGATTCTCGCCGCAGTAAAACAGGTCAAGCTAGGCCAGTCACTCACTGTAAAACAGTTCCAGAGGCTGTTAGGTCTCATGGCAGCTGCGTCCAACGTGATACCTTTTGGCCTCTTGCACATGAGACCGTTACAGTGGTGGCTCAGAACCAAGGGGTTCTCCCCGAGGGGAAATCCGTTTCGCAGGATCGTGAGTTCGCGACGGTGTCATCGCGCCCTGATCATGTGGAAAGATCCTTGGTTTCTGTCCCAAGGTCCGGTGTTGGGGGCTCTTTGTCGTCGTGTTATGCTAACGACAGATGCCTCTCTCACGGGTTGGGGGGCGATCATGAGTGGTCGCCCAGCTCAGGGTCTGTGGGGGGACCATCACCGCCTATGGCACATAAATTGTCTAGAGATGCTGGCAGTGTTTCAGGCCCTGAAACATTTCCTCCCAGACCTAAGGGGCCACCATGTTCTTGTCCGGACAGACAACACATCGGTGGTCTCTTATATCAACCATCAGGGGGGTCTGCGTTCTCGCCCGCTTTACAAACTGGCACGTCAGATCCTTCTATGGTCCCAGGGGAAAATTCTCTCTCTCAGAGCTATTTATCTCCCGGGGTATTTGAATCAGGGAGCAGACATCCTGTCGAGGCAGGGGCCGAGGCCCGGGGAGTGGAGTCTTCACCCCGAGGTGGTGGAGCTCCTATGGGAACATTTCGGTCGTGCCGAGGTAGACCTTTTTGCGTCCCGAGAGACATCACACTGTCCACTGTGGTTCTCTCTCAGCCAGCCAGCCCCACTGGGGTTGGACGCGATGGTACATCCGTGGCCGAGGTCACGCCTGTACGCTTTTCCCCCGATTGCTCTGCTCCCGGGAGTTCTGGAGAGGGTTCGCCGGGACGGGCTCAGTCTCCTGCTAATAGCCCCGTTCTGGCCGGCCCGAGTATGGTTTGCGGACCTAGTGTCTCTCCTCGACGGCTCTCCCCTGGAGATACCGATCAGGAGAGATCTACTTTCTCAGGCGAATGGGTCGATCCTTCACCCCCGCCCAGAACTATGGAGGCTGTGGGCTTGGCCTCTGAGGGGGCCCAGCTCATAGATTCTGGTCTCTCGACTGAGGTCGTTGAGACCATCCTCCAATCCAGAGCTCCTTCCACGAGGAAGTTATATGCCGCGAGGTGGAAACTTTTCACCTCTTGGTGTGGAGAGCGCCAGCAGGACCCAGTTAACTGCCCAGTTGGTACAGTGCTGGATTTCCTGCAGGACCGTCTCTCCACAGGGTTATCCCACTCTACACTGAAGGTGGCGGCCTTAGCTGCTTACCACGCTCCTTCAAGTGGAGGTTCTCTCGGGAGACACCCACTTATATCTCGCTTCCTTCGTGGCACCTTGAGGCTGAGGCCTGCAGTTCGCACGAGGGTACCAGCTTGGGACCTGGCCATCGTCTTAGAAGGTCTCTCCCTAGCTCCTTTCGAGCCCATTGAGGAAGTTTCGGTAAAGTTTCTTACTCTAAAGACTATCCTTCTTCTCGCTATCTCATCTCTAAAAAGAATAGGAGATATTCAAGCACTTTCGGTGGCTCCCTCGTGCCTGGAATTTGCGCCTGGTATGGTTAAGGCCTTTCTCTGTCCGAGACCAGGTTACGTTCCTAAGGTACCAACTACTGTTGTTAGACCTATAGTTCTGCAGGCTTTCTGTCCTCCGCCCTTTTTGACGTCAGACCAGGAGAAACTTAATTTGCTGTGCCCAGTTAGGGCTTTAGATGCTTATGTCCACAGAGCTGCCCTGTGGAGGAAATTGGAACAACTGTTCGTTTGCTTTGGGTCACCTAGGAAAGGGTGTCCTGCATCTAAACAAAGGATGAGCAAGTGGGTGGTCGAGGCCATCTCACTCGCTTATGGTTCGGCCCATCAGCCTTCACCTTTGGCTGTAAGGGCTCATTCCACTAGGAGTATGGCTGCCTCTACAGCTCTTCTTTCAGGAGCTTCTCTTCAGGACGTTTGTGATGCGGCAGGCTGGTCCTCACCGCACACTTTCGTCAGGTTTTATTCCCTTGACCTTAGCTCCACTCCCGGGGCTCAGGTTCTCTCGTCGGTTTGTGCCTCCTAATGACACACGACGGGGATTTGGTCGTATGGGGATGTGGGTATTGCGTTCCCACTGCGATTACACGCAGCGGTAGTCCCTGAAGGGGAACGTCCCGGGTTACGTATGTAACCCTAGTTCCCCGAAGGGACGGACGCTGCGTGTCCTGCCATACTCTCGGCATCCCCTTGGGTCGCTTGCTTCAGTGACATTAGAAGCTGGCGGCTTGTGTATTCAGGGGTTATTTATAGCTTCCTGGTCGATGACGTCACTCGCCGTACGCTCATTCTCTCCATTGACTGATTTCATTCATTATTCAGACGCGCTACGCTGGGGGGCGTTCCCACTGCGATTACACGCAGCGTCCGTCCCTTCGGGGAACTAGGGTTACATACGTAACCCGGGACGTTTGAAAAGACAGAGCAACTAACTTCAGAATAGGTCAAAGGTCTGAGCCGAGTTTGGAGTATGTAGAGTTAACGGTCTAGGCCGCATTAAAGTCAACAGTTTTCTAAGAAGAATAATAATAATAATAATAATAAGTTTAAATAGGATTTCAGTAAGTTGGCTCTCACAAGCCAACTTAACTAGAAAAAGTTCGTCGAGACAAACTTTAAGTTGGCTTGTGAAAGTTTGGACCAATAAGTTTGAAGAAGTTTAAAGAAGTTTAAAGTTTAATTAGTTTATAGTTTAGTAAGAAAGAAAGAAAGATAGATTAGTTAGAAAGAAAGAAAGAAAAAAAGATTAGTAAGAAAGAAAGAAAGATAGATTAGTTAGAAAGAAAGAAAGATTAGTTAGAAAGAAAGATAGATTAGTAAGAAAGAAAGAAAGAAAGAAATATAGATAAGTTAGAAAGAAAGAAAGATAGATTAGTTAGAAAGAAAGAAAAAAATATTAGTTAGAAAGAAAGAAAGAATGATAGATTAGTTAGAAAAAAAGAAAGAAAAAAAGATTAGTAAGAAAGAAAGAAAGATAGATTAGATAGAAAGAAAAAAGGAAAGAAAGATAGATTAGTAAGAAAGAAAGAAAGAAAGATAAATTAGTAAGAAAGAAAAAAGATTGATTAGTAAGAAAGATAGAAAGATAGATAGATTAGTTAGAAAGAAAGAAAAAAAGATTAGTGAGAAAGAAAGATAGATTAGTTAGAAAGAAAGAAAGAAAGAGATTAGTTAGAAAGAAAAAGAAAGATAGATTAGTTAGAAAGAAAGATAGATTAGTTAGAAAGAAAGAAAGAAAGAAAGAAAGAAAGAAAGTTAATTAAAAAGAAAGAAAGAAAGATAGATTAGGTAGAAAGAAAGATAGAAAGATAGATTAGGTAGAAAGAAAGATAGAAAGATAGATAGATTAGTTAGAAAGAAAGAAAGAAAGAAAGAAAGAAAGATAGATTAGTTAGAAAGAAAGAAAGAAAAAAAGATTAGGTAGAAAGAAAGAAAGATAGATTAGTTAGAAAAAAAGAAAGAAAAAAATATTAGTAAGAAAGAAAGATAGATTAGTTAGAAAGAAAAAAGGAAAGAAAGATAGATTAGTAAGAAAGAAAGAAAGAAAGATAGATTAGTGAGATAGATTAGTTAGAAAGAAAGAAAGAAAGAAAGAAAAAAGATTAGTGAGAAAGAAAGATAGATTAGTTAGAAAGAAAGAAAGATAGATTAGTTAGAAAAAAAGAAAGAAAGAAAGAAAGAAAGTTAATTCAAAAGAAAGAAAGAAATATAGATTAGGTAGAAAGAAAGATAGAAAGATAGATAGATTAGTTAGAAAGAAAGAAAGAAAGAAAGTTAATTAAAAAGAAAGAAAGAAAGATTAGTTAGAAAGATAGATTAGTTAGAAAGAAAGAAAGAAAGAAAGAAAAAAAGATTAGTAAGAAAGAAAGATAGATTAGTTAGAAAGAAAGAAAGAAAGAAAGAAAGAAAGAAATATAGATAAGTTAGAAAGAAAGAAAGATAGATTAGTTAGAAAGAAAGAAAGAAAAAAAGATTAGTTAGAAAGAAAGAAAGCTAGATTAGTTAGAAAGAAAGAAAGAAAGAAAGAAAGAAAGTTAATTAAAAAGAAAGAAAGAAAGATAGATTAGGTAGAAAGAAAGATAGAAAGATAGATAGATTAGTTAGAAAGAAAGAAAGAAAGTTAATTAAAAAGAAAGACAGATTAGTTAGAAAGATAGATTAGTTAGAAAGAAAGAAAGAAAAAATTATTAGTAAGAAAGAAAGATAGATTAGTTAGAAAGAAAGAAAGAAAGAAATATAGATAAGTTAGAAAGAAAGAAAGATAGATTAGTTAGAAAAAAAGAAAGAAAAAAGATTAGTAAGAAAGAAAGAAAGATAGATTAGTTAGAAAGAAAAAAGGAAAGAAAGATAGATTAGTAAGAAAGAAAGAAAGAAAGAGATTAGTTAGAAAGAAAAAGAAAGATAGATTAGTTAGAAAGAAAGAAAGATAGATTAGTTAGAAAGAAAGAAAGAAAGAAAGAAAGTTAATTAAAAAGAAAGAAAGAAATATAGATTAGGTAGAAAGAAAGATAGAAAGATAGATAGATTAGTTAGAAAGAAAGAAAGAAAAAAAGATTAGTAAGAAAGAAAGATAGATTAGTTAGAAAGAAAGAAAGAAAGAAAGAAATATAGATAAGTTAGAAAGAAAGAAAGATAGATTAGTTAGAAAGAAAGAAAAAAAGATTAGTTAGAAAGAAAGAAAGCTAGATTAGTTAGAAAGAAAGAAAGAAAGAAAGTTAATTAAAAAGAAAGAAAGAAAGATAGATTAGTTAGAAAGAAATAAATAAATAAAGTTAATTAAAAAGAAAGAAAGAAAGAAAGATAGATAGATTAGTTAGAAAGAAAGAAAGAAAAAAAGATTATTAAGAAAGAAAGAAAGATTAGTTAGAAAGAAAGAAAGATAGATTAGTTAGAAAGAAAAAGAAAGATAGATTAGTTAGAAAGAAAGATAGATTAGTTAGAAAGAAAGATAGATTAGTTAGAAAGAAAGATAAATTAGTTAGAAAGAAAGATAGATTAGTTAAAAAACAAAGAAAGAGATTTGTTAGAAAGAAAGATAGATTAGTTAGAAAGATAGATTAGTTAGAAAGAAAGATAGATTAGTTAGAAAGAAAGATAACTTAGTTAGAAAGAAAGAAAGATAGATTATTTAAAAAACAAAGAAAGATGGATTTGATAGAAAGAAAGATAGATTAGCTAGAAAGATAGATTAGTTAGAAAAAAGAAAGATAGATTAGTTAGAAAGAAAGAAAGATAAATTAGTTAGAAAGTAAGATAGATTAGTTAGAAAGAAAGATAAGTTAGATATAGATAGATAGATAGATAGATTAGTTAGATTAGTTAGAAAGATGGATAGATAGATAGATAGATAGATAGATAGATAGATAGATAGATAGATAGATAGATAGATAAGTTAGAAAGAAAGATAAGTTAGATATAGATAGATAAGTTAGATAGATTAGTTAGAAAGATGGATAGATAGATAGATAGATAGATTAGTCAACAGTTTTCTAAGAATAATAATAATAATAATAATAAGTAGAAAAAGTTCGTCGAGACAAACTTTAAGTTGGCTTGTGAAAGTTTGGACCAATAAGTTTGAAGAAGTTTAAAGAAGTTTAAAGTTTAATTAGTTTATAGTTTGGTAAGAAAGAAAGAAAGATAGATTAGTTAGAAAGAAAGAAAGAAAAAAAGATTAGTAAGAAAGAAAGAAAGATAGATTAGTTAGAAAGAAAGAAAGAAAGAAAGAAAGATAGATTAGTTAGAAAGAAAGATAGATTAGTAAGAAAGAAAGAAAGAAAGAAATATAGATAAGTTAGAAAGAAAGATAGATTAGTTAGAAAGAAAGAAAGAAAAAAAGATTAGTAAGAAAGAAAGATAGATTAGTAAGAAAGAAAGATAGATTAGTTAGAAAGAAAGAAAGAAAGAAATATAGATAAGTTAGAAAGAAAGAAAGATAGATTAGTTAGAAAGAAAGAAAAAAAGATTAGTTAGAAAGAAAGAAAGAAAGATAGATTAGTTAGAAAAAAAGAAAGAAAAAAAGATTAGTAAGAAAGAAAGATAGATTAGTTAGAAAGAAAGAAAGAAAGAAAGAAAGAAAGAAAGTTAATTAAAAAGAAAGAAAGAAAGATAGATTAGGTAGAAAGATAGAAAGATAGATAGATTAGTTAGAAAGAAAGAAAGAAAGTTAATTAAAAAGAAAGAAAGAAAGATTAGTTAGAAAGATAGATTAGTTAGAAAGAAAGAAAGAAAAAAAGATTAGTAAGAAAGAAAGATAGATTAGTTAGAAAGAAAGAAAGAAAGAAAGAAATATAGATAAGTTAGAAAGAAAGAAATATAGATTAGTTAGAAAGAAAGAAAAAAAGATTAGTTAGAAAGAAAGAAAGAAAGATAGATTAGTTAGAAAAAAAGAAAGAAAAAAGATTAGTAAGAAAGAAAGAAAGATAGATTAGTGAGATAGATAGATTAGTTAGAAAGAAAGAAAGAAAAAAAGATTACTGAGAAGAAAGATAGATTAGTTAGAAAGAAAGAAAGAAAGAGATTAGTTAGAAATAAAAAGAAAGATAGATTAGTTAGAAAGAAAGAAAGATAGATTAGTTGAAAGAAAGAAAGAAAGAAAGAAAGAAAGAAAGTTAATTAAAAAGAAAGAAAGAAAGATAGATTAGGTAGAAAGAAAGATAGAAAGATAGATAGATTAGTTAGAAAGAAAGAAAAAAAGATTAGTTAGAAAGAAAGAAAGAAAGAAAGATAGATTAGTTGAAAAAAAGAAAGAAAAAAAGATTAGTAAGAAAGAAAGATAGATTAGTTAGAAAGAAAAAAGGAAAGAAAGATAGATTAGTAAGAAAGAAAGAAAGAAAGATAGATTAGTGAGAAAGATAGATTAGTTAGAAAGAAAGAAAGAAAGATAGATTAGTTAGAAAGAAAGATGGATTAGTTAGAAATAAATAAATAAATAAAGTTAATTAAAAAGAAAGAAAGAAAGAAAGATAGATAGTTAGAAAGAAAGAAAGAAAAAAAGATTAGTAAGAAAGAAAGAAAGATTAGTTAGAAAGAAAGAAAGATAGATTAGTTAGAAAGAAAAAGAAAGATAGATTAGTTAGAAAGAAAGAAAGATAGATTAGTTAGAAAGAAAGAAAGAAAGTTAAATAAAAAGAAAGAAAGAAAGATAGATTAGTTAGAAAGAAAGAAAGAAAAAAAGATTAGTAAGAAAGAAAGATTAGTTAGAAAGAAAGAAAGAAAGATAGATTAGTTAGAAAGAAAAAGAAAGATAGATTAGTTAGAAAGAAAGAAAGATATATAGATTAGTTAGAAAGAAAGAAAGATAGATTAGTTAGAAAGAAAAAGAAAGATAGATTAGTTAGAAAGAAAGAATGAAAGATAGATTAGTAAGAAATAAAGAAAGATTAGTTAGAAAGAAAGAAAGAAAGATAGATTATTTTGAAAGAAAAAGAAATATAGATTAGTTAGAAACAAAGAAAGATAGATTAGTTAGAAAGAAAGAAAGAAAGAAAGAAAGATTAGTTAGAAAGAAAGAAGAAAAGAAAGATAGATTAGTAAGAAAGAAAGAAAGATAGATTAGTAAGAAAGAAATATTGATTAGTAAGAAAGAAAGAAAGATAGATTAGTTAGAAAGAAAAAAAGATTAGTAAGAAAGAAAGATAGATTAGTTAGAAAGAATGAAAGAAAGATAGATTAGTAAGAAAGAAAGAAAGATAGATTAGTAAGAAAGAAAGAAAGAAAAAAAATAGTAAGAAAGAAAGAAAGATAGATTAGTTAGAAAGAAAGAAAGAAAAAAAGATTAGTAAGAAAGAAAGATAGATTAGTTAGAAAGAAAGAAAGAAAGAAAGAAAGATAGATTAGTTAGAAAGAAAAAAAGATTAGTAAGAAAGAAAGAAAGATAGATTAGTTAGAAAGAAAGAAAAAAAGATAGATTAGTTAGAAAGAAAAAAAGAAAAAAAGATTAGTAAGAAAGAAAGAAAGATAGATTAGTTAGAAAGAAAGAAGGAAAGAAAGATAGATTAGTAAGAAAGAAAGAAAGATAGATTAGTAAGAAAGAAATATTGATTAGTAAGAAAGAAAGAAAGATAGATTAGTTAGAAAGAAAGAAAGAAAAAAAGATTAGTAAGACAGAAAGAAAGATAGATTAGTTATAAAGAAAGAAAGAAAAAAAGATTAGTAAGAAAGAAATACCGTTCCTCCGTGTTCGGAGGTATTTTGGGTGGTTGCTATGGTGTTACTAGGGTGTTCTGGGTGGTTGCTAGGGTGTTCTAAGGTATTTTGGGTGGTTGCTAGGGTGTTCTAAGGTATTTTGGGTGGTTGCCAGGGTGTTCTGGGTGGTTGCTAGGGTGTTCTAAGGTATTTTAGGTGGTTGCTAGGGTGTTCTAAGGTATTTTGGTTGGTTGCTAGGGTGTTCTTGGTTGTTGCTAGGCTGTTCTAATGTATTTTGGGTGGTTGCTATGGTGTTCTAAGGTAATTTGGGTGGTTGCTATGGTGTTGCTAGGGTGTTCTAAGGTATTTTGGGTGGTTGCTAGGGTGTTGCTAGGGTGTTCTGATGTATTTTGGGTGGTTGCTAGGGTGTTGCTAGGGTGTTCTGAGGTATTTTGGGTGGTTGCTATGGTGTTGCTAGGGTGTTCTAAGGTATTTTGGGTGGTTGCTAGGGTGTTGCTAGGGTGTTCTAAGGTATTTTGGGTGGTTGCTAGGGTGTTCTAAGGTATTTTGGGTGGTTGCTAGGGTGTTCTGAGGTATTTTGGGTGGTTGCTATGGTGTTGCTAGGGTGTTCTGATGTATTTTGGGTTGTTGCTAGGGTGTTGCTAGGGTGTTCTAAGGTATTTTGGGTGGTTGCTAGGGTGTTCTGGGTGGTTGCTAGGGTGTTCTAAGGTATTTTGGTTGGTTGCTAGGGTGTTCTGGGTGGTTGCTAGGGTGTTCTAAGGTATTTTGAGTGGTTGCTAGGGTGTTGCTAGGGTGTTCTAAGGTATTTAGGGTGGTTGCTAGGGTGTTGCTAACGTGTTCGGAGGTATTTTGGGTGGTTGCTATGGTGTTGCTAGGGTGTTCTAAGGTATTTTGGGTGGTTGCTAGGGTGTTGCTAGGGTGTTCTGAGGTATTTTGGGTGGTTGCTATGGTGTTGCTAGGGTGTTCTAAGGTATTTTGGGTGGTTGCTAGGGTGTTGCTAGGGTGTTCTGATGTATTTTGGGTTGTTGCTAGGGTGTTCTAATGTATTTTGGGTGGTTGGTAGGGTGTTCATAGGGTGTTCTAAGGTATTTTGGTTGGTTGCTAGGGTGTTCTGGGTGGTTGCTAGGGTGTTCTGAGGTATTTTGGGTTGAGGTATTTTGGGTTGTTGCTAGGGTGTTGCTAGGGTGTTCTAAGGTATTTTGGGTGGTTGCTAGGGGGTTTCTACTGTATTTTGGGTGGTTGCTAGGGTGTTCTGAGGTATTTTGGGTGGTTGCTATGGTGTTGCTAGGGTGTTCTAAGGTATTTTGGGTGGTTGCTAGGGTGTTCTGAGGTATTTTGGGTGGTTGCTATGGTGTTGCTAGGGTGTTCTAAGGTATTTTGGGTTGGTTGCTAGGATGTTGCTAGGGTGTTCTAAGGTATTTTGTGTGGTTGCTAGGGTGTTGCTAGGGTGTTGTAAGGGTGTTGTAAGGTATTTTGGTTGGTTGCTAGGGTGTTCTGAGGTATTTTGGGTTGTTGCTAGGGTGTTGTAAGGTATTTTGGGTGGTTGCTAGGGTGTTGCTAGGGTGTTCTGAGGTATTTTGGGTGGTTGCTATGGTGTTGCTAGGGTGTTCTGAGATATTTTGGGTTGTTGCTAGGGTGTTGCTAGGGTGTTCTAAGGTATTTTGGGTGGTTGCTAGGGTGTTCTGGGTGGTTGCTAGGGTGTTCTAAGGTATTTTGAGTGGTTGCTAGGGTGTTGCTAGGGTGTTCTAAGGTATTTTGGGTGGTTGCTAGGGTGTTGCTAACGTGTTCGGAGGTATTTTGGGTGGTTGCTATGGTGTTGCTAGGGTGTTCTAAGGTATTTTGGGTGGTTGCTAGGGTGTTGCTAACGTGTTCGGAGGTATTTTGGGTGGTTGCTATGGTGTTGCTAGGGTGTTCTAAGGTATTTTGGGTGGTTGCTAGGGTGTTGCTAGGGTGTTCTGAGGTATTTTGGGTGGTTGCTATGGTGTTGCTAGGGTGTTCTAAGGTATTTTGGGTGGTTGCTAGGGTGTTGCTAGGGTGTTCTAAGGTATTTTGGGTGGTTGCTAGGGTGTTCTGAGGTATTTTGGGTGGTTGCTATGGTGTTGCTAGGGTGTTCTGAGGTATTTTGGGTTGTTGCTAGGGTGTTCTGGGTGGTTGCTAGGGTGTTCTGGGTGGTTGCTAGGGTGTTCTAAGGTATTTTGAGTGGTTGCTAGGGTGTTGCTAGGGTGTTCTAAGGTATTTAGGGTGGTTGCTAGGGTGTTGCTAACGTGTTCGGAGGTATTTTGGGTGGTTGCTATGGTGTTGCTAGGGTGTTCTAAGGTATTTTGGGTTGTTGCTAGGGTGTTCTGGGTGGTTGCTAGGGTGTTCTGGGTGGTTGCTAGGGTGTTCTAAGGTATTTTGAGTGGTTGCTAGGGTGTTGCTAGGGTGTTCTAAGGTATTTTGGGTGGTTGCTAGGGTGTTGCTAGGGTGTTCTAAGGTATTTTGGGTTGTTGCTAGGGTGTTCTGGGTGGTTGCTAGGGTGTTCTGGGTGGTTGCTAGGGTGTTCTAAGGTATTTTGAGTGGTTGCTAGGGTGTTGCTAGGGTGTTCTAAGGTATTTTGGGTGGTTGCTAGGGTGTTGCTAACGTGTTCGGAGGTATTTTGGGTGGTTGCTATGGTGTTGCTAGGGTGTTCTGAGGTATTTTGGGTTGTTGCTAGGGTGTTCTGGGTGGTTGCTAGGGTGTTCTGGGTGGTTGCTAGGGTGTTCTAAGGTATTTTGAGTGGTTGCTAGGGTGTTGCTAGGGTGTTCTAAGGTATTTTGGGTGGTTGCTAGGGTGTTGCTAACGTGTTCGGAGGTATTTTGGGTGGTTGCTATGGTGTTGCTAGGGTGTTCTAAGGTATTTTGTGTGGTTGCTAGGGTGTTCTGAGGTATTTTGGGTGGTTGCTATGGTGTTGCTAGGGTGTTCTAAGGTATTTTGGGTGGTTGCTAGGGTGTTGCTAGGGTGTTCTGATGTATTTTGGGTTGTTGCTAGGGTGTTCTAATGTATTTTGGGTGGTTGGTAGGGTGTTCATAGGGTGTTCTAAGGTATTTTGGTTGGTTGCTAGGGTGTTCTGGGTGGTTGCTAGGGTGTTCTGAGGTATTTTGGGTTGAGGTATTTTGGGTTGTTGCTAGGGTGTTGCTAGGGTGTTCTAAGGTATTTTGGGTGGTTGCTAGGGTGTTCTAAGGTATTTTGGTTGGTTGCTAGGGTGTTCTGGGTGGTTGCTAGGGTGTTCTAAGGTATTTTGGGTGGTTGCTAGGGTGTTGCTAGGGTGTTCTACTGTATTTTGGGTGGTTGCTAGGGTGTTCTGATGTATTTTGGGTGGTTGCTATGGTGTTGCTAGGGTGTTCTAAGGTATTTTGGGTGGTTGCTAGGGTGTTCTGAGGTATTTTGGGTGGTTGCAATGGTGTTTCTAGGGTGTTCTAAGGTATTTTGGGTAGTTGCTAGGGTGTTGCTAGGGTGTTCTGATGTATTTTGGGTTGTTGCTAGGGTGTTCTAATGTATTTTGGGTGGTTGGTAGGGTGTTCATAGGGTGTTCTAAGGTATTTTGGTTGGTTGCAAGGGTGTTCTGGGTGGTTGCTAGGGTGTTCTGAGGTATTTTGGGTTGAGGTATTTTGGGTTGTTGCTAGGGTGTTGCTAGGGTGTTCTAAGGTATTTTGGGTGGTTGCTAGGGTGTTCTAAGGTATTTTGGTTGGTTGCTAGTGTGTTCTGGGTGGTTGCTAGGGTGTTCTAAGGTATTTTGGGTGGTTGCTAGGGTGTTGCTAGGGTGTTCTACTGTATTTTGGGTGGTTGCTAGGGTGTTCTGAGGTATTTTGGGTGGTTGCTATGGTGTTGCTAGGGTGTTCTAAGGTATTTTGGGTGGTTGCTAGGGTGTTCTGAGGTATTTTGGGTGGTTGCTATGGTGTTGCTAGGGTGTTCTAGGGTATTTTGGGTGGTTGCTAGGGTGATGCTAGGGTGTTCTAAGGTATTTTGGGTGGTTGCTAGGGTGTTCTAAGGAATTTTGGTTGGTTGCTATGGTGTTGCTAGGGTGTTCTAAGGAATTTTGGTTGGTTGCTATGGTGTTGCTAGGGTGTTCTGATGTATTTTGGGTGGTTGCTAGGGTGTTGCTAGGGTGTTTTAAGGTATTTTGGGTGGTTGCTATGGTGTTGCTAGGGTTTTCTAAGGTATTTACACATAACTAATCACTATTAGCATGTAGCTATTCACTGCAAGCATGTGTAGCATGTTGGAAGTGCTGTTTGCTAGCATGAGTCAAAAGAGCCAACCCCCATGTCTCTACGATGTTCTGATGCATAGATATAGGCCTTGCAAAATGGTTGCTAGGGTACTCTGTTTGGTTGCTATGGAGTTGCTTGGCAGCTGCCAATCATGAAACTCCAAAGGCCTATTGTCAGTGTGAATGATATAAACCAACCCCCATCTGTATACGATGATCTGATGCAGAGATATAGGTCTTGCTAAATGGTTGCTAGGGTACTCTGTTTGGTTGTTAGGGAGTGGTTTGGCAGCCGCCAATCATGAAACTCTAAAAGCTGATTGTCAGTGTGAATGATATAAACCAACTCCCATGCCTCTGTGACATTCAGAATGGAAGATATCCCTCTTTGGATTTTGGTTGCTAGGGTGCTCGACAATGGTTGCTAGGGAGGGGCTAGGAAGTGTTGAGGTGATTCATGATTGGCTGTTTGCTGCCCCGAGTCAAACGAGACCACCCTTGTGTTTCTATGATAGTTAAGTCTGGAGATATCCCTTTGATCTCTTTCAATGGAAGTCTATGGGACTTGTTGCTAAGGTGCTCTACATGGTTGCTAGGGCATGGCTTGATAGCTTCACAATGCGCCTGAGAGACTGATTGGTCATCTGAGAAAAATGAGCCCGCCCCCTTGTCTCTATGACACTGTGATCCAGAGCTATGTTCAATACAAAATCCCTATGCAATTTACCATAGTAGGAAAAACATGCATTTCATGGGCCATCCTACACCATAGTAAGTCAATGGAGCAACTTTGGGCAACTCCTGCCCCCCAGGGGTGCAACTTTTACCCCATTGTGAGGTATGTTCTTACAGAGTCTATCAGGCTGTTCAAATGTGGCAAATCGCACGTTTCTGCGAAATCCATGCTCTGAGCTATGACTCGTCAAAGTTTTTCGCAATGTTTAGTCTATGCGTTTTTCTTGGCCGCTTTTTCGTCCCTGGGGCGAACATCATACCCCAGTCCGCTTATAAAAGTCATAGCACACCTCTCCTAAATAGGCCGCACATTTTGACACCTCATTCATGGGTCTGTGACAAAAACCGCGGGAGGAGTAGATTGGTTAAATGACCGATCGTTTCGCAAGATAAGACCCTTATTCATTGTCTGGTATCGTTAAAGCCCTTTGAAGCTGCACTGAAACTGTCATTTGGACCTTGAACCGTTTGGGATCCATTGAAGTCCATTATGTGGAGAAAAATCCTGGAATCTTTTCATCAAAAACCTTAATTTCTTTTTGACTGAAGAAAGAAAGACATGGACATCTTGGATGACATGGGGGTGAGTAAATTATGAGCAAAGTTTTTTTTAAAAAGTGAACTAATCCTTTAAGTTGCATTTTTCAAAAAGATTGTGGGCTGGACTTGAGCTGAAAGAGGGGGGTTTAATGACCCTTTAAAAACACATGCAAATAAACTTTTGTGACAACGGATCACCGCAACATCACGTGTGTAAACGCAGGGTAGAGAAAATGTATACCAGTTTTCAAACTTTATACAGGTTTCTCGTGTGTAGCAATATATCTGCCGCCACTCCTATATCCCACCACACCTTAATGCTATACAGTCCCTCATACTAACCAGAATTTATAAAGTGAATGCTGTGCAGATGAATCCATCTGCATGGAGAAAATACACACATACTGCATCTTCAGATTTTACATGATCGACACAAAATGGCTTACATGAAGGGAAGCCTCCTCCAAAGAACATGTTAAACAGATCTTCAGGTGTAATATCAGACTCAAAGCCTCTGTGGAAATCAAATCCTCCATGAGCGCTGCTAGGCTCCTCTCCTTCACATACATCATACTGCCTCTTCTTCTCTGGGTTACTGAGCACTGCATAAGCATTTCCAATCTCTGGAGAAGAACAAGAACAGCATTTTTTTGTTTTATATTTTATGTACATCAATTTTGTAACAATGTATTGGAACAAAATTGCATAAGGTGTTTCAGGGACATCATTACTTTTAAAGGCCTCGGTTGCTCCTGGCGCATGGTTTTTGTCAGGGTGGAATCTCAGAGCCAGTTTTCTGTAGGCCTTTTTCAGTTCCTCATCATTGGCATCTTTTCTGATAGCCAGTACCTCATAGTAATTCTTACACTTCTTTATCCTAAAGACAACAAAAAGCAACAGGGTTTCACTTTATTCTGATGGTCCCTTTCTGTTGTCTATAAGTAAAATTGCACCTACATGTCTACTAACTCTCAGGTGGCTTTTACACTGGGCTCGGTTGCTGCGGTCCGAGCCAGAGCGTGATTGTTCCCGGCGCCCCCCGCAGTGTTGGTCTGGTTTCACACTCAGCTTGATTCTATCGAACCCTGGTGCGTTTGCGTGCATCTTACGTAATCGCAAACGTGCACGCCGCATGATAGAAAACAGAACGTGGGTCAATATATTGTGTTTTTTATTAATTCGGTGCTATTATGCGCAGCTGGGTGAACAACACAGGTTTACTGTGTGTGTTTGTCACATAAGCTGGCTTTCTGCTGCTTGCAAACAGACTCTTTTGAGGAGACAGTGGATTTAAAAATGTGTTGCCGGGAGCAACCGAACTCATACCACCTCCTCTAGGTAGTCTCGGGTTCGGTTCCCCAGTGCGCACTCGGGTCCCATGACAGCGTTCACATTAGCGATTTTTCATGCGAACCGTGCCCCGTTCCGAACTAAACTGCCAGTGTGAAAGCCCCCTCAGAATATTAGTAAACTGGTAGGGTTAGGGTTAGAATAAGTTGACATGTAGTTGCAAAGTTACTTCTAGTCAGTAGAGTGTCTGTTGAAGGACTATTACAATAAAGAGTTAGCAGATATTAAGCAGACAGTCCACTTATCCTCTAATGAGAGTTAGTTGACATGTAGTTACTTATAGTCAACAGAAAGTTCAAAAGGGATCATCAAAATAAAGTTTTAATTTTTAATCTATTTTATATAACTTATTTTTATTACAACTGTGGCTGCAACAATATACAATATATAACAATATATATATATATAACAATATATATACAATATATAAGCTACATATATAAACAAACACAAACAAAAACACACATATCCTACTTTATTAGGTACATTTGTTTAACTGCTCATTAACACAAATATCTAATCAGCCAACCACATGGCAGAGACTCAATGTATTTAGGCATGTAGACAAGGGCTGCATCCAAAATTGTATACTTCCCTACTATATAGTAGGGGGAAAACAGTATGTGACAAAAGTAGTATGTCCAAATTCATGGTACTCATAAAAGAGTAGGCAAAATGTACCCGAATGACCTACTACTTCTGGCAAGATTATGAAGTGTGTATACGATGGACACTTTATAATCCTATGAGGCCACAGGAGAGGATTTGTGAATGGCAATGAAGTGACACAAACTGAAGCTGGTAGGTCACATGAGGATGAGAACATGGCGAAAGTAGTACGTCTGGATCATATTCATACTACACGCATTTATACTATATAGAACATACTTTTTTAGTGGTTGTGAAGTAATTACTTAAGTGATTTCGGATGAAGCCATGGACAAGATGATCTGCTGAAGTTCTAACTGAGCATCAGAATCGAGAAGAAAGGTGATTTAAGTGACATTGAACGAGACATGGTTGTTAATATTTAATAAACTGCTGATCTACTGGGATTTTCACACACAACCATCTCTAAGGTTTACATAGAATGGTCCAAAAAAGTGTAAAGAATCTACTCAATAGCTCAATAAATGGGGAATTGTATGATCGACACTTGATTCATATTTCATAATCAATAATTTTTTCAAATTTTTTTTTTTCAATTTGTACATACAGGAGGGCAACATTAGGGCAGTTGTGTACATTCACATTCAATCATAACGCATTATAATTAAATATCAATATATCAACTGTCTATGATAGATAACTCCAAAGGGAATTAATTTGTTATCGAATAATCTGTTCGCCAGCGAACTGACCATCAATATGTTATTAAACCTCAAGGAAGTTATTCTTAGAAAAGCAGACTATCCTCCCTGGTCACGGGAAAAACAGCCTCCTGTTCTATAACGGAATACTGTTTTAAGTATTCACAATTGTAAAGATTGTAGCTAGATCTAACATCTCATTGACTTAATACATGAGCAGGTAGGCAGTTTTCAAAGTATGAATATGAATTTAATACAGGTGAACTACGTTATATACATCGTGACTACAGTTATATACATCGTGACTACACGGAATAAATGTATTTACAAACATAATAAACAACAAAACATGAACGAGAAATGCATAGAGACAGGGAGAGAGAGGAAAATGTAGAGAAAGAGTTGGATCAGAGATCACGGAGAGAGAGAGAGAGAGTTGCAGTTATGCAAGAGAGAGGGAGTTTAGAAAGATCCGAGGATCTTCAGAATAGCAAATTCACATAGACAATGGAACTTTGAGAGACAACAAGATGTAAGGACTGGGCGGAATGGTGAATCATCTGAGTAAATAAATGCATCCTTGCTAAAGTCCCAAAGCCTTCAGACTCAAAAGGCCTGAATGTAAATTAACAAACACACCCACAAGTGAAGCCCACTCAGGACAGAGCGTGGTTTCGATTTACAAGACATTTTATGACCCCTTCGGAATCCCCAGAGAAAGGAATTTCCCCCATTAAAGACATTTTAATGAGATATATTTTATATGTTGTTATGTGGGTCTGAGTGCCCAGGGCCTATGAAGATACCTGAGTGTATTGTAGTTCTAAACGAACGATAAATGCCTGTATTATGCATTTTAATGAATAATCCAGCTAACACTGGCCGAAGTGTCCTGTTACAAGCTTACGACCCAAAAGAATGTGCATGCAGGACCTCTCTGTCCACACGACACACACACATAAGAACTTTCAAGGAATTTCCAGTTAAAAAGACATTTAACAATACATATTTGATATGTTTTATGTGTGTCTGATGGCCTACGTCCGATTGCAAGATCTGGGAATGTTTTGTAGTTTAAAAGGAACCACAAATGCCTATATTATGTATTTGAGATGTAAACCTGAATTCCTCTCATTGTTACATGTCGTGTTTGAGGTCATTTTAAAACTCTTTGTCTGACGCAGCCAGATATATGTATTGGGTTACCGTAAAAAGTATGATTGCCTGTATAACATCTCTCCTGTTATGTTTAAGAATCTGTGGTAGGAAAAGACGAGGTTCTGACTCTGTCGTAATTTATGTAGATAAAGCTGTCAGACCAAACAAAGACAACTTTCCCGCTCAAGATTTCCTGAACAATGATTGGACAATCCGCTTCAGAGGAGGCGGAAACATCAGGTCCTCAAAAGGACTGTCCCATCTTCGCTCTTCCCTCTTACCTCCGGCGTCAGGATGTGACTTCTCCGGAGATCTTTTATCTTTTCTTTTATTTGTTTAAGTCTAAGTCTAAAGTTCTTTTAAGTATTCTACCAAGTTCATTTCCACAGACGAGAAATGAACTTAGCCTGAATTGTTTCTTTGGTAATGCTACCTCGAAGACTTTAACCTCGCTTCAAAACGCGCGCGCCGAACGCCACGTGACGCGCACACACGGAACAAAGACCATCCGCTCATGCACGCGGCCGGGATAGGCCGTTCCAGGAACGCAACAATACATGAGAGACCAAGAAACTTTGCAAGTATATTTCTGTATACAGCTTCTAGGAAGCATTAAGATGATGTTTTTCGTGTTGTTTCAGAGAGGTTACTGTCTGGGTGAATTTTACCAATGCTCTCTCTCTCTCTCTCTCTCTCCCTCACTCTCACTCTCACTCACTTTTACACGTGTTCCCATTGTCTAGACTCCCCGCGTGTCTTTGTCATTAATGTTTGTAAATACATGTATTCCTGTAATGTAGTAAATGCTTAGGCTAGTTATTTCTTATTAAATTCATGATACTCATTTGATGGATTTACTGTGTCTGCTCATACTTCGGGTCCCTGAAATTACTAGACCAAAGCTACGAGCTTTACAAATTAAAGATACTTTAAAGAGTATTTGTTTATAGGGCGGGAAGGCTAATTCTTGTGGCCACAGAATTAATTTTCCTAAACTCTATAAATTAATTGAGCCAAATTAATTTTACCTGTTTTGTGAGATGTGGTCCGTGGAATTAATTGCATTCAACTTGTGGTTAATTGCAAGGATTCACATGTATGCATGCAGGTAAAATGACATATCATTCCCTTACCGGGAGATTTATTAACATGTAAGACTGATCTAATCCAAACCTGTATGAATAATTATTAATTACCAATTATTAATTATGATATGCAAATTCCCCATGGATTAGATCCACCCCTGAGTCTTTACAAAGACTTCAACAAATCTTAAAAGCGTGATCAAACACGGATACTTGCACAGGTAGGTAACTCTTTGCATGGCTGGTGAAGAAGCGTGTGTGTGTCTCTCTGTCTGACGTGCGCGTGTTTCCCCTTCAAAGCGAGCGCGGCGCGCTCGTTTGAAAGTCCCTTGTAGATGGATTTGCTGAAGAGATAATTCAGGCGGTGTTCTTTTCACTCGTGGGTGGAACGAAACATGAAGAATTATCTAAGACTGAAAAACACAAACTAAACTAGAAACAAACAAAAGAAAGGCGAAGAGCTCGCCCGGAGGCGAGACATTACATGATGAAACGAGGACAAGAAGACAAGAGTAAGAGATAAGAGAGAAGGAAGAGTGCCAGCGTCCTTTAAAGACACTTTTGGTTCACGCCTTTTTTTTTTTTTTTTTTTTTTTTGAAAAGGGACAATGTACACTGATCAACATTCAGAACAAATGTAAGCGTACCCGAGTTACCCACAGGCTAGTTTGCATCGGCAGTCCCCTTGCCAGATGTTATTTGGCATCCTAAAACTGTTATATTACAATACAATTATTTATACAATAAATACAAAGTAAAAAAATACAAAGTAAAAAAATTACACTGTACTAAAATCACAAATAAACAAGATGAGCAGATAAAAGATACAAAAATAGAAAAAAAACAGATGATAATAGATGAGATGATAATAGATGATACAGTTATTGTTGATAGATGGGACCAGCGTCAGTGACAACAGTGTTGATTTTCAATAAGCCATTTTTTAACATTAATCTTAAATGAGTAGTAAGATGGGGACTCTCTAATTAATGGTGGTACTGAGTTCCATTGATGTGATGCTGTAAATGAAAAGACAGCCTGACTGTATGTGTTTTTTTTTTGAGTGGGATTGTGCAGTCCCTCCTAGTTGCACCTCTTGTAACTCTGTTTGCATTCGATTTAAAGTTAATAAGGCCAAACAAAGGTGGAGGAGCTAAACTGTGCATGATCTTATAAACTAAGCAGACATTTCTGTATTTTAGGAGGTTTTCCCAACTAAGCAAATTATACTTCTTTAAGATATGGCAATGATGGTAACGAAATGGCATTTTATCTAGAATTTTAAGTGCTTGTTTGTATAAGGATTTCAGTGGTTTTAAAGCTGTAGAGTGTGTGTTGGACCAACTTATCAAACAGTAATTTATGTGGGAAAGAACCAATGAGTGAAAATATACCTTAGCTGCCTCAGTTGATAGGAGGTTTCTGATATACCTGAAATTAGCCAAACTGAACTTTATTTTATTACAGACCCTCTTTATGTGGATTTTGAAGGCCAGATTAGTGTCTAAGTGCAGTCCTAAATACTTGTATTCTGAGACAATTTTTAATCTGTGTCCTGAAATGGAGATGTCTTGTTCTGCATCTATGTGGGAGCCTTTGGAAAGAAACATACAAACTGTTTTAGAAACATTCAGTTGCAAACAACATTGATTAAGCCAAGATGTGACCTTCACTAAAACCTCTGTTAGTTTGATAGCAACCTCTGCAGCAGTCTTACCATGAGTAAAAATAACTGTATCATCGGCATACATTATAATATCACAATTTTCACATACAACGGGTAGATCATTAATGTATATGCTAAAGAGGGTCGCCTTCTCTTGCGTGGATGCACCAATCAGCTGGGAGAAAAGTGCCCACGAAAAATCCTTCTTTGTTTGGTTTGACGGCTTAATTGCATAATTTATGACTGGGGCAGAACCTTGTCATTTTCCTTCCAAAGAGGATTAAACATAACAGGAGAAATGTTATACATGTAAACATACATTTTATCATAAACTCATCTATATATTTAGGCAGTTCGGATCAATATGAATGCAACGGTACCATGAACTATATAGGAAGATTATGAGAACAAAAGTTACAGTTAAAATGCATGCTATATGTACTTGTAGTTCATCTAGGACTACGATAACATTACGGATACCCCACATGGCATGGGCAACAGACACACATAAAAACATATAGAATATAACTTTTGAAAATGTCTTTTTATGAGGAAGTTCTTACGTGTGTGTGTATGTGTGTGGTGAATGTTCTTCGGGACTACTGATAACCACTCTCTTTGAAGCTTTGGACCTAAAGTCAGGGAATGTGAAGGGGGTTTTTCGGGTACAAATCACAGAGTCGTAAATGTTGTCAGAAACAGTCTAAACCGTAGACTCTCTGGTGCCAATGTCCGTAATTTACATTCATTCTAAAAGACTTTGGGTTTTAGGAAGAATGTGCTTTATTTGTGTTCAGAGGAACGAGTCAATGATTCACCCAGATACCCTACAAAAGAAAAAAATATATCCAGTGAGCAGCAGTTATGTTGGAGAAAATGCCTTGTTGAGGCCAGAGTTCAGTGGAGAATGGCCAGACTGGTTCGAGCTGATAGAAAGGCAAAAGTAACTCAAATTACCACTCTTTAAACTGAGGTATGCAGTAGAGCATCTCTGAATGCAAAACACGTCAAACCTTGAAGCAGATGGGCAACAGCAGCATAAGACACATTACGTAGGTGATACTTAGTGATGTAGTACTCGAGTCCGGTCTCGAGACCGATCTCTGCTTTCTCGGACTCGTCTCGGACTTGTTCCTTCAAAGACTCGGTCTCGACTCTGACTCGACCCTTCAAAGACTCTAGGGCTGCATGATTTGGGGAAAATGTCATATTGCGATTATTGAGGTCAATATTGCGATTGCGATGTGCGATTGCGATATAATAAACAAATGGTTTCATGAGTCAACTTACTTGCTTCTAAAGCAAAATGCACACACAGATTAGTGATACTTCTGTGTATTAATGTGTATTTCTACACTCAAACTAGCAACAACAACTAAATGATTAATAACACCTTTAATGATCAATAAACCATTGATGTCTGGATAAAAATTACATTAATTATAGCCATCCAACATTACAGTGATTCCATCATTACAAGTGAAAGCTATAAATTTTTTAAAAACATTTTAGGCTTCAAAAAATATAACAGCTTTTAATTTAAGTAAACTTCAAACAATCCTCACATAAACCCATAATAAATGTCATATTTACCTGTGCCCTTCCTGTCTAACAGGTAGGACATATACAGAAATTGAATAAAGTTATCAAACAGTTTGCATAAATTATTAAAGCTACAAAAGTTATTTAGTCAAGAGTACCGACCGAGTAATTTTCTCTGTTCCCTTTGTTCTTTGACTAACTTTACTGACAGAGCATTATTGGATGCTGGCGCTTTAAGAGCAGCCACAGTTGACAGAGACGCGGATCTCACACGCGCCTCATTCTCTCACAACTCTTTACGTCCATCATAAGACATCATGCTCTTATGTAATGAAGAAACTCGACAAAACGATATTTTGGCATAATTGTGTGTGTTATTGTTCGTTCAAGCGCGAAAGTGAACTGTGTTCTGGCGCGCGGTCTGTGCATGCGCATGAAGGCATGATACTGGCCGCGTGCGTCTTTCTGTGTGTCACAGTCAGGACATTCACGGACAGCGCGCTCTCTTTTGACTAGTCGTGCAAGAATGGTTTTCGCACGAATAAGAGCGGTATCATGTAACACTAGCCAAAGGATGACGAAAAATAACAGATGCTGCGTTAATTGCGTTAACAGGCCTAATTTGTATATTTCATATAAAATCGCGGCCTTTTGCGTCATATAATCGCATAGGCTTGACATCGCGATTACGATTGCGATATGATTAATCGTGCAGCACTAAAAGACTCTGTCTTGACTCGGACTCGGCATAGGCAGTCTCGGCCCCATCACTGTCACGGTGTGGTTCAGGCAGAGGAACGAGGAGTCCGGAATATCGGTAAAGATAACTTTTAATATATATATAACACAGGCAGAAAGTCAGGAACACGGGCGCCACACGGGCTAACAACAAACATTGACCGACAAAGACTGAATGAACCAAGGGAACTAAATACACGGAGGAATCAGACATAACAAGGTGAAAACAGGTGACACTGATGATGATAACGAGGGACAGGCTGGTAAGTGAGGGAGTGAGTTCAGGTGTGGAGACAAGGAGGATTCTGGGGAGTGTAGTGAAGACGAAGACAGACAGGTGCAGACGAAGACTGTGACAGAACGCCCCCCTCAACAAGGCGCGACCTCGCGCCGTAGAACATCAAAGGGGTGGGGGGGCGGGCGCCCTGAAGGCTGGCCAGGGCGTGACCAAACTAGGAGGGGAAGCCTCCAGGGCGGAGCAGGACGTGCAGGCGGCCAGGGCGGAGCAGGACGTGCAGGCGGCCAGGGCGGAGCAGGACGTGCAGGCGGCCAGGGCGGAGCAGGACGTGAAGGCGGCCAAGGCGGTGAGAACCCTTCGGGCGGCCACGGCGGTGAGGACCCTTCGGGTGGCCATGGCGGAGAGACCCCCTCGGGTGGCCATGGCGGAGAGACCCCCTCGGGTGGCCATGGCGGAGAGACCCCCTCGGGTGGCCATGGCGGAGAGACCCCCTCGGGTGGCCATGGCGGAGAGACCCCCTCGGGTGGCCATGGCGATGACCTATGGCCCCCCCCCAAAAAATTCTTGGGGAGAGTGACTGGATGAGGGACAGGCTCTGGGACCGGCTGGGCAGACGTGACGTGAACAGTCTCTGGCTGGGCAGACGGGACGTGAACAGTATCTGGCTGGGCAGACGGGAAGTGAACAGTCTCTGGCTGGGCAGACGGGACGTGAACAGTCTCTGGCTGGGCAGACGGGACGTGAACAGTCTCTGGTTGGGCTAGCGGTGAAGGCCCGGCTATGCTGGACGGAACCAGCGGTGAAGGCTCTGGAGGGCTGGACGGGACCAGCGAAGAAGGCTCTGAAGGGCTGGACGGGACCAGCGGGGAAGGCTCTGGCTCGGCAGGCGTGACGCGAAGCACTGGCTCGGCAGGCATGCAGGGAAGCTCAGGCTCGGCAGGGCTGCAGGGAAGCTCAGGCTCGGCAGGGCTGCAGGGAAGCTCAGGCTCGGCAGGGCTGCAGGGAAGCTCAGGCTCGGCAGGGCTGCAGGGAACGTGAAGCTCAGGCTGGACGTGGCTGACGTGAAGCTCTGGCTGGACGTGGCTGACGTGAAGCTCTGGCTGGACGTGGCTGACGTGAAGCTCTGGCTGGACGGTCTCTGGCTGGACGGTCTCTGGCTGGACGGTCTCTGGCTGGACGTGGCTGACGTGAAGCTCTGGCTGGACGGTCTCTGGCTGGACGGTCTCTGGCTGGACGGTCTCTGGCTGGACGGTCTCTGGCTGGACGGTCTCTGGCTGGACGGTCTCTGGCTGGACGGTCTCTGGCTGGACGGTCTCTGGCTGGACGGTCTCTGGCTGGACGGTCTCTGGCTGGACGGTCTCCGGCTGGACGGTCTCCGGCTGGACGGTCTCCGGCTGGACGGTCTCCGGCTGGACGGTCTCCGGCTGGACGGTCTCCGGCTGGACGGTCTCTGGCGGTGAAGGCTCTGTGCTGGACGGGACCAGCGGTGAGGGCTCTGTGCTGGACGGCTCTGTGCTGGACGGGACCAGCGGTGAGGGCTCTGTGCTGGACGGGACCAGCGGTGAAGGCTTTGTGCTGGACGGGACCAGCGGTGAAGGCTCTGTGCTGGACGGGACCAGCGGTGAAGGCTTTGTGCTGGACGGGACCAGCGGTGAAGGCTCTGTGCTGGACGGGACCAGCGGTGAAGGCTCTGTGCTGGACGGGACCAGCGGTGAAGGCTCTGTGCTGGACGGGACCAGCGGTGAAGGCTCTGTGCTGGACGGGACCAGCGGTGAAGGCTCTGTGCTGGACGGGACCAGCGGTGAAGGCTCTGTGCTGGACGGGACCAGCGGTGAAGGCTCTGTGCTGGACGGGACCAGCGGTGAAGGCTCTGTGCTGGACGGGACCTGCGGTGAGGGCTCTGTGCTGGACGGGACCAGCGGTGAAGAAGTCTCTGGGTGGACGGTCACTGGTGCGGGCTGGACGGTCTCTGGAGCGGGCTGGACGGGGCTGGACGGAACCAGCGATGAGGAAGGCTCGGGTGGTGGAGTGGGGCTGGTGCCGTCATCGATGGTGAAGGGAGATCCGCAGGACACCAGCACCCACTCCACATAAGCTGCGAAGCTCACCTGGGGAGCCTTCCCAGACAACAGCTCTCTGGTGGCGGTGTTGAGCCCAGCATAGAGGAAGCTGCAGAGGCTGTCGTCCGGGAAGGTCGTGGCGGGAACGAGCCGGAGGAAATCCGCCAGATGATCCTCCAAGGGACGATCTTCTTGCTCTAAGCAGAGCAATTGGACTGCAACGAAGGAATCCATTTCCTTGGGGTTCGGTCAATCTGTCACGGTGTGGTTCAGGCAGAGGAACGAGGAGTCCGGAATATCGGTAAAGATAACTTTTAATATATATATAACACAGGCAGAAAGTCAGGAACACGGGCGCCACACGGGCTAACAACAAACATTGACCGACAAAGACTGAATGAACCAAGGGAACTAAATACACGGAGGAATCAGACATAACAAGGTGAAAACAGGTGACACTGATGATGATAACGAGGGACAGGCTGGTAAGTGAGGGAGTGAGTTCAGGTGTGGAGACAAGGAGGATTCTGGGGAGTGTAGTGAAGACGAAGACAGACAGGTGCAGACGAAGACTGTGACAATCACTATCAGTATCATCATTAACTGCATTACACAGTACAATTGTGTTTATGTAATGTTTGTGTGTGTTATGGGGGAATAAAGTTTTAAAAGACACTGAATTCGAGGGTTTTGTCAAAATATTTAAAATTGGGAAATATTGGAAAATGTTATAAAGTAGCTAAGCCTCCTAATTTAGACATGCTACTATAAATTTTTTATTTGCTCTGCATGTCCTAACAATGATTAAAAAAGTTTAGTCATTGTGGGCTTAACATGTTGATGACAGAGCAGCACTGTTGAAGCATTTTAGAAAAATAGGCATACCTCACTTCCTCAAATTCTGACGTGAGAGCACAACGAGCATTTTTTTTTTTTACCTCTGTATGTTGTCATGTCCGAAGCAGCAAGTAAAACCAAGAAGCCAAAGGTTTTGTCGGAGGACAGTAGAAAGAGAAAAAGGGAGAGTGACAAAATAAAAGACTGGACGAGGATCAATATTGGCCCAGTGTTCTCTCGCTGGCGTGAGCTAAAGGAGGAGGACGGGTGCGTGCCCGACCGATGCTGGCCGTCAAAAAATAAATAAATCAGTAGCCTATGTCTAAACGGTGTGTACAAGTTTGGTAGGGGCTACATTCTTGCAAGGAAATAATACATGATTAGACGGACAAAATAATCCCTCAGGATAACTATCCTAATGTCAGCAGGCTGATAGTCATGTTTGTTTATTTATTTTTCACATTTGCAGATTCATCTATGGTTGCTTGATATTGTAATATTGACGATATGGCTATTACCTACCACACAAACATTGAATTTAATTAGCATATCCATTATGTAAAACAGTAGCCAATAGGCTACTATAAAGACACTGGCTTGTAAACGTGAGCTACGCGATCTTTTGGCGTTTTAAAAAATAAATAAATCTTGACTCGGACTCGGCATAGGTGGTCTCGTCCCCATCACTAGATACTCCTGGCAGCTAAGAAAAGGAAACGGATGCTGCAAGTCGCACGGGCTCACCAAAATTGGTGAATGCAAGATTGAAAAAATGTTGCCTGGTCTGATGAGTCTTGCTTTCAGCTGCAACATTCAGATGGTAGGGTCAGAATTTGGCAAAAACAACATGAAAGCATGAATCCATCCTGCCTTGTATCAATGGTTTAGACCATGGGCGTCAGAACCATTGTATATGGTTGGGACAAGACCCATCCACTTTTTAAGACTAATCATATTCAACCCACTCACTTCTACCGTCTCTAATTCAGCGCATATGTCTGTTCACTTTTCAAACCGCCGTCAGTCAAATCCATTCCACTTGAGGAATACTCTAATAAATTAAACTCTATTCCGTGTTTAAGCTACAACGTTGATTTCCACTCTGCTGCTCAAATCCATTTCACTTGGCTCATTTAGAGTCCCACCACACCCTTACTTTTCAGGTTAGACGAGCCAATGTGCATGTGCTGTCCTAAGCGCAAGTGGGAACCGGAATCCTATGGGAACCGGAGCTTCTAACAGATAGTATACAGATCATATGAAGTTTAAAATATTTAAATAGACATCAGGGTTCCAGACTGCGACCAAAATGGTCGCATATGTGACCATTTTTTAAGAATGTGCGAGTTAAAGTTTTATGTGGTCGCATTTGTGCAAGTGCATGGTCATGTACTACTCAGTTAAATTCACGCATGCGCAACAGAACGCCGTTGTATCAGCAGCTGCTGCAGTCTGTAACTTATATTCAAAATGAACGAGTACATCATGAATCCATTTTCCAAACCGTGTTTTTGACTTATCCTGAATCACTACGGTACGCCTATAATACGTGTTTATATTCTGACTATTTTATCCAGGGGTCGGCTCGGCTACGGAGTTGCCCAGTGACTGCTTGACTCGCCATAGACATTAACCCTCTGGGGTCTGAAATCACGCCGGCGTGATTTGCTCGCTTTTTTTCTTATCAGTGCAAAAGAGACTCAAAATACTCTGTTGATTTTGATCTTACATTTAAGTGTTATACATCATTAGATCCTGTTAAGTGTCTATTTTTTTTGTGGATACTCGCAATAAAAACAAAGTGTTGTGCTTTTCGCCAAATAAAGAAAAACGAACATGATGCGAGTTCTGCGTTCTCTCTGTCTGTGAAGTCCATTCTGAAACACGTCCTAAGATTAACTGTAACTCCGCGAATACTTGTCACACAGGCACGAGAGATTTTTCTTTATGAAGCTTGAATTCTCTTCTTTTAAATGAAGTAATTTATATAAAAAACAAATACTCACAGTTTATGTAATCCGTTTGAAACCAAGGAGAGGTCCAGTTTTTTCTTTCTCCCCTCATTATTTTTAATGAGTTGAGGCCGCCACGCCCCCGGCGCTATTCACATGTAAATAGTTTAGGTGATCGCACACGCCCCCGATCAATGCCATAAAAACACAAAATTTCTTCATGAGATTCGCTGATAGTTCATCGCGTTTTGAGGATGGCACAGCGGAAACGCTACTCTGGTAAAGAGGCCGCCAGATGATTCTGTACAGCGAGGAAGAATTCACCTTTTTTCCTCAGAGGAAGATTATTGCAACTCAAGACGACGAACGGCTGCATTTTGAAGAGAGAATTGATCCCGCAGAGGATACAAGTTCGGAGTAAGTGTTATATTGTTTAGTGTTATATAATTCTTTTTCTGATCATATAGAACTCGTGTTTTCAGACTATATTTTGCTTAGTATTGCCTTACAATATAACATTCGTGTACATGCTCAAGTGTAAACTTTCAATATGATAACGTTACTCTCTAAACATTTGTATATTAAATATATTTCACTCAGTTTTGATTAGCTTATGCGTAATGTAGCTTATTTGCGAATATCTGCTTAGGTGTAGCCTAAATATAATGTGATTTAGTGCAAATATATTTCAGCTTCCGGTAAAATACTGTCTAAATACTAGACATTATATTTTTATATATAAATGTTCTGTTTTGGTTAGCCTATGACACTGCTTATCCTGCTAAAATACTGCACAGATGATTGTGAATACAGGTGTAAATGTTTGAAATGCTCTAAATGCGCGCGGTCTATACGTTATGGCCCATCAGCAGATTCTCGCGGTGTATGGCCCATAAATAGATATTTCTCCGTCCTATGGCCCATCAATAGATATACATTGTTCGTCCATACCCATTAATTGCCCACAGTTTACTTTGGATTATGTATGCTAACAGTTTTTGTTGTTGTTGTAGGATTGTGTCTGCATCACGCTCTCCTTCTCCAGCACCGCAGAGGAGCACGCGTGTCATTCAGTTCTCAGTGCGATCGAGAATCATACTGAGTAAGTGCACAGACATAATATTTACAGATGAAATGTAATTGTGTTTACATAGTCATAATATACAAGTACCCATTCTTGTGTGAAATTACAAAAACTTTTTGTCTTTTTTTTTATCCATGGCCATTAGTGATTGATAATGATAATAATACAGCTTCTTTGATTGTGTTATCAGCAAATATAAATGGATGGGTATATGTAGAATTTTATACAGGTATCCATCAAAAGTTTGCAAACTTTTTGAATGTTTTAGAAGTCTCTGATGCTCATCACGTCTGCGTATATTTGATTAAAAAACAAACAAACAAAAAACCCAGTAATATTGTGAAATAGTATTACAGTCTAAAATAGCCTAACTGTATTTTAAAATGTTGTTCTGTTGTTCTGTGATTCATCATTACTTCAGTCTTCAGTGTCACATGATCCTTCAGAAATCATTCTGATATGATGATTTATTTTAAAAAAATCAATGTTGAAAACAGTTGTGCTGCTTAATATTTTAAAAAATATAAAAAATAGTAATGTGTTCTAGGAATTACAATAAAACAGATTGAAAAACCAAACCTTTGCATCTCCTGTCATTATTTGTTCAGGCTGCCTCACAGCACATTGATGGGGCATTAGCCTTTGGGGGAGTGTCTTTTGTCTCCCCTGGTGTGAATCTCATTAATATTCATGGCCATTGACACTCCCACGCATACAGCAGTGCTGACACAAAAACTGACTTACAAAATTTTAATTGTTATATTGTTGTTTGTGAAAGAGTGGTCAGAATGATTTTCACATCATTTTGTAGTAAAAATTCTAGCCTACAAGAATAGTAACTCAAAAGTCTTGTGGACAACTGTTCAGTATGTGTTATATGGCCTTATTGCGGTGACAATTTTTTTCCCAAAACGTACTAACCACGCATAATATTTTTTTTCTATAAAATGCAAACATGTACATCTATTTTGCTCACATATTATTGTAGCAGAGTTTGTGCTGAATACAGCCAAATTACATGTTGGCCAATGGTATGTTGTAAGTAGCTGAAATAAGCACAAATGTCAGAGCATGTCAAAACACCTCAAAGGCCTTAAAAACACCTCAGACCCCAGAGGGTTAACGGAGAGAAGTAGCTAGTAGGATTGTAAAATGTTTCGATGTGATTGATAATTTAAATTAAATTAATTATTTGATAATCAATTATAACGACTAATAGAAAGTGTCACCAACGCCGCCTCAGATGCGTGCTTGTCAGAATGTGTACTGTTGTGGTTGTGCTCTTCCTGGAACAACGCACTGAAAACGGCAACTAAACCCAATGAATTCACAACGATTTAATAAAATAGTGTTCTCATGTTATGTAATATGACAGTCCCAAATTAATCATCGTTATTATTAGTCGTGAATTGCTGCTTGAGCGGCGCACGCTGAATGAATAAACGTTGAGCACTTTGCTAGCGTGTTATTTAACTCAAAGAAACGCATTCTATTTGAGATTAATCAGACAACATAAACATAATATTACAAATCTTAATATTACAAATCATATCCGCACAAAATGACGTGAATGCGACTGATCTGATTGCTCGTCAGCACAGCTGACGCTCATGGGCAATCAGATCAGAGCAGTGACATACAGAATGAGCAAGTAAACCTGCGAACCGTGACACAGCCTACCTGAGTATTGTTGCTGGTGAACTCCAAACGAACTTCGTTTAAGCCTTATTTTGTTCAAAATAACGTCAAATCAGTTCATTCTTTAATTTTGCTTAAAGTAAATCGGGCCTTTAAGATGAGGTGGAACGGGAGATTCGTATCATGGATGTCAAATCTGCAGCAACTGTGAGTCTTCATGTATTTGTAAACCCACAGGAAATGTTTCTTTTGTGAGCTTTGGTTAGAGGTAGGCCTGTTGGAATGAATTCCGAAATTCGAATATAATTTGAATATTAAAAACATAAATAGCTTTTTTATGTATATTTAAAAAAAAAATTATATGCAATCTTGCCTTTCTCACCGCCCCTAGCTTACACGCATGTGAAAATGAAATGCTTTTGTTTCATCTGATGAACAATAAAGTTTTTGAATCGTAACACAAAATGCACAATATCCACGCTGTATCATCATAACAATACTGTCAAAAATGGTAAATGTATGTAAAAGCGGCCCCCAATGCGCCTGTTCGAACAGAAAAGAACAATATCAGTTTCAGAATGTTTGGTGGTGTTTTCGCGCTTCAACCATATTCAGCACGAATAAAATGTTTATTAGAAAAATCTCTGTCAGGCTCATTTGGGCAGTGAAGGATGTGAAAGCGAATTTATGATTAAGTATACGAACTCGGGCAAAAGCAAGTCTTCCGTTCTCATCTTTTCCAGTAACATCTACATTGCATGATATTTTCCGGTTAAGAAGGATGCATACTCCCTTGGTCTTATTTAGGGCGCACGATGATGCAAGTAATCTGTAATGTTTATTTTGAAATCGTGCCACGTCGCTTTGTTTTAGGTGTGTTTCTTGGATCAGGGCAATGTCGACCTTTTTACGATATAGATACTCAAGAACACGAGTGCGTTTGATAGCGGAGTTTAGGCCATTCACATTACGTGAAAATATATTCAACAATGACTGTATCGACATATTAAACCGCTAAGATCTGTCTTAAAATATGAACGTGTAAGTATAAGATATATCAAAAACGTGTAAACATCCTGCCCAATACCGTACAGATGTCCCACTGCTGATGTTTTAACAAAGAGTAGGAATATGTCTGTAAATGAGGGGGGGGTGAACTATAAACAAAAACAAACCACACAGGCAAAAATCCGTAGGTCTGTAAGAACAAAAACATTGTCTGATACGTGACCAATCCACCCCAACGCATGACTATAGTATCAGATAAACCCACACAATCATAACACAAAAAGAAAACTTCCGACACCTCTCGAATTGGTAAAGCAAGGCTAAATTATCATACTAGTCCGTAGCCGGACTAAACTTACATTCCAAAATGCCTTAGGGAGGAACCTGAAATTGACAATTTCGAGGTAACTTGTAAGATGATCTAATGTTAAGTTCATTCCTCCATGTCCACTAAGTTGGCTTCTCTGTTGTGTGGAGGATCCCCGTTGTTCTTTTCTTTGGTCGGGTTTGAGGCTGCATCAGTATCACCACCGTCGCGCCGTACCAGTGAAGACGTGGACCTCCGCGGAAGGGAGTTGATCAAATCTTCGGCGGCCTGGGGGGTGTCGAACATCTTCCTTTCGCCTTTATACTGCAGTTTAATCCGCGCAGGATAAATGAGGAATGGCTCCAGGCCCATGTCTTTAGCCTTCTTCGTGATAGAACTGAAACTCTTTCTCTTCGCTGTTGTCACTGGACTGTAGTCGGGATAGTGCAGGCTGGACTGTAGTCAGGATAGTGCAGGCTGTTGGCGCCGAATTATGAGCGGGAGGCGTGAGCAGGTGAGCGGGTGCGCATGAGCGGGTGGCTCCATTGGCTGCGTACTTCACTGGATAAACTTGACGAGCACCGTTCAGGATAGCCGATCTGTCTTGCCAACGCAGTAATCTGAAGATAATAGTGGAGGCCTGTTAGAGTTAGCCTCTCCTCCATCATACACACGATGTGCCCGTTCAATGTCAATGTCTCGGGCCACCAGTGAGAGGATCCAATTGGGAAGATCCTCTTTCAGGTAGCCGATTGCATCCGAACCCTCTACTGCTTCTGGTAAGCCAACCAGCCTTACATTATTCCTTCGTCCCCTGTCCTTCAGGTCTGTCAACTTTGTAGTGAGCTGATCTAGCTGTGTCTTTAGTTCGATAACCAATCGCCTGTCCTCTCGCGCAGCCGTCTGAACTGATTCAACTCGGTCTTGAATCCATTTAGTAGATTTGACTATCCTCTCAAGTTCACTGCTGATCTCTTTTACTGTTTCATTAGTCTTTTGTATTTCGGTTCGTAAATCACGTAGTGCTGGGACCAGGATCGAGTCCACAGCTTCCCTGACAGCTGAGGCAACGGCCCCATCTAGCCCACGTTGTTGTTCTTGGAGGGCTAGCTTTAAGCCATTAGCAATAGCTGTATCGAGCTCTTCCATGGAGATGGCAGAATCCTTGAATTTTTTCTTTATAGGCGATTGTTCATTTTACCTTTTCCGCACTGCTTTGATTTGGGGAGGATTCATGATGAGATAGGTGTTGAAGTATTTGAAGTATGTAATAGGATTATTGAAAAAATAAGATTATGCGAGCAGAGCTGAAAACTATGCTGGCATCGCTGTCGATGGGTCACGTGATCTCTATGACGTTTTTTTAACTATTACGTCACAGTATTTGCAGCGGAACTGCCAAATAAGGACATCGACTTCCTGCCCAACACTTCGAGCAATCCGCCATTTTTATTTCTCGCTGCAATTTTGTAGTCCAAGTTCAAGAAAGCAGAAGTTACGAGAGGACAAGTCAAAATGTTCGGTTGTTGGATGTAGTAACCCACACGCTTCATTACACCGTCTCCCAGCATCAGAACCTCTTCGAAGTGCCTGGTTGAGTTTTATTTTTCACGGAAATGTACCCACATCTGTGGGTAAAGTCATTTTTGTGTGTGCGAAGCACTTCAAGGATAACTAAGTTAACGTTACTTCAGCAACCTCCACCAGTATAAAGAAGGATTTGCCGATAGACTTCGTCTGATTGAGGGGTCAATTCCTTCTATCTTTGGAGACAACGAACAGAGCACTTCGGTAAGCTGTAAATAATGTTAATAAAAATAAAGTACTACTTTCTTAAAACACACGGTGGTCATGGTTTACCAGTACCTTTGTCTTTCTTTTCTTTTTAAGTACACGTGTGTAGCAGTATTAACGTTACTGTTGTTGAGTTTCATCATGACAATGGTCATTCTGATGCTTTTCTAAACGTAGCATATTATCAGTACAGATTTTTAGTGGTAAGATTAGGCCGTAGTCATTTGTCTTGTTAGTGTGCTTGTTTTAACAAGAGAAATAATCGACTTTTCTTTAACCCTTTGGGGTCTAAGGGGTTTTTGGGGTCCTTGAGATGTTTTGACATGCCCTGACATTTGTGTTTTTTTCAGTTGCTTATAAACATATTAATGGCAAAGGTGTAATTACACTCTTTTAAGCACAAATAGGGCTACCATAATATGTGAGGAACATGTATGTACATTTTTGTATTTTTGAGGGAATAATGTTTATGCATGGTTATTCAAAAAACTAAAAATTAAAGTTTCTAGGCCACAAATAGGGCCACAAAACACATACTTAACATATGTCCACAATACTTTTGACTAATGGATGTAGTTGCCTAGTGTTTTTGCTTCAAAATGATCTGAAAATCATCCTGCCTAATCATTCACATAAAACAATACATTGATTTAAATTTTTTAAAACAGTTTTTGCTTGCAAAGGCAATATGCGCAGGGGCGTGACTTGCTGTGATTCACACCTGAGAAGACAAAGACCCTGCATACTAATTACCCTGCATATTAATGAGCTTGCATATTAATGAGCCTTTCATTCAGGTGTGTCACACAAGAAAGAATGCGAGGACAAAAAAAAAAATATATATATATATATATATATATATATATATATATATATATATATATATACCGTAACTCCTCAAATAAAAGCCGGGGCCTTTATTTACCTGAACTGCAGAAGGTAACCGGCTTTTATTTGAAGCAGGCGTTTATTAGAGGCAGGCCTTTATTTAAAAAAAATGCAGCACTAAATGATACCCGTGTTACATCCGTTTAGCTACTGCATTGCATTACGATGAACTTGAATGCACATTAGGGGCTGTTTACACCCGGCCACTTCATGCGCTTTCTCAGATCGGAAAGCTATCTGATTTATCAAAACAATTCCATTTAAACCTGGTCACAAATGTGTTTTCGCAAAACGGATATAAATCTTAAATTTTCGCGCTATATGCAGATTTATGGAGTTCACGCAATAAGAGAGATGCAACAGCCCTGGTAAGATCATTTTATTTCTTTACTTTTATTGATGAGGATTGTGTTGTCTGCGACTTACTATCACTTTGATTTGCAATAGTTTGCACGTTGGCTTTATTAGCCTACTAGATGCTCAGCTGCCGTCGCGTCGTCACATCTTGCTATAACATTACATATAACCCTATGCATATAACACACTCTCACACGTTTATTTTTTCAACAACCAGATGCATTTACTTGTCCAGTTTCATCTGGAACGTGTCTCAGATCTCCTCCTGAAGAAGTGGATTGAGCGATCGCATTTAAATCGTCTCTAATGCTATTTGGATGGCATTTATTCTTGGTCTTTTCACGATCAAATAGCTATCTGATCACAGAAAACGCATGAAATGGCCAGGTGTAACATCTCTTCAATGAAAGGCAGATTATCCACACTAATTTCCCCCCGGCCTTAATTTGAGACCGGCCTTTATTTGTCCGCGTTGACCATGCACCCGGCCACTATCAGAGGCCCGGCGTTTATTTAAATACCGGTTTTTATTTGAGGAATTACGGTATATATATATAAAATCCAAATATAAATGAAAGTCAAAAGCACATTTTTAGTACATAGTCATACCTGGAAACGTCTCAGTTACTACTGTAACCCTCGTTCCCTGAGGGAGGGAACGGCAGACGCAACGTCGACGTGACGACGAAATTGGGATCACTTCAGGGAGCCGGGTGAGACGGGTGGTGCCGTCGACCTGCGAAAGTTCAACGTCACAGTAGGGCTGGCTGTGGCGGAGTTTTTTTTTTTTTTTTGCAGGGGACTGACACCCTTGGCGACAAACAGACTGAGGGCCCACCAGTGACTCAGGGAGCACATTGTGGTAAGCTTTTAGTTACCTCAGCCTGCTTTTGAACTGGGGAGAACCGCTGGGCACCGTCTCCAACAGTGTCGCCGAAGGCCACCTCGCTAGATGGGGGCATCGCGAAAACGAACTTTGGCGACGCCTCACACCAATACAAGGTTAGCCAGGGGGCGCTTCTGGACCACTAGGGTGGACATCATCTGGCCGAGGGCCAGCGCTGTGACTTTAACACGGTCAGTCACCAGGCGCAGCTCAACCCCGACTCAGAACTACTCTCATGCATTATGACTGTTTGGTCACATGCAGGGAAGAGGCGGTCTGCAGTAGCACCACCGTCCCACTACTGAGGGTAGTGAGAGAGGAAAAACTTTCTGCAGCTTTTGGCACTAATGACACGCCACATTGGCACCAAAATGCTTTCATACTGCAAAAGGGTTTTTCACACACATCCGGGAAGGCATGGGGCAGGGCAAGGCGATTATGCGTTGCACTGCGCCCTCAGCATAACCGGGAAAGCATGGCTGTCAAGTCTGAATCTGATTCAGCATGAGCATGCGCACCATTATAATGGGAGCTCAGCATCATCATTTCCAGAGCGTAACAGCACTCTCTCTGATGCAGCGATCGATGTCTAATCCTCCCCTGTAGCCCTGAATGAAATGCTAGGTCCATCATGAGAAAGACCAGCATCCCATCCAAAGCTGCCAGGCATGTGAGACAATGAATGTGGCCATCAACTTGACGGCACACAGCACGATCAGCGTGCTGACGTGATTATGTTCTCACAAGAGAATATAACCACCCACAAACAGAGTCTCACATGTCTGCGATGCGATAGAGGAGTGAGGGGCCCACACGGATTGGTTACCGGGCGGGGAAGCCCTCACTATAACCCTCTGGTCACCCTGGCTATACGCAGAAGTAGCCTTTTTCTGGTGCACCAGAAAAAGAACTAGATCGGGGCATAGACGAGGGGACTCCACCTCGTTTGAGGCACTCGAGTCTCGACCGCGCATCTAGAGCTCCGAACGACGCGCGCTGGGTTGCCGTGACAACCCGCGCTGTCAGCTGGCAGCTCGACGGCACACAGCACGCTGAACACTTAAACCTTAATGAGAAAGGCAAGACGAACAACGTGCCGACGTGGTCATGCTCTCAAAAGAGAGCATAAACCACCCACGAGCACAGTTTCAACACACTTAAGCCCAGGCATGTGAAACAGAGATCGTGGCCGTCACATGAGGATAGGAAACGACCGCATCCAGAAACACACGGTTGAATGACGTCTTGAAAAAGACGCAGTGTCAAACCGTGTATGCTCTTTTAGGAAAAAACTGCTCTCTCTGGTGCTGAAGCTACACAACAGGTGCTCAACAGGTGCTGGTGCTACACAACAGGACGATAGTGCAAGCCTGATGTGAGCACTCACATTCTCATTGAAGGCGCAACATTCTGAGCTGTGAAAACAGCTGTTTTGCCGGCTCACTGTGAGATCGCGGCCAGCGCTGTCTGTGCTGTCACACCAACACCAGCTTGAAGAGGCGTTCTCCTGAAGAGCAGACTTGTTTTCTTCTTTAGAAGTTCAATACTGTCAGAAGATTGTAGAGCAGGAACAGTAGAAACGCTCGGCTCCGAAGTGAAAGACAATGTGTGCGTGCGCCCGCTTCCTGTTTATGCCCGCGCTGCGGGGCGGGGGCGCGTGACGCTTCACACACGCCAACGTTCATTGGCTTGTTCTATAGATACTCGAAGTTGATAGGGCTCCCTGAAGTGATCCCAATTTCGTCGTCACGTCGACGTTGCGTCGAACGTGAGCGACCGAAAGGGAACAAATCCTGTTCAAATAGGCTATATGGACCATTCTACAGAATTAGTTAGAGTTAGAAAGTTAAGAGTTCTCTGAGAGTTCTCAGAGAGGAAAAAAAGGTATTTTTTCAAAAAAATTTATACATTCAAATTGTATAATTTCCAAGGTAAACGTTTCTAGTATGCAGTTAATTCTCATACTGTATTTTCAGGAAGTTTTGGAATATATCCTCTCCTCAAATGTGTCACTAATAAAAAACAATAATATTAAGATTTCTTTTACATCTATCTTGTCTTTCTTTTTTTTTTTTTAAGTAGGCCTATAGCCTGGATTTTATCATTCATATTTCAAAGTTAAGGATTCATTAGTTTGATATAGTCTACATTGGAACAAACACTATAATAACATCTTAGATTATGAGCTTATTTTTGACAAAACATTCTAACGTTATATATTTAACATATGAGCAGAAACTGGTTAACTAAAGCTTATTTGATGTCTATTTTAGAGTAAAAAACTTTATAATCTATCCCAAACTAGTCAACTAAATGTTGTCTTTCATATTTCGTCTGTAACAACAACAGTGCGAATTCGTGCCGTTCATTCATCACACAGAGAGAGACACGCGATTCATATTAAAACAGTATTCGCGATTAGAACAAAGCACTTCAGAATAAAAAACTTACTATGACAATCCTCGCTGGATCCATGGCTCCTCGAAGTGAAATTAATCCAGCACTTCTGAGGTAAATTATTCAGAATTATTCCTCACAGCCTCGCAAAACGACAAAGACTACCGGTATGTACATTAATCTGATTAAACTTGGTGTGTTTTATCGAGCTCGTGTGGGCACTGGCAAGTTTCAGATCATTTGCGTTTGAATAGCGCGCGCTCTCTGTGGGCGTGGTCACATTAAAAGATCTCTCTTTTTATATAGATTACATAAACAGAGAATATTTGGTTTAGTTTTGAATTAGATAATTTAAAAGTACACACTTAAATGATTATAACGATATATTGCTCATGCCTGAGTGAATAATATTCACTGAGTTTTGTTTAAGTTTAGAGACGTGCTCCAGAAAAAAAGTTCTCGGAGACGGAGAGGCAGAAAGCACACCCTGTTTATTTTCTTTGTTTTACAAAAGCACAATGTTTTATTTCGATTGTAAGTGGACCCATAAAAAAGTAGACATTTAACTGTTTATTTTTTTATATTTCTTAAGTGTGTATGACCAAAAATGACGGGGTATTTTAAGTCTATTTTGCTGCTATGTGAAAAAAAATCGCGCAAAACGTGCCGGCGCGTTTGCCGACTCCAGAGGGTTAATTGTTTATAATATAACTTATATTTTGTTTTGTGAAAACATGCAGTATTGTAGTAGTGGGCATGGATGGAGAAGTTACTGTAAATACAGTAACACACCATTGCGATACATCCATATGAAGACGTTGTTCTGCAGGTTCGTCGTCTTTATTTTCATCTCGCTCCGACTCTGGCTTGAACATGTAAGGCTTGATGGACAAGTCTTCCGTTGTTGACATTTAGTTAATAACGTGTGAATAAAAAGTTTCTGTGCAGCTAGATAATCGTATCTCTGCTATCAAACTACAAAAATGGCCGAACGGGGTGGAGTTGAACCGAGTGTCACCTCTGCAGCCTGGAGAGGGTGCGGGGTATGAAGTGTCTCATTTGCATTTAAAGAGACCGCACCAAAATGAGTTGCTCTCAGACACACATCAGAAAAGGGGTAGAAAAGGGGGCTGTGGAGCTATAATAATGAGGAATTCAGACCCAAGCATTCCAGTTCCGCTTTATATAGACCACAAATGTATGATTTATATGTAAAAAGGAATGATTTAAAAGCATGATATGTACCCTTTAAAGTGTCCTCTCCTTGAGAGAAAGAACGTCTTATCTTGATGTTTTGAGAATACTCTCTTGTTTATAGTTAGAGCCTGGCCAAATCCAACCTTGGAAAAGCTGTGTCAGTGTGTGTGTTCGTATTTCTGGTTACAGGTTAAGGAACCACTGGCATTATTGGAGATTGACCAAGTTGTTGTTCTGGACAGGCTGTTGTTCTTAGTCACGACATGCCTAAATTCAGTGTCAGCTCCATAATCGATGGAGATATGCTTCAGTCTATCTATATATACTGTATGTGGAAAATTACTATGTTTATCTATTTCTTAGCCAATGAGAATCATTCAACCTGAAGCAAGGACGTGGCTTAGACCTTGGTGAAGGGTATAATTGCTGTGATCTTTGTAACTTTTCGTAGGACGGCCTACAAACTCCTTAGCTGTGTCCCAATGTGAAGACTGCATCCTTCGAAGGCCGCGGACTTTGAAGGATGCAGCCTATTCGTCCTTCGAAGGACGCACCATGTAGCCTTCGTAGGATTTCCTAATTGCACATCCAGGTGTTCCCGATTACCGCTCCTGGCGCCAAGCAACAGTGCGAGAGTAGCCTACAGCTGCCATCCTGATAATTAATTTGTTATAAATGAGTAAACAGCCATGGAGCCAGAATTGGCTATTGTCATTTTTATGTTTTATATTTTACTGGAGGACATGGTGAGGATATTTCACCCCCGACACCGCGGGTCATGTATTTTCGGCTTAGCCAAGACCATGGCCAGAGCTGTTTACTGTCCCAATTCAGAGCGTCCTGACTCCTGAATTGCCGGATTACACTTTAAACTGTTCAATTATTGGGCGTTAATTTATGTAAATAATGTAATTGAAGGGTTACAAATTTATTGAATGTTTCATAAAGGTTTAACAGTATTTTTAACTGAGAAAGTGCACACAGTTTTCTCCATTTTGAGGCATATGATGACATTAACCTTTTGGTCACTTCTCTGAGTACAGCTGGGCCTTTTGTCTCTATGATAGTGTTAATGTTTGAGTGATCTAATCAAGCTGATTGTATCACCATCTATGCCTGACAGTGTCATCCTGATGAACTCAGGTAAACAGCGGAGTCATGAATCATTTACAAGCATTGTTCAGAGTGACTCCTCCTTTAGGTAATCCCGCCCTCTTTGAAAAGTATAAACTAAGAATGTAAAATTCCCTTAGTCAGAAAATGTTGGTATGACTGCAGCGACAAGCAATAAAGAACTTCTGCTTGGAAAACTTCCACGTCTCCTGGTCTGAGCTTCTAACTTTTCTACAAGGAAAAAGTTCACTACAGATGGTGCCTGTGACTCGGATAGAATTAACTTCACCTGAATCTTGAAACTTCAAACTCAACAAAGCTGACTGATTCCAGAACTGAATCTCCACTCAACAAAGACTGAGTTCCAGAACTGAATCTTGAAACTTCAAGCAACAAAGACTTCCAGAACTGAATCTTGAAACTTCAAGCAACAAAGATTTCCAGAACTGAATCTTGAAACTTCAAGCAACAAAGATTTCCAGAACTGAATCTTGAAACTTCAAAGCTCAACAGTTCCAGACGGAACCCTTTCCGTACAAACAACGATTTGGTGAGTTTCACTCTATTCAAAAGAACCATTGCAGACCAGTACATGTGTTATCCTCTGCGCCATCAGAGAAGGGATTTCCAGCCCGTTCTCATCCCAAGGCGTCATATACTGACGCTCGTGACATTTCGTCTACATTCAACGCGCATGGCACCCTTTAGCGTCAATATGAGACGCAGATTTAAATGGGTCAGAAGGCGCCTCCTAGCGGTCTAAACCTAACCCTACACCAAACCTAAACCTACCCATTTCTGTGCGTGTTATATTGACGCTAAAGGGTACCATGCGCGTTAGATTTAGACGAAATGTCAAAAGTGTCAGATATGACGCCCTAGGATGAGAATGCGTTGGGATTTCAGACAGCTGTAGTGTTTGGTTAACTAAAGTTATCCTTTAAAAGTTTTCTTCTAAAGATGAAAGTTGTCCTCTGTTGTCAGGCAGGGAAGATTTAACATTACATGTTAATATTTGTAAGCCTCTACGTTGCTAGAGAAGGTATCCTCTAAAGTTAGGGAAGATTAACATTACGTGTTAATATTGGTGATAACCTCTGTTCACAGAGAAGGAATAGAATTACGTGCTAGTTATTTCGTTTTATCCTCTAAAAGTTGAAAAGGTGAAATATCCTTTGCATTTCTTTCAGGGAAGAGTAGGATTACGTGCTAGTAATTTTGTTTTAACCTCTAAAAGTTGAAAAGGTGAAATATCCTTTGCATTTCTTTCAGTTAAGAGTAGAATTACGTGTTAGTTATTTTGTTTTATCCTCTAAAAGAATGAAATATCCATTTCTTTCAGGGAAGATTAGCGTAACGTGCAAATAGTTTGTGATGTGTTGGTAACAATTAAGGAAGATTAACAACAGTTGATCTGTGTTAACGAGTGTAGCCTCTGTTTGATTTTTTGATTTTTGTTTGTGTGGTTACAAAGAAATCCACAAAATGTTTAATGTAAAGTGTTAGTAATTTGAGGTTAACAATATTCAATCTGTGTTAACAAGTGTACCCTCTTTTGATCAGAGAAGTTTTAGTGTTTTTGATTGTGTGATAACAAAGAACATCACAAAATGGTTAGAACAAATGCTAGGCTGATTCCAACTACTGAGAAACGTGGACTAGCTAGCCCTTTATGGACAGACAGTGAGTTCAAGTCATTGTTAGGAGAGCACATGGACTCCATAGTGACTGAGTCAGTCAGATTGAATTTGACAAAGAAATCTGGTATTGATCCAGACAAAGTTTGGTCTATTGAAGAATGCAAGAAGGTGTTAGTGCATGTATCAGGAAGAAAAACATAAAAGGCATTATTTGTTGTCAGAGAGAATATAGCTTATCCATTACACAAGAACAAGCTATGTGTATTGCTAAGTTAAATGAACAGAACAAACAATTGACCTATGGCTAAGCCACGCCCCAAAACACGATGAGCCAATCACAGTGTGCATAGCTAACCCAATGCACTCGGACATTCTCTGCTTCCACGTCCATTGAAATGCAATTAGTCAGTTTTAATTGCAGTTAGTCAGTTTTCACTCGTTTTTATATGTTTTTTTTCTTGTCATTTTAAGATTAAAATGGTGAAACGGTGTGCATGGGTAATATATAAATGAATTTATATATATATATCACTAATTTATATTATAAATAACTAAAGTTTTAACCTAATTTAACTAAAACATTCAATTCATTTAAAATAAATATTTTACTATTCGATAAAATATTTTTTAGATAAAAATCATTAGACATGTTTCAGATAAAAGAAATGAAATCATTTGACTTTTTCATATGGGTGAAAAAAAGCATCCTGCAAGTGTTTTTCCCACAATTAAGTCTTTCTCTCTCTCTCTCTCTCTCTCTCTCTCTCTCTCTCTCTCTCTCACACACAGCACCTGACAGTCTCTCTGAACCAGAGTGAACGTGACATACGATATCTCCACATTCCTGGGTCCTTTAAATCCCACAAAAAAGTTTTAAAAGTCTATCAAATTAAATGGCTATAAAATGTACATTTAGTTATTTACCTTTAAAAGTACATATATGAAATGCTTATGAAATATATAATATCTTTCTAAAAAATCTACTGGTGTTAGATAAAAATAAATAAATACATCTTACATGTTTAGAGGGCTGCAGAAGTAGCTCATAGATGTCCATACATTTAAAGTTTAAAGATCCCAGAGTGTTTCCTTCAAGCGTTTCTCTATCTCTCTCTCTATCACACAACCAGTGCATTTCTGTGTGTGTGTGTGTGTGTGTGTCTGGGCGCGCGCAAGATGAAAATGTTACGCTTCCATCCTGTATTTTTGGTGTTTTCAGGAAACAATAAATTACTTTAGGCCTCTCTGAATCCTGAAAACCTCTCTCTAAGTCAAAGGGGCCCCCGCGTGCACTTATCCGTGTGTGTGTCTGTGTGTGTGTGTGTGTCTGTTCAGTGATCAGAACGAGACCTTGCATGTGTTCGATTAGTGTTATTCTTATTTCATAGTATAAGCATTAAAAGTTTAAAATTGATCTTTTTAAATATATACGATGCTTTTTAATTAAATTCAATGAATTAATAAAAACAAATATTCTACATCAATGGTCTGTGGAAAAACTTGACTATGTTTTATTTATCAGGGTGCATGTAAAGAACTTCTCACACATTGTGTGAAATGTTCAATAACTCCTGAAGTTTTATCTGTAAGAAATTTGCCACATAGGCCTATCTTTAGTGAGAGAGCAACGCTGAAGACATTTATCTGTGATGCCTCACAGCCCAACCCCCATTATAAGCTGCTTATAAGATCCTTCCTATCACCAGCACATCTTCAGAGAAAGACGTCACTTGACAATAATGTTAGATTCAGGATAGAGGGTGACAGAGCAGATGCCTCTTGTGCATTGTGTAATGTTAGTCCGCTAACGCCGTTTTTAGAGCTAAAGTTTTGTTTGTACTAAATTAATTTCATAGCATGTCATAAGTTTAAATATTTTAAAATTGAAAGATTGTTAAATCTACAGATTAAATCTGTAAAGTTTTAATACATACGTATCTTCTACGTATCTCTTTTTAGATTACTGTAATGATTTTGTTTAACGGTGACCTAAAATATCATTTTTATTAATATAGCCATAATGATTTTTGTACTGTAACAGCATATTCTATCCCGTACACCTAAACACAACCATCACAGAAAACAAAAATACGCATTTTCAAAAATAAATAAATAAATATAATTTCTAAAACTGTTTTGCACTAAATTGGGTCCATAAAATTAACTAATCTCTATTTTTAAATTAAATGATTATAAATGGTATATAACTCAATAAATAACAAATATGGTACTAAAATGTATTCAAACATCGTTTTAGCTAAATTAATGTATAATATAAATATAAAAACTCCTTACATTTTCATAGAACTGAAGTAGTTCTTTATGCAATGATAAAAAAAAAAAAAAACACTCCAAAAAGCAAATAGCTTAAGTTGTCATAAGCAAACCCACCCAGATCCTTCAGGGATAAACTACAGGGTGAGATGAAGCTTCACACTCTCACAGAGACGAGAGGAGTCACAGGGGCTCAATGCCACAGCGTATGTAAAGTTGCTCTGCTTTCCAGGGTTTATTCATGAAAAAAAGCATAATCTTAAAAGTTAAAATGAGATCTTTTAAAATCAAAAGACGGTTTAAAGCAAAGACTTAGAGTTTTATTAAAATCGTATATTTTATTTATCTTCTACTTTTGTACGATATAAATGATTGTGCATAAATTTAACCTAAGCTATTATTTTTTACTAAACAACGCCTGTTCAAACATAAAATTAATTAAAGCTGCAAGCAGCGATGAAAGGGCCCTCGCACACGTTCCACCGCCACCCGGTGGCTTTAGGAAGACAGAGCACGGTGGGCAATGTGCATTTAAATAGGTAAATATAGGAGGAGGATGTCAAAGTCAGTTACAAAAATGTCCTTTAATATGGGGATAATAGCATGCGTTATCACTCAGATAAGTGTTGCTAGCATGTTTCAGCATGTTTCTAGCATGTTTAGAACTCAGTGGCATATTTAATATGTTGCTAGTACTGCATCACAGTGTAAAACATGTCACTTCCTGTCGACAGTAGGTGGCGCTATTACTTTAACTGAAAATTGTCATGTAGATTTGTTCAGGGCAGGACTCTTATCAAACATGTGAAGTTTGGGGCAGATTGGACATTGCCTTCTTGAGTAACAACAACTTCCTCTTTCATTGCATTAGCATGCTTTAGAACTTAGCTAAGAATTGCTATCATGTTTTAAGATGTTTCTAACATGTTTATAACTCAATGGCATATTTACAATGTTGCTAGTACTGCATCACACTGTTAAACATGTCACTTCCTGTTGCCAGTAGGTGGCGCTATTACTTTAACTGAAAATTGTCATGTAGATTTGTTCAGGGCAGGACTCTTATCAAACATGTGAAGTTTGGGGCAGATTGGACATTGCCTTCTTGAATAACAACAACTTCCTATTTAATTGCATTCGCATGCTTAAGCGCTTAGCTAAGAATTGCTAGCATGTTTTAACATGTTTTAACATGTTTATAACTCAATGGCATATTTACTATGTTAGTAGTACTGCATCACACTGTTAAACATGTCACTTCCTGTTGCCAGTAGGTGGCGCTATTACTTTAACTGAAAATTGTCATGTAGATTTGTTTAGGGCAGGACTCTTATCAAACATGTGAAATTTGGGGCAGATTGGATATTGCCTTCTTCAGTAACAACAACTTCCTGTTTCATTGCATTAGCATGCTTTAATGCTTAGCTAAGAATTGCTAGCATGTTTTAACATGTTTTTAACATGTTTCTAACTCAATGGCATATTTACTATGTTGCTAGTACAGCATCACAGTGTTAAACAGGTCACTTCCTGTTGCCAGTAGGTGGTGCTATTACTATAACTGAATATTATCATGTAGATGTGTTCAGGCCATGACTCTTATCAAACGTGTGAAGTTTGGGGCAGATTGGACATTACATGCCTGAGTTACAGCAAATTCCTATTTAATTGCAGTAATAGCATGCTTTAGCACTTAGCTAAGAGTTTGCTAGCATGTTTTAGCATGTTTCTAGTATGTTGTTAGCATGTTTAGTGCTTGCTGGCACTTTATTATATGTTATTAGGAGTCCACAACAGTGTTAAACATGTCACTTCCTGTTGCCAGTAGGTGGCGCTATGACTGTAACTGAATTTGAGCATGGACATGTGTTCAGGACAGAACTCTTATCAAACGTGTGAAGTTTGGGGCAGATTGGACATTGTTTGCCTGAGTTACAGCAACTTCCTGTTTCATGGCGAAACATAAAAATTTGTCAGGCCGCAGAGGACACGCCCTTCGACGAAAACTCAAGATCTTCGCAATTTAACGTCGCAAAGGCCTTAAGATTAGACTCACCAAATTTGAAGATGATCAGATTAAAACTGTAGGAGGAGTTCGTTAAAGTATGAGGCCTGAAAATGGCAAAAACTGCACAAAAATCTGAGAGGAAGTTCAAAATGGCTGACTTCCTGTTGTGTTTAGGGCTATGCTCCAAGAGACTTTTTTGTAGGTATTGGGCCATTACATGTATGTACAGAATTTCGTACACGTACGTGAAACGTAGCAGGAGGCGCACTCCGTTGAACCTTTATAGGTGGCGCTATCGAGCCATTTTGCCCCGCCCAATTCTGAAACGCATATCAGATGTAAATTTTCGCCAGTTCTGACGCGTGTGCAAATTTTCGTGAGTTTTCGTGCATGTTTAGGCCCTCAAAAATGCAATTCATTGCGGAGAATAATAATAATAAATATAGCTGCGAGCAGCGATTGCGGGCCCAAGCCGGTGGCACCGCAACCCTGGTGCCTTTAGGGTTATTGTGCACGACGTGCAAAAACGTAACTCCGCTTTGACTGTCGAAAAGAAGTGTGCTGTAGAGATTGCATCAGTGTGGGCTCTGCAAAAGTGCGCATCGAGGGCACATATCAACCACAAAGTATGCGTGAGCAACCTTCTGAAACCTAAAATGAAAAGTGAGACACCCTACGGTCTCATAAATTTAACGGACACATGAAATAAGTACACAAGACCGAAAATTCATATGAAGTGTGCCATCTGGGGGACAGGGCCTATGATCGTGAACCACAATAGCCACATATATGAGATAAATTAAATTTAGCATTGTTTTTAATGTCATAGGATGTCATAGGTCAATATGTTTTGCAGCCCCTGTCAACCTGGTTTGTCTCTGCCTTTTCTGTTCTGCCCTGTTTGCCATTGTTCACCCTGCCTGTCTTGAACATTCTTAATAAAAAGCTGGATTGGATTCCCCTGGCCTGACCCTGCTTCGTTACAACACATATGCTGCATCAGCTCGCTATCTGCCAAACGCCTCTGGTAGTTCCGCTTCAGCACTGATGATGTTGTAGGAATAGTGCGCTCTGGTTGGTCTGGATTATTCTGGATTTTTTATTTTATACAGAAATAAGTTCTTTTTAATTCAGATGAGAATAAAGTTAGTGTTGATTAAAATAAAGGAAAACAAATATATTGATCTGAAATATAGCACATTCATTTTAAATTAATTTAGGTTCAATTACCAAACATACAATCTTAATTTAATTTAAAGCAAACAATACATATGGGTTTTAATTTTTTTTAAACATGTATTTATTTATATATATATATATATATATATATATCCAAAAAGACAAGGCCTTAAACTTAAATTTGAACAAGGGTTAAACTCTTGTCACTGTAACACACACACACACACACACACACACTCACACACACACACATGCAGTTTAAAAGCAAAAAAAAAAATTATCCAACCCCATTTAAAACCAGTCTGTGAGTGCCATCTTTTGGACATTGATCATATTGCATAGGTTTTCATTTCGTGTCCTCAAACAGAGCACTAATTTGTTTATTTTTAAGTTACACATTCTACATGTATTAAAATAGAAAATATATATATATTTTTTTATGGTAGTATTTTATACAAAAAATTATAATTCTGATGAGAATAAAGTTAGTGTGGATAAAAATTTTTAAGGAAAACATATATATATTGATCTAATATAGCACATTCATTTTAAATTCATTCAGCTTGAATCACCAAACATACAATATTCATTTTATTTAAAGCAAACAATATATTTAAAAGATATGTTCTATGCATATTTTGTCATTTTAATTAAAAAAATATCCATAAAGTGCTATGCAAAAAGACAAGGCCTTAGATATTTATTTATCCTTTTAATGCAGGACTAATTTTAAACTTAAACTAAGTGCACGGTCATTCATAACGGTGCACGTTCACGGCGAGGATGGAGCAGAACAAAGCAAACGTTTTTTAGTTCATTCTCCCATAGCAAATAATGGAAAACGCTCGCTCTGCTCTGGACGTAAGTATTTTATTTTCATTTTAGCGATTTAAATGCGCTAATTTTGAAATGAGAATTTTTATATATATAAATACACAGATAACATTACTTGCCTGACCTGATTAGAACATTGAAACATTTTTTAAAAAATAACTAGGGAATCACTAAACCGAGAGAATTATTATGATTTGATGATACACTCAAAATATTCCACAACAAATTCTTTAAATGTAATGATATTCAGAACAGAACACGAATAAAAAATAACTATAATCAAGCCAAAACTAAATAATTTAAAACAAAAGTAAAAGTAAGTGGTTTTGGGCTCACGTAAATCTCTCTTTAGAATCAAAATGTTGCAACATTTGCGATGTATTTGGATGCTAAACTATTCTTTATTATAGGCTTTGTACTTCACTCACGTTACAATATCGACGGAAAAAATCATCCTCTTCCAGGGTTGCCAACTTTTGAGTTTTGCTTGGAGTGAGATTTGTTAACGGGGGGGGGGGGGGGGGGGGGGGGAATGATGATGAAAAAAAAAGTTGTACTGTATCACTGAAGCTGAAGCGCTACAGTCTGTCACATTTAACCCCTAAACTGTCACCGTCCAATAAAACAATAATATCTTAGTAAAATCCTAAAGTAATATTGACAAACTATATATATCGTTTGAAAGCTGACAATCTCTAGTTTTCATATGTGGCGGCTGTTTAAAAAAAAAAAAATTACATAGGAGCAGTTATTTATCAATTTGCAACAAGAATATTTCATATGCATTAGGCGTGTTATGACCTTTATTTTGAAATGGCAATAAATATGAAAAATCATGAAAGATTGGTAGAAACCTCAGTTTGTTTTCATGCCAAGAGTTCAAAAGATAACACCAATTCAATTGTATTAGAAAAAAAGGTCTGAATATGTTTCAAATATAAAGAAAAATATTATCGATTCTCGATGTGTGATGCGGCTGCGAGCTATAACGCACATGTGTGCTCTCTTTATGAGATTATTAGAGGTTGAATTCAAATCAAATATTGTCAAACCACCCATACTACTTCTAAATAGGATGTCTACTTCATAAATTGTATGAAAATTATGGAAATACATGGTTCAGATCACTCAAAACATGGAGGCGCCCTTATATGGTCAGTAAGGAAGCTTGGCTGTCCTAGTGAAAGAAATTGGTACTGCGCTCAAATAAAATATTACTGAAAGATTATTTTTTGAGATATTAGCCTAAAATTTGGAACACAACTGCTTAAGATTTTTGGCTTTAATTTTCTTGCAGTTTTAGAGTAAAATATATTTTGTAATATATATATTTTATATACGATTTAAATAATTATTTTTTTACATTGTTCATTTTCATAAACTCAAACTTAAATAACTTTTTTTCTATTTCACTTTCATCTTTTATTTCACTTCTACAACAATCTGGCAAATGTCTTCTTTAAAACAAGACCAACCATAGGTCTATATTCCAAAGCATTCTTGAATTACAACCATTTAAGTTTGCACGTCCATTTCTTTTTCCTTTCTGTTCTTTTCCTCTGCAACTACCAGTTATGTCTTTTTTTCCCCTCTTCATTCGTTTTCTTCTAGTACTTTCATTCACACTTTCCATTTTGTGTGGCTCTGAAAATCCTAGTCCAGACTTTTCCGTCTCTAAAGAAAGAGCTTGGGCACAAGTCTATGCGAAAAAAGTGGGAGTGACAGTTAAGGGGTTAAAAGCACCAACAACTGTATTTATTGTTTGAATCTCGTAAAAATATTGACAGAATATGAGAGCAGAGAATTTGTTCCATATCAAAAGTAGCCTATAACGTTCTCTGTCTTGTCTGTCGGTGTCAGTATCCTCTTTGACTCGCGATTTGTCTCTGCTTGAGAAAGATGTGTGCCGTGAGCGCGTGTGAAAAGGGTAAATTACGGTCACGGACGTCACTGACGTAACAACGACAAATGTTTCCAGCGAATCGACAATCAGAGAAAGGCATTAGACACAGCAGTGGTCCAATCAGTAGTTAAAACCTGAACTTGTTTAGTAATTCGGAAATTAGCGCACATGAGGAAAAAAAAAATAATACAGCACAGAAGAATGTCTCATTTAGCGTGAGATTTCTTTGTCGAGCGTGAGAGCGTGAGATTGAGGCTGAATGCGTGACTGTCACGCCAGATGCGTGAGAGTTGGCAACCCTGCTCTTCACTTGTGCAAAAACGTGCTTGGTAACATCACAGTGGAGCGGTTGCTTACGCGGGCACGGGCGCGATCGAACTGTGTGTGTGTGCTTGTATGTGAGAGAGAGAGAGAGGCGGGCGCGATCGAACTGTGCATGTGTTTGTGTGTGCGTGTGTGTGAGAGAGAGAGACGCGGGCGCGATCAAAGTGTATGTGTGTGCGTGTGGGAGAGAGGCGCGGGCGCGATCGTACTGTGTGTTTGTGTGTGTGTGTGTGTGTGTGTGTGACTGCGCGCGCGCGAGAGAGAGAGGCGCGCGCGATCGAACAGTGGAAACATAGGCTACTCGTCATTGTGTTCCAGGACATCATTCAAACTGCAAACTGTTTACTTATATTTGTGTACACTCCTATTTTTTACAGTCTATGGTGCAATAAAACACAAAATCCTCAGTCACATATCTAATATATTTATTTAGAAATATTATTTTGAACACAAGAGGGCAGTATAGCCCTATCTATGATTTTGTGTTTAAACTATCACCCGAAGAGAATCCCCCTCCCCCTCCCCACACAGACACACACACACACACACACACAGAATGGCAGCAGACACTCTATCTGTCAGAGAGAGGGAGAGAAAATTCTCAGAATCCACATTCAAACCACAATATCTTACTTTCTGTTGGTTGGAGCTAATGATTATAAATTAGAAAGTTGTTCAGCTTGATGAGAACAATATCTATGGTGAGTTTTGTAACTGTAGGTAAAACGAACTATGTTATAACACACTTTATATGTCCTTTTTTTGTCATAAATTCGTTTCATCACCACGACCAAACCGTTCGAGATATCAAAAATCCGTTCGCAATTTAGCATCCTCAATGTCTTGACTTCACGCACAACAAGTTTAATAGCTATCGAATGAATTACCTAGGAGGAGTACTTCGTTTTCCAGAGGATGAGTTTCCAAACAACCCATAATAACTGACTTCCTGTTGGGCTGACGTAAAACTTAGAGCACGAAAGTTGTTCGGCCCGATGAGATCTATAAGTGTACCGAGTTTCATATTAATACATGCAAGCGTGTTTGATATATGGACAAGTGTTCGAATCCCATTCCAGGGGGCGCTGTCGAGCCCCCCTGCCACGCCCGGGTACCAGCTTCAGCCCGGCCCTGATGGCCGCGGGTTCCGACCCGTGTCCAAAGTTTCAAGAGTTTTCGAGCATGTTAAGGCCCCCAAAAGCCCCTGAAACCTTGAAAAACAATAATTAAAAGCATTCTCACTCAACAGAGAAATCCCCCTCCCCTCACAGACACAGAGGTATGCAGAGAGAGGGAGAGAGGGACAGAAAATTTTCCAAAACATCCACATTCAAACCAAAATATCTGACTTCCTGTTGTTCAGAGCTAATAACTGTAAATTAGAAAGTTGTCCGGCTTGATCCGAACAACATACGTACCGAGTTTTATGATTGTAGGTAAAACTATAAAACGAACCCTCCCACTTTTGTCAAAAGGTGGCGCTACTGAGCCCCTGCACCACGCACGTTTCTGAAACTTTGCACATGTCTACTGGCTAATAAATGTGATGTGTCTGTCGAGTTTCATGCAATTTCAAGCATGCTAAGAGTCTCAAAACCATCCAAAAAGAATTTTAAAGTTTGATGCGTTGCTACGGCAACCGTATCAAAGATATCAAGAATCCATTCACAGGTCTACATCTGCCGTGTATTTACATTATAGGAATGAAGTTTGAAGTAAATCGGGTAAAAATAAGAGGGCGATTTCAAAGCATTTTGAAAGTGACACACTTCCTGCTGCCAGTTGGTGGCGCTATAACTTTGACTCACAATAGTCACATCCATGTGATCGGCCTTTTACAACGAACACACTGCTGAAGTTTCATCAAGATCAGTTAATGTATGCAGAAGTTATAACACACGTCCTGTTTCACGTTTCTCGCCATAATTTCGTTTCCTCGCCACGGCCAAACCGTTTGAGATATCAAACATCCCCTGGCAATTTTTCATCCTCAGTGTCTTGACTTCACGCTGACCGAGTTTCGTGCCGTGTGTTTGAATTCTCTAGGAGGAGTATTTCAAATTCCATTGCATATGTTTTCCAAACAACCCTTAATAGACGACTTCCTGTTTGGCTGGGGTAAAAAGTAAGAGTATGAAGTATATATGAACCGATGAGATCTATATGTGTACCGAGTTTCATATTATTACATGCAAGCGTGTTTGATTTATGGACCAAGTTTTCGGACCGCGTTCCAGGGGGCGCTGTCGAGCCCCCCTGCCACGCCCGGGTACCATCTTCAGCTCGGCCCTGATGGCCGCGGGTTCTGACATGTGTGCAAAGTTTCAAGAGTTTTTGAGCATCTTAAGGGCCCCAAAAGTGCCCAAAAGGTAGTAAGAAAAATAATAATAATAATAAATAAAAAAAAATAAAAATAAATATAGCTGCGAGCAGCGATTACGGGCCCAAGCCGGTGGCACCGCAACCCCGGTGCCTTTAGTACCTAAAGGCACCGGGGTGGCGGTTCCACCGGCTTTGGCCCTTCATCGCTGCTCGCAGCTATATTTATATATATATATATAAACAGCCCGGTGGCACCGCCACCCCGGTGCCTTTGGGGTTATTGTGCACAACGTGCAAAAACGTAACCCCGCTTTGACTGTCGAAAAGAAGTGTGCTGTAGAGCTTGCATCAGTGTGGGCTCTGCAAAAGTCCGCATCGAGGGCACATATCAACCACAAAGTATGCGTGAGCAACCTTCTGAAACCTAAAATGAAAAATGAGACACCCTACGGTCTCATGGATTTAACAGACACATGAAATAAGTACACAAGACCGAAAATTCATATGAAGTGTGCCATTTGGGACAGGGCCTATGATTGTGAACCACAATAGCCACATATATGAGATAATTTAAATTTAGAATATTTTTTAATGTCATAGGATGTCATATGTCAATATGTTTTGTAGCACTTAAATGTGTAAATCCAGAAGCCTAGTATTTATCAGGAAGTCTTTGTCCTTTGCCTGTCAACCTGATTTGTCTCTGCCTTTTCTGTTCTGCCCTGTTTGCCATTGTTCACCCTGCCTGTCTTGACCATTCTTAATAAAAAGCTGCAAATGGATTCAAAAAGACAAGGCCTTAAACTTGAACAAGGATTAAACTCTTGTAACTGTAACAGACACCAAGGCACAATCACACACACACACACACACACACACACACACACACACACACACGCACGCAGTTTAAAAACAAAAAAATATTTATCCAACCTCATTTAAAAACAGTCTGTGAGTGCCATCTTTTGGACATTCATCATATTGCATTGGTTTTCATTTCTTGTCCTCAAACAGAGCACTAATCTGTTTATTTTTAAGTTAAACATTCTACATTTATTAAAAAAGAAACATCAAATGTGTTTTGAGTCATAGTATTATTTTATACAGAAATAAATTATTTGTAATTCAGATGAGAATAAAGTTAGTGTTTTACAATTTTAAGGAAAACAAATATATTGTTCTGAAATATAGCACATTCATTTTAAATTCATTCAGCTTCAATTACCAATACAATCTTAATTGTATTTAAAGCAAACTATACATTTAAAAGATCTGGGTTCTATGCATATTTTGTAATTTATAAAAATACAAAATTGTTATGCAAAAAGACAAGGCCTTAGAGATTTCTTTATCCTTTAATATAGGAAAAATCACACAGCAATGAAAGGCTTAATCTCTTGTCACTGTAACAGACAGCCAGCCACACACACACACACACACATAAACACAGACACCAGCCCTCCCTCCCCCTCCCTCCCCACACAGACAGCCACACACACACACACACACACACACACACACACACACACACACACACACACAGAACATAGGCTACTCCGTCATTTTGTTCATAGAGGACATAATTCAAACTGCAAAGTGTTTAATTATATTTGTGGACACTCGCAACAAAGCACAACATTGTGCTTTTGTAAAGTAAATTCAAGCAATCTGCCTCCGAAATTTAAAATTAAACGAAAATGCTCACCTCTGCACGGGCATACCTAATATATTTATATATAAATACAATTGGCTTACCTGATTTTGAACACAAGAGGGCAGTATAGCCCTATGTATTACTTGATGTATTTATTTTTTGACTGAATAGCGCATTCTGGCTGTTTTAAAACTTGTACATTATTTTTAAATTGAAAACAAGAATAAAATGGGTTTAGTTTAGTGTTTCCTTTTTTGACATGATTTTTAATCCCTCGCCATAGCAAAACAATTTGAGATATTCAATTTCCGTTCACAATATAGCATCTTTAATGTATTTTCATCATGTTGAAAAAGTCTGGTGGGAATTAAATAAACCACTTAAAAGGAGTAAGTACAAATGTAGAGGCTGGATTTGCAAAACATCATTCATCATATTGCATTGGTTTTAATTTATTGTCCTCAAACAGAACACTAATCTATTTATAAAAGTTACACATTCTACATTGATTAAAAAAGAAACATCAAATATGTTTTTAGTCATAGTATTTTTTTATACAGAAATAAATTATTTGTAATTCAGATGAGAATAAAGTTAGTGTTTTACATTTTTAAGGAAAACAAATATATTGTTCTGAAATATAGCACATTCATTTAAAATTCATTCAGCTTCAATTACCAATACAACCTTAATTGTATTTAAAGCAAACTATACATTTAAAAGATCTGGGTTCTATGCATATTTTGTCATTTAAAAAAATACAAAATTGTTATGCAAAAAGACAAGGCCTTAGAGATTTATTTATCCTTTAATGCAGGAAAAATCACACAGCAATGAAAGGCTTAATCTCTTGTCACTGTACAGACAGCCAGCCACACACACACACACACACACACACACACACACACACACACACACACACATAAACACAGACACCAGCCCTCCCTCCCCCTCCCTCCCTCCCTCCCTCCCCACACAGACAGCCACACACACACACACACACAGAATGGGGAGGGGGCCCTCTCTCTGTCAGAGAGAGACAGAGAGATACCATTTCAAGAAATCCACATTCAAACCACAATATCTGACGTTCTGAGGGTCGGAGATAATGACTTTAAATTAGAAAGTTGTTCGGCTTGAAGAGAAGAATATACACGCTGAGTTTTGTAACTGTAGGTGAAACTAACTAAGTTATAACACACTTTATATGTCCTTTTTTAGTCATGAAAATTCATTTCCTCGCCACGGCCAAACCGTTCGAGATATCAAAAATCCGTCCGCAATTTAGCATCCTCAATGTCTTGACTTCACGCACACCGAGTTTGGCGATGATTGAATGAATTGCCTAGGAGTAGTACTTCACATTCCACAGCAAGCGTTTTCCAAACAACCTATAATAGCCGACTTCCTGTTGGGCTGGCGTAAAACTTGACCGGGGTTAAGATGTTCGGCCCGATGAGATCTATATGTGTACTGAGTTTCATATTAATTCATGCAAGCGTGTTGGATATATGGACCAAATTGTCGGACCCCGTTCAAGGGGGCGCTGTTGAGCCCCCCTGCCACGCCCGGGTACCAGCTTCAGCCCGGCCCTGATGGCCGTGGGTTCTGACCTGTGTGCAAAATTTCAAGCGTTTTTGAGCACGTTAAGAGCCCCAAAAGCCCTTGAAACCTTGAAATCCATTAAAAGCAATAGACAAATCCCTCACACACAGAGACAGAGAGAGAGGGAGAGAAAATTCTCAGAAACATCCATATCAATAATCCTTTCACAAGTCTACATCTGGCGTGTGTTTACATTATACACATAAAGTTTGAAGCAAATCGGGTAAAAATAAGAGGGTGATTTCAAAGCATTTTGAAAGTGACACACTTCCTGCTGCCAGTTGGTGGCGCTATAACATTGACTCACAATAGTCACATCCATGTGATCGGACTCTTACAACGAACACACTGCTGAAGTTTCATCAAGATCAGTTAATGTATGCAGAAGTTATAACACACTTCCTGTTTCCATTATTCGCCATAAATTCGTTTCCTCGCCACGGCCAAACCGTTCGAGATATCAAAAATCCCCTCGCAACTTTTCATCGTCAATCTCTTGACTTCATGCTGACCGAGTTTCGTGGCGATTGGTTAAATTCTCTAGGAGGAGTATATCGAATTCCATTGCATGCGTTTTCCAAACAACCCTTAATAGACGACTTCCTGTTGGGCTGGGGTAAAAAGTAAAAGTACAAAGGATATATGAACCGATGAGATCTATATGTGTACCGAGTTTCATATTATTACATGCAAGCGTGTTTGATTTATGAACCAAGTTTTCGGACCCCGTTCCAGGGGGCGCTGTCGAGCCCCCCTGCCACGCCCAGGTACCAGCTTCAGCCCAGCCCTGATGGCCACGGGTTCTGACCCATGTGCAAAGTTTCAAGAGTTTTTGAGCATGTTAAGGGCCCCAAAATTGCCCAAATAGTCGTAAGAAAAATATAGAAAATGACTTTCCAAACCCATAATAACCGACTTCCTGTTGGGCTGACGTAAAACTTAGAGCGCGAAAGTTGTTCGGCCCGATGAGATCTATAAGTGTACCGAGTTTCAGATTATTACATGCAAGCGTGTTTGATATATGGACAAGTGTTCAAAACCCGTTCCAGGGGGCGCTGTCGAGCCCCCCTGCCACGCCCGGGTACCAGCTTCAGCCCGGCCCTGATGGCCGCGGGTTCTGATCTGTGTGCAAAGTTTCCAGAGTTTTCGAGCACGTTAAGGGCCCCAAAAGTGCCAAAAAGGTAGTAAAATAATAAGAAGAAGAATAATAATAATAAAAAGAATAATAAAATATAGCTGCGAGCAGCGATTACGGGCCCAAGCCGGTGGCACCGCAACCCCGGTGCCTTTAGTACCTAAAGGCACCGGGGTGGCGGTTCCGCCAGCTTTGGCCCTTCATCGCTGCTCGCAGCTATATTTATATATATATATATATATATATAAACGGCCCGGTGGCACCGCCACCCCGGTGCCTTCGGGGTTATTGTGCACGACGTGCAAAAACGTAACCCCGCTTTGACTGTCGAAAAGAAGTGTGCTGTAGAGCTTGCATCAGTGTGGGCTCTGCAAAAGTGCGCATCGAGGGCACATATCAACCACAAAGTATGCGTGAGCAACCTTCTGAAACCTAAAATGAAAAATGAGACACCCTACGGTCTCATGGATTTAACGGACACATGAAATAAGTACACAAGATCGAAAATTCATATGAAGTGTGTCATTTGGGACAGGGCCTATGATCGTGAACCACAATAGCCACATATATGAGATAATTTAAATTTAGAATCATTTTTAATGTCATAGGATGTCATATGTCAATATGTTTTGTAGCACTTAAATGTGTAAATCCAGAAGCCTAGTATTTATCTGGAGGTCTTTGTCCTTTGCCTGTCAACCTGGTTTGTCTCTGCCTTTTCTGTTCTGCCCTGTTTGCCATTGTTCACCCTGCCTGTCTTGACCATTCTTAATAAAAAGCTGCAAATGGATTCAAAAAGACAAGGCCTTAAACTTAAATTTGAACAAGGATTAAACTCTTGTAACTGTAACAGACACCAAGGCACAATCACACACATGCACGCACGCACGCACACACAGTTTAAAAACAAAAAAATATTTATCCAACCCCATTTAAAAACAGTCTGTGATTCCTTTACTTTATTAATAAAACTTATTTAAAAAATACAAGGCTTAAGACATTCATTTTCCTTTTTAATGCAGGCCAAACCACACAGCAGTGAAATGGTTAATCTTGCCCTCCTCCCCCTACACACACACACACACACACAGACAGGCACAGACACAGAGACGTAGGCTTATGGCAAGCCGTTTTAACATTTAATCATTTAAACCCACTAGTCTCTATTTTCATGCTACTAGTACTTATTTTTTAGATACTAGTATTTTTAGATACTAATATAGTATCTAATGAATAAGTACTAGTATCTTTTAAAAGGTACTAGTCCCTAAGGAATAAGCACTAGTATCTAAAGAATAGGCACTAGTACCTAAAGAATAAGCACTAGTCGCTAATGAATAAGTAATAGTACTTAATGGAATAGATACTAGTATCTAAAAAATAAGTACTAGTAGCATAAAAATAGAGACTAGTAGGTTAAAATGATTAAATGTTAAGACGGCTTGCCATATTGGCTAAGAGAGAGAGAGAGAGAAAATGACCATATTCAAACCAAAATATCTGACTTTCTGTTGTTCGGAGCTAATAACTGTAAATTAGAAAGTTGTTCGGCTTGAGGAGAAGAATATACACGCTGAGTTTTGTAACTGTAGGTAAAACTAACTAAATTATAACACACTTTATATGTCCTTATTAAGCCATGAAAATTCATTTCCTCGCCACGGCCAAACCGTTCGAGATATCAAAAGTCCGTCCGCAATTTAGCATCCTCAAAGTCTTGACATCATGCACACCGAGTTTGGCGATTATTGAATGAATTGCCTAGGAGTAGTACTTCAAATTCCACAGCAAGCGTTTTCCAAACAACCCATAATAGCCGACTTCCTGTTGGGCTGGCGTAAAACTTGACCGGGGGTAAGATGTTCGGTCCGATGAGATCTATATGTGTACTGAGTTTCATATTAATTCATGCAAGCGTTTTGGATCTATGGACCAAATTGTCGGACCCCGTTCAAGAGGGCGCTGTTGAGCCCCCCTGCCACGCCCGGGTACCAGCTTCAGCCCGGCCCTGATGGCCGTGGGTTCTGACCTGTGTGCAAAATTTCAAGAGTTTTTGAGCACGTTAAGAGCCCCAAAAGCCCCTGAAACCTTGAAATCCATTAAAAGCAATAGACAAATCCCTCACACACAGAGACAGAGAGAGAGGGAGAGAAAATTCTCAGATACATCCACATTCAAACTTAAATATCTGACTTGCTGTTGTTTGGAGCTAATGACAGTTAATTAGAAAGTTGTCCGGCTTGATCTGAACAATATGCGTACCGAGTTTTATGATTGTAGGTAAAACTATATAACTAACACCCCCACTTTTGTCAAAAGGTGGCGCTACTGAGCCCCTGCACCACGCCCGTTTCTGAAACTTTGCACATGTCTACTGGCTAATAAATGTGATCTGTCTGTCGAGTTTCATGCAATTTTAAGCAATTTCAGGCATGCTAAGAGTCTCAAAAGCATCCACAAAGAATATTAAAGTTTGATGCGTTTGATGCGTTGTCACGGCAACAGTATCTTAGATATCAATAATCCTTTCACAAGTCTACATCTGGCGTGTGTTTACATTATACACATAAAGTTTGAAGCAAATCGGGTAAAAATAAGAGGGTGATTTCAAAGCATTTTGAAAGTGACACACTTCCTGCTGCCAGTTGGTGGCGCTTTAACATTGACTCACAATAGTCACATCCATGTGATCGGACTCTTACAACGAACACACTGCTGAAGTTTCATCAAGATCAGTTAATGTATGCAGAAGTTATAACACACTTCCTGTTTCCATTATTCGCCATAAATTCGTTTCCTCGCCACGGCCAAACCGTTCGAGATATCAAAAATCCCCTGGCAACTTTTCATCGTCAATCTCTTGACTTCATGCTGACCGAGTTTCGTGGCGATTGGTTGAATTCTCTAGGAGGAGTATATCGAATTCCATTGCATGCGTTTTCCAAACAAGCCTTAATAGCCGACTTCCTGTTGGGCTGGGGTAAAAAGTAAAAGTACAAAGGATATATGAACCGATGAGATCTATATGTGTACCGAGTTTCATATTATTACATGCAAGCGTGTTTGATTTATGAACCAAGTTTTTGGACCCCGTTCCAGGGGGCGCTGTCAAACCCCCCTGCCACGCCCAGGTACCAGCTTCAGCCCGGCCCTGATGGTCGCCGGTTCTGACCCGTGTGCAAAGTTTCAAGAGTTTTTGAGCACGTTAAGGGGCCCAAAAGTGCGCTGAGAGTCTCAAAAGCATCCAAAAAGAATATTAAAGTTTGATGCATTGTCACGGCAACAGCATCTAAGATATCAACAATCCTTTCACAGGTCTACATCTGGCGTGTGTCTACATTATACACATCAAGTTTGAAGCAAATCGGGTAAAGCCTGTTTGATTTATGGACCAAGTTTTCGGACCCCGTTCCAGGGGGCGCTGTCGAGCCCCCCTGCCACGCCCGGGTACCAGCTTCAGCCCGGCCCTGATGGCCGCGGTTTCTGACCCGTGTGCAAAGTTTCAAGAGTTTTTGAGCATGTTAAGGGCCCCAAAAGTGCGCTAAGAATCTCAAAAGTATCCAAAAAGAATATTAAAGTTTGATGCGTTGTCACGGCAACAGCATCTAAGATATCAACAATCCTTTCACAGGTCTACATCTGGCTTGTGTCTACATTATACACATCAAGTTTGAAGCAAATAGGGTAAAGCGTGTTGGATATATGGACCAAATTGTCGGACCCGTTCAAGGGGGCGCTGTCGAGCCCCGCTGCCACGCCCGGGTACCAGCTTCAGCCTGGCCCTGATGGCCGCGGGTTTTGTCCTGTGTGCAAAGTTTCAAGAGTTTTCGAGCACGTTAAGAACCCCAAAAGTGCCCGAAAGCATAAAAAAGCATGAAAAAGCTTAAAAAAAGGAATATTAATGTTTGATGCATTGCCATGGCAACAGTATCTAAGATATCAATAATCCTTTCACAGGTCTACATCTGGCGTGTGTCTACATTATGCACATGAAGTTTGAAGCAAATCGGGTAAAAATAAGAGGGTGATTTAAAAGCATTTTGAAAGTGACACACTTCCTGCTGCCAGTTGGTGGCGCTATAACTTTGACTCACAATAGTCACATCCATGTGATCGGGCTCTTACAACGAACACACTGCTGAAGTTTCATCAAGATTAGTTAATGTATGCAGTAGTTATAACACACTTCCTGTTTCACGTTTCTCGCCATAATTTTGTTTCCTCGCCACGGCCAAACCGTTCGAGATATCAAAAATCCCCTGGCAACTTTTCATCCTCAGTGTCTTGACTTCATGCTGACCGAGTTTCGTGCCTTCTGTTTGAATTCTCTAGGAGGAGTATTTCACATTCCATTGCATGCGTTTTCCAAACAACCCTTAATAGCCGACTTCCTGTTGGGCTGGGGTAAAAAGTAAGAGCATGAAGTATATATGAACCGATGAGATCTATATGTGTACTGAGTTTCATATTATTACATGCAAGCGTGTTTGATTTATGGACCAAGTGTTCAAACCCCGTTCCAGGGGGCGCTGTCGAGCCCCCCTGCCACGCCCGGGTACCAGCTTCAGCCCGGCCCTGATGGCCGCGGGTTCTGAGATGTGTGCAAAGTTTCAAGAGTTTTCGAGCACGTTAAGGCCCCCAAAAGTGCCCAAAAGGTAGTAAAATAATAATAATAATAATAATAATAATAATAATCCTAAATAATAATCCTTAGGAAAACAATAGGGCCTTCGCCTTTTCAGGCTTGGGCCCTAAATATAGCTGCGAGCAGCGATTACGGGCCCAAGCCGGTGGCACCGCAACCCCGGTGCCTTTAGTACCTAAAGGCACCGGGGTGGCGGTTCCACCGGCTTTGGCCCTTCATCGCTGCTCGCAGCTATATTTATATATATATATATAAACAGCCCGGTGGCACCGCCACCCCGGTGCCTTTGGGGTTATTGTGCACAACGTGCAAAAACGTAACCCCGCTTTGACTGTCGAAAAGAAGTGTGCTGTAGAGCTTGCATCAGTGTGGGCTCTGCAAAAGTCCGCATCGAGGGCACATATTAACCACAAAGTATGCGTGAGCAACCTTCTGAAACCTAAAATGAAAAATGAGACACCCTACGGTCTCATGGATTTAACAGACACATGAAATAAGTACACAAGACCGAAAATTCATATGAAGTGTGCCATTTGGGACAGGGCCTATGATTGTGAACCACAATAGCCACATATATGAGATAATTTAAATTTAGAATATTTTTTATTGTCATAGGATGTCATATGTCAATATGTTTTGTAGCACTTAAATGTGTAAATCCAGAAGCCTAGTATTTATCAGGAAGTCTTTGTCCTTTGCCTGTCAACCTGATTTGTCTCTGCCTTTTCTGTTCTGCCCTGTTTGCCATTGTTCACCCTGCCTGTCTTGACCATTCTTAATAAAAAGCTGCAAATGGATTCAAAAAGACAAGGCCTTAAACTTGAACAAGGATTAAACTCTTGTAACTGTAACAGACACCAAGGCACAATCACACACACACACACACACACACACACACACACACACACACACACACACACACGCACGCAGTTTAAAAACAAAAAAATATTTATCCAACCTCATTTAAAAACAGTCTGTGAGTGCCATCTTTTGGACATTCATCATATTGCATTGGTTTTCATTTCTTGTCCTCAAACAGAGCACTAATCTGTTTATTTTTAAGTTAAACATTCTACATTTATTAAAAAAGAAACATCAAATGTGTTTTGAGTCATAGTATTATTTTATACAGAAATAAATTATTTGTAATTCAGATGAGAATAAAGTTAGTGTTTTACAATTTTAAGGAAAACAAATATATTGTTCTGAAATATAGCACATTCATTTTAAATTCATTCAGCTTCAATTACCAATACAATCTTAATTGTATTTAAAGCAAACTATACATTTAAAAGATCTGGGTTCTATGCATATTTTGTAATTTATAAAAATACAAAATTGTTATGCAAAAAGACAAGGCCTTAGAGATTTCTTTATCCTTTAATATAGGAAAAATCACACAGCAATGAAAGGCTTAATCTCTTGTCACTGTAACAGACAGCCAGCCACACACACACACACACACATAAACACAGACACCAGCCCTCCCTCCCCCTCCCTCCCCACACAGACAGCCACACACACACACACACACACACACAGAACATAGGCTACTCCGTCATTTTGTTCATAGAGGACATAATTCAAACTGCAAAGTGTTTAATTATATTTGTGGACACTCGCAACAAAGCACAACATTGTGCTTTTGTAAAGTAAATTCAAGCAATCCGCCTCCGAAATTTAAAATTAAACGAAAATGCTCACCTCTGCACGGGCATACCTAATATATTTATATATAAATACAATTGGCTTACCTGATTTTGAACACAAGAGGGCAGTATAGCCCTATGTATTACTTGATGTATTTATTTTTTGACTGAATAGCGCATTCTGGCTGTTTTAAAACTTGTACATTATTTTTAAATTGAAAACAAGAATAAAATGGGTTTAGTTTAGTGTTTCCTTTTTTGACATGATTTTTAATCCCTCGCCATAGCAAAACAATTTGAGATATTCAATTTCCGTTCACAATATAGCATCTTTAATGTATTTTCATCATGTTGAAAAAGTCTGGTGGGAATTAAATAAACCACTTAAAAGGAGTAAGTACAAATGTAGAGGCTGGATTTGCAAAACATCATTCATCATATTGCATTGGTTTTAATTTATTGTCCTCAAACAGAACACTAATCTATTTATAAAAGTTACACATTCTACATTGATTAAAAAAGAAACATCAAATATGTTTTTAGTCATAGTATTTTTTTATACAGAAATAAATTATTTGTAATTCAGATGAGAATAAAGTTAGTGTTTTACATTTTTAAGGAAAACAAATATATTGTTCTGAAATATAGCACATTCATTTAAAATTCATTCAGCTTCAATTACCAATACAACCTTAATTGTATTTAAAGCAAACTATACATTTAAAAGATCTGGGTTCTATGCATATTTTGTCATTTAAAAAAATACAAAATTGTTATGCAAAAAGACAAGGCCTTAGAGATTTATTTATCCTTTAATGCAGGAAAAATCACACAGCAATGAAAGGCTTAATCTCTTGTCACTGTACAGACAGCCAGCCACACACACACACACACACACACACACACACACATAAACACAGACACCAGCCCTCCCTCCCCCTCCCTCCCTCCCTCCCTCCCCACACAGACAGCCACACACACACACACACACAGAATGGGGAGGGGGCCCTCTCTCTGTCAGAGAGAGACAGAGAGATACCATTTCAAGAAATCCACATTCAAACCACAATATCTGACGTTCTGAGGGTCGGAGATAATGACTTTAAATTAGAAAGTTGTTCGGCTTGAAAAGAAGAATATACACGCTGAGTTTTGTAACTGTAGGTAAAACTAACTAAGTTATAACACACTTTATATGTCCTTTTTTAGTCATGAAAATTCATTTCCTCGCCACGGCCAAACCGTTCGAGATATCAAAAATCCGTCCGCAATTTAGCATCCTCAATGTCTTGACTTCACGCACACCGAGTTTGGCGATGATTGAATGAATTGCCTAGGAGTAGTACTTCACATTCCACAGCAAGCGTTTTCCAAACAACCTATAATAGCCGACTTCCTGTTGGGCTGGCGTAAAACTTGACCGGGGTTAAGATGTTCGGCCCGATGAGATCTATATGTGTACTGAGTTTCATATTAATTCATGCAAGCGTGTTGGATATATGAACCAAATTGTCGGACCCCGTTCAAGGGGGCGCTGTTGAGCCCCCCTGCCACGCCCGGGTACCAGCTTCAGCCCGGCCCTGATGGCCGTGGGTTCTGACCTGTGTGCAAAATTTCAAGCGTTTTTGAGCACGTTAAGAGCCCCAAAAGCCCTTGAAACCTTGAAATCCATTAAAAGCAATAGACAAATCCCTCACACACAGAGACAGAGAGAGAGGGAGAGAAAATTCTCAGAAACATCCATATCAATAATCCTTTCACAAGTCTACATCTGGCGTGTGTTTACATTATACACATAAAGTTTGAAGCAAATCGGGTAAAAATAAGAGGGTGATTTCAAAGCATTTTGAAAGTGACACACTTCCTGCTGCCAGTTGGTGGCGCTATAACATTGACTCACAATAGTCACATCCATGTGATTGGACTCTTACAACGAACACACTGCTGAAGTTTCATCAAGATCAGGTAATGTATGCAGAAGTTATAACACACTTCCTGTTTCCATTATTCGCCATAAATTCGTTTCCTCGCCACGGCCAAACCGTTCGAGATATCAAAAATCCCCTCGCAACTTTTCATCGTCAATCTCTTGACTTCATGCTGACCGAGTTTCGTGGCGATTGGTTGAATTCTCTAGGAGGAGTATATCGAATTCCATTGCATGCGTTTTCCAAACAACCCTTAATAGACGACTTCCTGTTGGGCTGGGGTAAAAAGTAAAAGTACAAAGGATATATGAACCGATGAGATCTATATGTGTACCGAGTTTCATATTATTACATGCAAGCGTGTTTGATTTATGGACCAAGTTTTCGGACCCCGTTCCAGGGGGCGCTGTCGAGCCCCCCTGCCACGCCCAGGTACCAGCTTCAGCCCAGCCCTGATAACCGCGGGTTCTGACCCATGTGCAAAGTTTCAAGAGTTTTTGAGCACGTTAAGGGCCCCAAAATTGCCCAAATAGTCGTAAGAAAAATATAGAAAATGACTTTCCAAACCCATAATAACCGACTTCCTGTTGGGCTGACGTAAAACTTAGAGTGCGAAAGTTGTTCGGCCCGATGAGATCTATAAGTGTACCGAGTTTCAGATTATTACATGCAAGCGTGTTTGATATATGGACAAGTGTTCAAATCCCGTTCCAGGGGGCGCTGTCGAGCCCCCCTGCCACGCCCGGGTACCAGTTTCAGTCCGGCCCTGATGGCCGCGGGTTCTGATCTGTGTGCAAAGTTTCAAGAGTTTTCGAGCACGTTAAGGGCCCCAAAAGTGCCCAAAAGGTAGTAAAATAATAATAAAAAGAATAAGAATAATAAATAATCCTAAGGAAAACAATAGGGCCTTCGCCTTTTCAAGGCTTGGGCCCTAATAATAATCCTAAGGAAAACAATAGGGCCTTCGAGGGTCCTCACACCATCGGTGCTCGGGCCCTAAAAATGTTTAAGCAAAAACTGCGCTTTGGCGACTTAGATCTTATTTCAAACAGTATTTTTGTCCATGCTCCATGAAATCTGTTTGTCACAACTCTATACAACCCAGAACTCTACATAACTCTTATTTAGATTAAGTTCACATGTTCAGAGATGCGATGTGCCTCTGGGGTCCATGATAACGCAGCATAAGTAAAGTTTGTCTCGAGCGAATATTTAATTTTACTCGTCTTAATTCAAAGCATGATCTTACTTTATCTACGGTAGCAATGATCTATTGCGTGTATAAGATGTATATATAATTTTTACTTTTATTTTATCTCCCAAACTATCCTTATTCATTGTGGAAACACACAGGGTGAAACCCTTCACTGAGAATATCTACTCAAAATATACACTACCGGTCAAAAGTTTTAGATCAGTAAGATTTTTATATTTTATAAATGAAGTCTCTTCTGCTCACCAAGGCTGCAATTATTTGATAAAAAATACAAAAAAAAAACAGTAATATTGTGAAATATTATTACAATTTAAAACAGCGGTTTTCTATGTGAATATATAGTGAAGTGTAATTTATTCCTGTGATCAAAGCTGAATTTACAGCATCATTACTCCAGTCTTCAGTGTCACATTATCCTACAGAAATGATTATAATATGATGCTCAAGAAACATTTATGATTATTATCCATGTTGAAAACAGTTTTTTTAATTTTTATTTCAGGATTCTTTGATGAATAGAAAGTTCAAAAGAACATAATTGATCTGAAATGGAAAGCTTTTGTAACATTAATCACTACCATTCAAAAGTTTGGGGTCAGTAAGAATTTATTTTTTATTTTGGGGGGAAAGAAATTAGAAAATACATTTATTCATCAAGGATGAGTTAAATTGATCAAAAGTTACAGTAAAGACATTTATAATATTAGAAAAGATTATATTTTAAATAAATGCTGTTCTTTTGAACTTTCTATTAATCATAGAATTTGGGGGGAAAAAATGGTACACGACTGTTTTCAACATTGAAAATAATCATGTATGTTTTTTGAGCATAAAATCAGCATATTAGAATGATTTCTGAAGGATCATGTGACACTGAAAACTGGAGTAATGTTGTTGAATATTCAGCTTTCAAATTACATTTTAAAAATATATTAAAATAGAAAACAGTCATTTTAAATTGTCATAATATTTCACAATATTACTGTTTGTCATTTTTTTTTTTATCAAATAAAGCAGCCTTGGTGAGCAGAAGAGACTTCATTTAAAAACATAAAAAATCTTACTGATCTAAAACTTTTGACCGGTAGTGTATGTAGAATTTTAAAATGGCAGCATGTGTTGATGCGACAGTTTGCCGCATGAACAGACTTTGGGGAGAGCCGATGATACTCTAGCAGGAAGCATGCCCTTTGACCTCCTCCACTTTGGAGGCTTTTTTGTCAATCACCCTACAAGTTGGTCCTTAAAGGTACGCTGTGTAGGAATTTCTCCCATCTAGCGGTGAAATTGTAGTTTGCATTCAAACGAATAATGCTCTCCAGCGTCTCGCTTTTTCAAATGAGTGCTGCATCTACGGTAGCTGTTATGTGCCTATGACAACATGTCTTCCAATAGCACTTCATCGAGTTTAACTATACATGTTCTACCATTGTGATGCCTAAATAATGAATTACAAAACCAAGCGATGAAAAAAGCTTGTAATTTAGACCGTAACCTTTTGAGAAGAAAGCAGGGCTTCAGAGTCCCTATCAAAGTCTTTCTCCTTCATTAGCTCTATCCACCTGGGAAAAGCTATCCCGATATTCACCCTAGGTTTGAATTCGCCGGTCACGTTTCCTTTAAAAAATTTTTTTTGCTTTTTGGCTGCGAGGATTCCTCCTCCTGTGCCTCGGCATAAATATGGTCCTGCATTATGAAGTACCGTGCGCAGCCAGCTCAGACTTTTAAATTTGGCAGGGGAGTGGCAAGCGACTCTCACTGATCTCCTTGTGTCCGCTACTTTACAGACACTCTCTCATCTGACCATCTCATCAAAAGACATGTCTAAAAGTGAGTATTGTCTATAAATATTTTATGCAACGGTGTTTTATTTAAAAGAATGTTTTGTTTTATTTAAACTAGAGGTGGGCATAGACAAATTTTTTTAATCTAGATTAATCTTGAAATTAATCTAGATTAATCTAGATTAAAATGGCTCATTTGAATTCTCCCGAAGGCATTCAGAATATGTGTGCTACCCAAATAATGACTAAAAGTAAGTATTTGAGAATAGTTCGCCTCGCGTAGGGATGTGCATTTCTGCCAAAAATGCCATTCGACAATCGAGGAGCAAAAGTCGAATATCGTAAAAAAAAAAAAAAAATAAAAAAAAAAAAAAAACCCAATGACAGAAAGGGAGGCCAATTTCATCTTTAGCGATTTGTCATCAAACAAACTGTTTATTAATTGAACAAGTAACATGTTTTCGTCGTTTTTTTTTAACATAGTAGGCTAATTGGAAGAAGAAAAACGACAGTCCGTTATTGCACCGCCAATGCTCGTTAGATCAAAAAATAATGTCATGTCATAATGATTTTATGTGAACCTGCCTTGTTACTGCAATTAGCCTCCTTTTTAAACAAATTAGTTTAAATCAACTATTCGTGTGATGCCACTGCGCAATACACAGACCGTGGGATGGCGGGTGTTCATTTCATAAACTGTACACAATGGTAGACTCTGTGAAATCTGTACTGTTATTCACCCCTTTCAGGTGGCTTCTAAGTCCAATGAGTTCATGACTAAATATTCACTCAAAACTAGAGATGCACCAATAAGATTTCTTTTTTTTGTTGTTGCCGATTTTAACTAACAACTATTGGCCAATTCCGATACAATTTGCCACTTTTTATTTGAACTTTTGTCATTAAAATAGGTTGATCATGTTTTAAATTAGCAAAGTTCAAAAACACATGCATTAAGATATACTTGCCAGTTAATTGCTGCATAAAATAATTTATTTTGAACGTGGATTGAATCCATTTAACAATAAACATGCCAACATAAATGCATAAATACAACAGAACAAAAATGCTGGCGTAGCTGGCAACTTTGTTTAAAAAAATGCTGGTGGTGAAAGAGTTAAAACTCAAAGCAGCCTAATATTCCTGCTGCGCTGCTGTCTAAGAGCTGCACAGATCCAATTTACTGGTACACAAGTGTTTTAGACAGAACCGACTATGTTTACAAGGATACTCGCCAAGACAGGCATTTTGATATAAATTTGTGTGAATTAGAAGTGAAAGAGAACTCGATTAAGTATTTGATCAGCTTTGCCGGCACGTGCTTTGGATGTATGAGCACACACAACTTCTCAAACAGTAAGTAGAATTGAATTGAATTGAATTTCGCATCGTCTTGCACTTGAATATTTAAATTCGCAAGGCTTAAAAGCATGTGGAAAGGATACATTTTCATGAAGGTGCAGCACTGGCCTGATGGCAGTCCTTATTGTCAAGCCCTGCTGTATTTTATACAGATTTCATTTTGTTTTGGCAAGTATCTAATTATTTTACCCAAATAAAAACGGCATTATGCAACAGACATTATACAACTCCGTGCCTTCATGCAGTTAATTAATAAACCATCGTTTTGTTATATCGGCCTCTTTCTATAGCGGATATGCATTTTTTTTTTAATTGATCAAAAAACGGCCGATACACCGGTGCATCTCTTCTTAAAACTATTCCTGATTGCTTTTTCTGCTGCCCAGTACTTTCCTGTTTTGCTTTTTGCTAATTGTTTTTTTTCTGCACATCTGTTATCTTGTTGATAATTCTTATCTTGTTGAAAAGTTAATAATTACGTTTAAATTTCCATTATGCCTTTTTTAACCCCCAAAACTAACAGTTTTTATAAGCTAGCCCTTACAGACGCTGGTGTTTTTAAATAAAACCCTCTCCATAGTGTTTGAATGGAAACTTTGATACTCCCTTTTAAACCATATTATAACCAATATACAATACTGTTCAGAAGGGAACTTTTTTTTTTTTAAAGTAATACTTTCATTAATCAAGGATGCATTAAATTGATCAATAATGGCAGTAAAGACATTTATGATGTTACAAAAAATTTCAAAGTCAAATAAATGCTGCTGTAAAAAAAATAAAAAAATTCAACATTGATGATATAAACTGTTTCTTGAGCATTAAATCAGCGTATTAGTATGATTTCTGAAGGATTGTGTGACTGAAGACTGAAGTAATTTAAAATGCAGCTTTGCCATCACAGGAATATAATTTTAAAAAAGTTATTTTAAATTGTAATATTTTACAATATCACTGTTATTAAATGCAGCCTTTGTGAGCATAAAATACTTATTTAAAAAAAAAACATAAATAAATAAATAAATAAATAACAATTCTTACTAGCACCAAACTTTTGAAGGGACTGTAAGTAACAAGTATTGTTTACGCTGAAAAATAGTGACATGTAGTCTGCTACGAGTACATGGATGTTGTTGTTCTTCAAAAATACAAAAAGTGGAATTTTAAACACTTTATGCACTCAGTGGTTACCACTTTCTTTAAGTGGAGAGGCTACAAGTACTAATGGCAACACCTCACATGGATTTGAAAAGAAATTTAATTGAAAAACTGAATTCTTTGTAGTAAAAATGTTAAAGGACAAGTTCGGTATTTTACACTTAAAGCCCTGTTTTAAGATCGTTTCTGATGAAATAGAACGGTTAAGATTGAAATTTGGACACATGCTGCTGGCCCGAGAATTTTCGGTTTCTGTGGTAGCACCCCTTATTAATAGTTAGTAAGGTAGATGTTAAGTTTACACATTGGGTAGGATTAAGGGATGTCGAATATCATGCAGAATAAGGCATCAATATGTGCTTTATACATACTAATAAACAGCCAATATCCTAGTAATATGCATGCTAATAAGCACCTAGGTAATGGTGAGAATTGGACTCTAAACTAACCTCTGGTTTTTGGGCCACTCGAAATTTAAAATCAAAACTAATCCTAACAAATAGCACACTATTTGTGTCCGTTTTTCTTTAGCTCATAGATGTTACATAGAATTAGCCAACAAACATTTTTGAATTAAGTTTTCAATATATTTATTATCTGTAGACTAATTAGTGGAAAATCCTTTGGTCACAAACATCTTATGTAAGATCAGATAAGATCTTAATTGCAAGCAAAACAGGTCAAAAGCAAGTTCCGGCAGTTCTGACTGAAAGCAACCTGCAATTTTGCTATTTAGTGTATTTCTGCAGAAATTAGCTAATACGATTTGGAGAACCTTGGAAATACTGTATAAAAGGACTTAAAATTTAAAATTTACAATGTTAAGTGGCTTGTTTCTTATCAATTTATTTGCTCATTTTCTTAGATGTTTCTAAGACTGTATAATTGTGTTTTTTTCTTCTGTGTTCAGGGCAGTAGGGTGCAGACGAAGGTCGGTCTCCTCGTGTTGCTCTGCACCTGGATTAGTAACTGTCCAATCGCTGTCATGCACTTCCTGCACAATCAAGACAATGTTCCCTTTGTATCCTTTTATCCGTAAATGCGCGCACGCACACACACACACACACACACACACACACACACACACACCTGATTTATATAGCACAAAAAGTGTATAAGTAATCTAATTGTATTGGTACAGTGATGATAAGAAGTTTGAATCTTAGTTAATGAATCACAGAGCAGCTTTTTTTTTTTTTTTTTTACCTATGTTTAACTCTGCATGGTAGGGTACTTCTGATCACAGCTTGGTATGCATTAAATTACATCACAGCAACCACATTACATTTTCAATCTTTTCAGATTTGAGTACAGCAAGTGTAAACTTGTCTGTGGTTTTTATGGATCGTGTCATTTTGTTGTCAGATACTGTGTTGTGTTTCCTTAAATGATGTGTTAAAGCTGACAGGCCAAATTTCAGAAAACCTGGGTGAGGATGAGCGACTGGTTCAGGGTCTGTGTGCTCTGTTGTTGGGGATTTGTATCTACTATAATGACAACAGCTTAGAGAATTACACCAAGTATGTTCTTAATTTGTGCTTTTTTTCTATTTCCACTCATGCTTTCTTTTGTTCATATTTCTTGTCTGGTCTTATAACTAAAGCTGTCAGCTGATTTAAAATGATCCATGACTAAACTTTTTGATAATTAAATTGCACATAAATACATTTTATTTAATAGAATAACACATCACATGTAAGTGTTGGTTTTGTCAATTTGTGAATAGAATAGAATAGAATAGAACAGAACAGAACAGAACCTAGACAATTAGATTCACTCGTGCTGCTAGTACGCCCAGTTGGTGCTTTTTTTGGAGTTTTTAGTTTATAGAAAGCAAAATTATTCCTATAATGTGTTCAGCTTTGCTATCACAGGAATAAATCAAACTTTAAAATAGACAAAAAACATTTTTATTTCATAAATTAACATTTTACAATTGACAGTGCATTTTATAACAATTCCCCCTGTGCCGTCATTAAGTGTTAAGCCTCCTTCACTCTGTCTCAATGTTACATAAAATATATTTTCCTCTTCACAGAGAAAAGCTGAAGCAGTTGATTGAGAAGCGCATAGGGAAGGAAAACTTTGTGGAGAAGTTGGGCTTTATAACAAAACACGAACTGTATTCCCGTGCTGCTCAGAAACCTCAGCCAGCCTTTTCCACCCCAGAACACATGCTGTTTGATCATGAGTTCACCAAACTTGTTAAAGAGTTAGAAGGTTAGTTTTGGAGTCCTGAACACAAACTAAGACTTCTTTTCCATTGTTATTAACATCTGTCGGTGATTCAGTCACACAAGTGCACGGTCATAAATTCAGGTGTAAATGGGATTCAGACCTTTTGAAATGTACTCACTCAAACCACCAGTGGTGCATCCTGTCCAACATTAAAGGTTCACCTAATGTACATAATCTTTATGTAAAAACAAGGGTTTTAAACTTTACTGGCAAGGCTCAGCTTTAATAGAAAGCAATCATCTGATCGATGTTTCAGATTAGAAGTTACTGGAAATGGATCACAGATGTTAATAACTTGAATTTCGCACAGTGACAATTAATAACCGCATCTTTAAGAGACAATGTGTTTTTATTATTATTGTATTTTTTTTCTTTCTCTGAAGTCCATTGTTTATTCTTTGCACCAAAAATGTTAATTCATTATTTTCTTCCATGCTCCCTCTGTTCCTCAGAATTAAACGGTCCATTTTTGTCTGTGCCTTAAAGAAGCGCTATGTGAATTTGATAAGTCATATGATCCTTTTAGGTTCAGGTAAAAGGTTTATTTTTCATGTTGCCGGTTCTTTTTGTTGTTCATAGGAATGATAACAAAAGCAGTGCTTAAGTCAAGCGAGGAAGAGAAAAAGGAAGAAGAGGTGAAGAAAACACTAGAACAGCATGACAGCATTGTCACCCAGTACAAAGAGTTGATCAGAGAACAGGTAAAATAATAATAATAATAATAATACTGCATCAAACTATATCACATTCTCACATTTCTCAGAATGCAATGTTTCAAACTAATCCTATTGATAGTTTGAAGTTATATAGTGTGTAGATATATAACAGTATTAATTTCCCTTGGGTTATTCATGGGGTAACAACAGTTTGCATACTTCATCAGTCTATTTTATATGAAAATCATAACCAGTGTTGAAAAAGAAAATATAAAATATATATCCCAGACCCCAGCTGAGAACACCAAAACCAGAGACAATTTTATTATTTTGATAAGATTAACTTTTATTGAATATTTGATTATTATCTGTACTTGCCATGAAGCTGATATGGCAATAAACTTAAATACAAATTATTAATGTTAATATGTTGTGGCCCAGCCAAAGCACCTTAAACGTTTTTCTGAAAACCCCTTCAAGCTTAAAGTGAAAAGAAGTAACCTGATAAAAAGTCTGACAAGAAGAATGGACTAACAGATACCGTTTTTTTAGAGCTGTAATTGCTGCCATAGGTAGCCCTACTGGATCTTAATCCAGAAAAGTAAATCCGTATGCACTTTGATTTGAGATATGGGCGATAATTGTCATATGAATAACATATTCAATATATGACCAAAGAAAAGTGGTTTATCTCTTCCTTTTTCCTCTATAGGCTTACAAGAAGAGAAATAATTTCAAAATAGGTATGTGTTTAAATTAAAATTTCATTTTCTCTTCCTCCTATATGTTATCCCCTTTTAATTGCAGGATTCTCAAATAAATGAGCTGAAGGAGCAAGTGACACTACTGGTGTCCCAGAAGGAAAAGATGCAGAGCACCATGACACAGCAGCTCTCTCAGATCCAGCAGCACAAAGACCAGTACAACATCCTCAAACTCAAACTAGGTACTGAGCAAATGCTGCGTTCACGCCATGTCGAAATTACTGCAAACAAAGCTCCATCCTTTTAATGCGCTCTTGTGGTATCTTGATGTCATACACCGCTTCAAGTCGTACACACACACCTTAAATCTGCAGTGGTCACGTGGTACAAGTCGTAGCTCTCAGCAAATGATGAGTTTACATGTTGCGATTTACAAGTTCTACAAGCACGTGAAGGCTTTTTACTGTTCAGAATCGTTACAGCAATTACGACATGGTGTGAACGCACCTAGATATCAGTTTGAGAAGTATTTGCAGTATTTTAGCAGAAATCCATATTAAATTACTTTTCCTGAACTGCCGTTTTTACTTTTTAGTGGCTTTTACAATTGTTCCACTTTTCCCTCACACTCTGTAGGTAAAGATAATCAGCAGACAGGAAATCAGGCAGAGGCGGCCCATGTGAACGGACTCCAGCCAGAGGAGCTGAGCCAGCTCAGAGAACAGCTTGAGGAACTGCAAAGACAAAACCAGATGCTGCAGACACAGCTGGGTGAAAGGGACTCTCTGATAACCAGTCTGGTATGTGTGTGGGTTCAGTTCTTCCAACCTCCCAAAATGTATTTTATATTAGTATTAGGGCTGGGTTGACGATATCGATTTCTCGATTTTAGTCGATTCTGATCGAACAATATCGGGGTTAGGGTTAGGCTTAAATCCCAAGAATCGAATCGATCTTTCAGTCTATGATGATGTTTTTCAGTTGATGATTGAACAAAACTTCACTGAACAGCGCTAATCGCATCAAATAAATCGTAATATATCTCTTTATAAGCTTTGTGCTTTGTTACTGTTGATATGAAACCGACAAATTCTGTCAATTTTATTACGAAATGCACTCTAGAGAGGACCATTTTTCTAAATATGTGCACTGTCAAGTCAAATCACGTTTCTAAGCAGCTTTACAGTGATAAACAGGAAAATAAATATTGCAAATTTTTACTTCAATATTCCTGTTCTTTAATAATAATGTATGTTTGAATAAATCTTTTATTGTTATAAAAACCACCGTAAAGGTCCTTTCAGACTGGACGCGATTTTGACACACGAATAATTCGCGCAATGGTTTTATTTTTTGATCAGCTGTTTGTGTAAATGAGTGCTTCCACACCGAACGCGAATGTGCAGCGGCGAAAAAAACGACTTTTATTTTATTCGCTTCAATGTCGATTTTTTTTTTTACTTTTGAGGCGATAGAAAAGGCTTCAGCCAATCACATACAAGGAAACGTCTCGGTTACGTATGTAACCCTCGTTCCCCGAGTGGGGAACGGAGACGTTCCGTCAGATGACGACGATTGGGGTTTCGCTTAGAAGCCTATCAACTTCGAGTATTACAAAACGAGCCAATGGCAAGGGAAATGCCATGGGTCTGCGGAATTTGCATGGCGCATCTCCGCCCCACCTCGTGGGTATAAAAGGAGGACGCCGGCAATATGCAGTTTATGTTTTCCTGCTGAGGAGCCGAGACTGAACTCAGGCGTTTCCCAGCGGTACAGCGGAAAGTGGCAGACAGACGGAACGTCTCCGTTCTCCACTCGGGGAACGAGGGTTACATACGTAACCGAGACGTTCCCCATCGTTGTCACTCCGAGTTCCGTCGGATGACGACGATTGGGGTTACCAGTCTAATCACGCCACCTTCGAAGCTGTCTTCCAGTGCCCTGCGTAAATCTGAGATCCCTGTCGTGAGACTAGCACGGACGAAGGACTCCTATTTAGCACAGGAATACCAAGGTACACTGGGAAGCATATCTCATATCTCAGAGGAAATATGCAATAAATGCCAGCCCAGAGGGGGGGACTTAGAGAATACACATATGACCCGGAGGGATGCATATGGAGAACACTGGGGTGTCCAGCCGCAGGTGGAATATTTCAACCCCAGGGGTGGCAAGGTGGCTTGCCAAGGGAAAGACACATGCTCAGAGAGGCTTACAGTGGAAATACACATGTGGGGGTCGCTAAGGAGGGACCATGCACACGGAAGGCACCTAGCCAACGCGCAGGGAATAGACACTGGCGTCGACGTCAGCAGTGCTAGAGGAACTCAGGGCTTACGGGGAAGCTCACCTGAGGAAATATCGCACGTATCCAGTCCGTGGAGTGGAATGGCGAGCAAGCGAAGACACCTGAGCGGGTCCGGTACTAGCTGGTTGAAGCGAGTACATGAGAGGACACAGGCTCCACTCGGAGATTATAGAATCTGGCGAATGTGTTTGGTGTCGCCCAGCCTGCAGCTCTGCAGATGTCTGTTAGCGAGGCGTCATGCGCTAGAGCCCAAGAGGACGCCACACTCCGGGTGGAGTGGGCAGTCACACCAAGGGGGCACGGTCGACCTTGATGCTGGTATGCCAAAGCAATGGCGTCCACTATCCAGTGAGACAGCCTTTGCTTTGAGAGAGCCTTTCCCTTCAGCTTCCCACCATAACAGACAAAGAGCTGGTCTGAGGTCCTGAAACACTGCGTTCTGTCTACATAGGTGCGGAGAGCACATACTGGACAGAGCAGTGCCAAGGCTGGGTCTGCCTCCTCCAGGGGCAGCGCTTGCAGATTCACCACCTGGTCCCGGAAGGGAGTGGTGGGAACCTTGGGCACATATCCAGGCCGGGGTCTCAGGATCACGTGAGAGTAAGCCGGCCCGAATTCCAGGCACGCTTCGTCAACGGAGAATGCGTACAGGTCCCCTACCCTCTAGATGGAGGCCAATGCAGTCAGGAGCGCTGTCTTCATAGACAGGAACTTAAGCTCCACTGACTGCAAAGGCTCAAAGGGAGCACTCTGCAGGGCAGGTAGAACCACTGCGAGGTCCCAAGAGGGAATGAGAGGAGGGCGAGGAGGATACAGTCTCCTCGCTCCTCTCAGGAACCTGACGATCAGGTCGTGCTTCCCCACAGACTTACCTTCTACCGTATCATGGTGTGCGGCAATAGCGGCAACATATACCTTGAGGGTGGAGGGAGACAGCCTTCGCTCCAACCCAGCTTGAAGGAAGGAAAGCACAACACTGATCGAGCATCTCCGGGGGTCTTCTCGGCGAGAAGAGCACCAGTTAACAAAGAGGTTCCACCTCAACGCATAGGCGTGTCGGGTAGACGACGCTCTAGCGGAAGTGATGGTAGCCACCACCGCTGGTGGTAGGGTACTCAAACCTGCCTCGTCCCGTCCAGGAGCCACACGTGGAGGTTCCATAGATCGGGACGAGGATGCCATAAGGTGCCCCGTCCCTGAGAAAGGAGGTCCTTCCTCAGAGGGATTGGCCAGGGAGGTGCTGTCGCGAGGAGTACGAGTTCGGAGAACCAGGTCCGGGTGGGCCAGTGCGGCCCGACCAGAATGACCTGCTCCTCGTCCTCCCTGACCTTGCGCAAGGTCTGCGCAAGAAGGCTCACTGGGGGGAACGCATATTTGCGGCCCCGCGGCCAGCTGTGCGCCAGTGCATCCGTGCCGAGCGTGCCCTCGGTCAGGGAATAAAACAGGGCGCAATGGGTCGAGTCGTGAGAGGCAAACAGATCTATCTGTGCGTCCCCGAACTGGTCCCAATCAGCTGAACCGACTGGGGATGGAGTCGCCATTCTCCCGGGAGGAGCTGAAGCCGTGAGCGCTCGTAGGCTGCACAGTTCAGGGCTCGGGGATATAAAATGGCTCGAAGCGACCTCAGAAGCTTCTGACTCCATAAGAGGAGGTGGCGGGCGAGTTGCGACATACGGCGAGAGCGTAGACCACCTAGATGGTAGATGTACGCTACAGAGGCGGTATAGTCTGACCGGGCTAGTACGTGTTGACCCTAGAGCAGCGCAAGAAAGCGGTGCAGAGCAAGGCGTACTGCCAGCAACTCGAGGCAATTGACATGCCAAAGGCGCTGGGGTCCTGTCCAGGAGCCCGCGACAGCATGTCCATTGCACATGGCACCCCAGCCCGTGGTGGAGGCATCTGTTGAGACAACAACATACCTGGAAACTCGTTCTAAGGGCACACCGGCCCATAGAAAACTGAGGTTCGACCACGGGGTGAAGGTCTGACGGCAGGTCGGAGTAGCTGGTACTCGGAGCGTGCCTTGTTGCCATGCCCACCTCGGGACTCGATCGCGAAGCCAGAGCTGAAGTGGTCTCATATGAAGCAAACCGAGCGGCGTTGCTGCGGCTGGAATGCCATATGCCCCAGGAGCCTCTGAAAGTATTTCAGTGGAACCACACTCTTACCCTCGAATTGTCTTAGGCAAGTCAGCAGTGACTGCGCGCGATAGCTCGTAAGCCGCGCACACATGGCGACCGAATCCACACTGAGAAAAGAGAACCTCTGCACGAAGCAAAGTTTGCTCTTCTCCCAGTTGACCCGAAGGCCCAAACAGGCTAGGTGCCGGAGCACAAGGTCCCTGTGTTCGCAAACCTGGACTCGAGAGTGAGCTAGGTACAGCCAGTCATCGAGATAGTTCAGGATGCGAACCCCGTGTTGCCGTAGCGGCACAAGGGCTACCTCGACGACCTTCGTAGAGATGCGAGGAGACAGGGCTAACCCGAATGGGAGAACCACGTACTAGTATGCCCGCTCCTGGAAATTAACCGTAAAAATGGTCTTTGCCGAGGAGAAAAAGGAGACATAAAAGTAGGCGTCCTTCAGGTCGATCGCTGCAACCTAATCCTGTGGCCGCACACATTCGAAAATGCGATTGGCCATGCGCAGCTTGAACGGAAACGTGTGAAGGAAACTGCTCAAGACGCGCAGGTCCAGGAAAGGTAATAACCCACCGCTCTTCTTGGGTACAATGAAGTAAGGGCTGAGAAGCCAGACTTCATTTCGGCTGGAGGGGTGGTCTCAATCGTGCCCTCGCCAGTAGGGTAACGACCTCCGCACACACGACAGGGGCATAACCACCCTACATGGTAGCGGACTCCCCGGAAGCGGGGAGGAGACCATGCGAACTGAATCGCATAGCCGAGCCTGATGGTTCCAGAGAGCCAACGGGACAGACTGGAAGTTCCAAAACTGAACCAGCGGGGCATGTGAACCACAGACGTACCCACGATGGGGCAGCGAGGCGGAATGACCGGCCCAGACGTGGACGGCATAGCGGCCCGGAGTGGGGGCACGGTCATAATCCGCATCCTGACAGAGGAGGCCAGGGAAGGACCAGCGTTCCACGGGGGCCTGGTCTGTCAGGGGTCTGGCGACAGAGGGGGACGAGAGCGGCGAGGCTCGTAAGCGGCGCACACTGCCATCCGCGCCCTCTGGGGCTCAGAGATGGGAAGTCAGTTCTTAGAAAAAGGATTCTCCCCCGGCCCTCCACCGGGGGTAGGAGTGGCCCTGCAACCACATTCCGGAAGAACTGCAATCCATCTGTGAGCCGCCCGTAACGAGAGCGCCGCGTGGCCTGGCGTTCAGCAGGCTGCGGGGCTGGTACGGGCTGAGGCGCCTTCCTGCGACCACCTCCACGGCGCGGCCAGGGTGAAGCTGCTGCTGGGGCCGGGCGGGAGGGGGCGGAGTCACAGGAGGGCGCGTTCGACGGCGAGCGGACTGAGGCGTCTGAGCCGGCGGCCGGGTGGCAGCAGCTGGCCAGCCACAGTCAGCCACAGTCCGCTTCTGGAGAACTGTTGGGCAGAGCTCTCGACCGCGCCGCCGAAAAGGCCAGCCTGGGAGATGGGGGAGTTGAGGAAACGGGTTCACTCAGCCTCGCGCACATCAACCAGGTTAAGCCAGAAATGTCTGACCACAACTGTGGACATCACCTGACTCGTCGCTCGTAGAGCAAGGTCGGTGGCGGCACCCAGCTCTAGTATGAGCCCTGAATCAGCTCTACCCTCGTGCACGATACATGCAGTGAGTCGGCAGCCAGCCCCGCAGCTCTATAGGTGTTTGCCACCGGAGTAGACAAAACCTACAGGCGTTGGGGGGGGTGCTTAGGGCCACCACGCCAGGTGGAGGCGCTGTGGGGTCACAGACGTGTCGCCACAGAACACTCCACAGGGGGAACCCAGTGCACCCTGGGCCGCGGTCTCACGAGGGCAGAGAAGGTGGAAGAGGCCGCTGAGCGGTCATGAAAGTCAAAAGAGACTCCCACGAGCTCATGACCTCTTCATGCACGTCCGGGTAGAAAGGAATTGGGGTCGCCACCCCCAAAACCAATCATCAGCCATTAGTACTCGGGACATGGCAGATGTCCACACAAGCCCGATACTCACGGCAGCCCGGGAAAGCATAGCTGTCAACTCTGGATCAGATTCGAGAGGCTGACGCACCCGGAGGTGGCAGCACAGACGAACCGTCATCTCCAGAGTTGTGATGCAGACATGATTTCATCTGCTGGGGGCACCGGATGAGCTGCTGGAGCCGCCGGCGTCCTACTGGACACGGCCAGTCAGCGAACTTATCCGAACACCGCATGGGTTGCAATGTGTAAGAGGGGGGTGTGGACCGAGGATAAATCGTCGGGTTTTGTTCCACACCATCAGCCTCAGGTCACCCTGGCCACCAGCCAAAGTATTCCCTCACGTGGAGAAAATAGATTGGGGTGTGGATGAGGGGACTCTCGCTCTGTTGAGCTCATTGAGTCTTGACCATAACACTGCGATGGTCACGTTTGTAGAACGTGACGCACCCGCGATCGCTGTCTGAGCGCAGCCCAAACACAACAAACAGCGATCGCGCCCATCAGCTGAATCTATCAGACTATCGCACTCAGAAATACACGGGCAGAGCGTCTTTAAAAAGACGAGCCGCGTGCAATACACGGGCAGAGCGTCTTTAAAAAGACGAGCCGCGTGCAATACACGGGCAGAGCGTCTTTAAAAAGACGTGCCGCGTGCAAGCTCTTTTTGTGAATGAAAGCTCTTTTTATGAATGAAAAGCTCGCAGCAGTGCTGAAGCGCCCAGGGAGAAACACACGCGCTGTCGCAGAACACTGCACAGATCAGCAGGCAGGAAAGTGAAACTCGCTGGAATACGCCGTCACACCAACACCGACTGGAAGCTGCTCGTCTAGAAGATTCTCGAAGATAATCAGAGAATAGACTACGGAGTGAAGAGGGCCTCTTGGCTCCGAAGCAAAAACATAAACTGCATATTGCCGGCGTCCTCCTTTTATACCCACGAGGTGGGGCGGAGATGCGCCATGCAAATTCCGCAGACCCATGGCATTTCCCTTGCCATTGGCTCGTTTTGTAATACTCGAAGTTGATAGCCTTCTAACGAAACCCCAATCGTCGTCATCCGACGGAACTCGGAGTGACAACGATGGGGAACAAAGGTGACGTGACCGGAACAATGACGGATCTTCTGATTCCTTGTGTGTCGAGTCGTCTGTGAATGAGAATCTGAAACAAGAACTGGTGGGACGTTGTCCTCATTCGTATCGAGCCCAACCGGGTGTTTACAAGGCTTAAGTCCATTTGAGCCTTCAATCCGTTTACTAAGAGTGTTTATTTGATTGCATGTAAACGTAGCCCCTGATGAATATAAGAGGACAGCTCACCTTAAGCAGACTGCCATACGCTGCTCCTGATCAATTAACGTTAGTTCCAAGTTTGTGGTTTGTCTCGTCAGATTCGGTGCCACTGTCTCCTCAAATTGTCCCACATACATCCGAAAATAAGTGCGGAACCGGCCATGATAAAGTTTTAGCTCCGGTAGCATACTCTCTGTTCTTTAAGATTGGGTGCACCCAAAACCTTCTTTTCTGTCTTTTAAATAAAATGAAAAGCTCGTCTTCACTGGATGATGATGGTGATGAAGAAGCTATGTCCCACGTCCCGCAAGTTATAGCATTGTCCCGCATTTTTTTATTTTGTACCTACATCCTTTTATTTAACCGTCCTTTAAATTACAATTCTACAATAAAAAAAATTTAATAAGAAAACAGAGAAAATGCGCAGCACAGACGTTATTGGTTCTTGCCATCACAAACAAACTCCTCTTCGTGGAGAGGGTGTTTTCTCTAATGAATGCTGCGTGGACAAGGAACCACGCAACTGTGGACCTTTTAAAAAGTGAGTTGAAAGTGAGCTACACCTGCCAGTAACTAGTTACTGACATATGTAATGTCCCATAATTAATGAGAAGGCCCTATCGAAGCTGCCAGATCAGACAAACAATATAAATTCAAGATGCACTGAATCCGGTAAGACGCATTCATCTTTAGTCTTTCCTAATGTATTTTATGTGCTTATTTGGAAATGTGCTATTTAGCGATTGGGATATTTTTTTACTTAGCCTACTTATTTAGATTGAATAGACACATGCTGTTAAAATAAGTTTTATATTACTATAGGTGCACAGCACCGGTCAGCGTCGTCATTAACATTTTTATAAAGCCTATTAGCAATTTAAAGCATCATGTTAACTATACTATATATGTGTGCTATATATATATAGTATATACAGTGAGGAAAATAATTATTTGAACACCCTGCTATTTTGCAGGTTCTCCCACTTAGAAATCATGGAGGGGTCTGAAATTGTCATCGTAGGTGCATGTCCACTGTGAGAGACATAATCTAAAAAAAAAAATCCAGAAATCACAATGTATGATTTTTTAACTATTTATTTGTATGATACAGCTGCAAATAAGTATTTGAACACCTGAGAAAATCAATGTTAATATTTGGTACAGTAGCCTTTGTTTGCAATTACAGAGGTCAAACGTTTCCTGTAGTTTTTCACCAGGTTTGCACACACTGCAGGAGGGATTTTGGCCCACTCCTCCACACAGATCTTCTCTAGATCAGTCAGGTTTCTGGGCTGTCGCTGAGAAACACGGAGTTTGAGCTCCCTCCAAAGATTCTCTATTGGGTTTAGGTCTGGAGACTGGCTAGGCCACGCCAGAACCTTGATATGCTTCTTACAGAGCCACTCCTTGGTTATCCTGGCTGTGTGCCTCGGGTCATTGTCATGTTGGAAGACCCAGCCTCGACCCATCTTCAATGCTCTAACTGAGGGAATGAGGTTGTTCCCCAAAATCTCGCAATACATGGCCCCGGTCATCCTCTCCTTAATACAGTGCAGTCGCCCTGTCCCATGTGCAGAAAAACACCCCCAAAGCATGATGCTACCACCCCCATGCTTCACAGTAGGTATGGTGTTCTTGGGATGGTACTCATCATTCTTCTTCCTCCAAACACGGTTAGTGGAATTATGACCAAAAAGTTCTATTTTGGTCTCATCTGACAACATGACTTTCTCCAATGACTCCTCTGGATCATCCAAATGGTCATTGGCAAACTTAAGACGAGCCTTGACATGTGCTGGTTTAAGCAGGGGAACCTTCCGTGCCATGCATGATTTCAAACCATGACGTCTTAGTGTATTACCAACAGTAACCCGGTGGTCCCAGCTCTTTTCAGGTCATTGACCAGCTCCTCCCGTGTAGTTCTGGGCTGATTTCTCACCTTTCTTAGGATCATTGAGACCCCACGAGGTGAGATCTTACATGGAGCCCCAGTCCGAGGGAGATTGACAGTCATGTTTAGCTTCTTCCATTTTCTAATGATTGCTCCAACAGTGGACATTTTTTCACCAAGCTGCTTGGCAATTTCCCCGTAGCCCTTTCCAGCCTTGTGGAGGTGTACAATTTTGTCTCTAGTGTCTTTGGACAGCTCTTTGGTCTTGGCCATGTTAGTAGTTGGATTCTTACTGATTGCATGGGGTGGACAGGGGTCTTTATGCAGCTAACGACCTCAAACAGGTGCATCTAATTTAGGATAATAAATGGAGTGGAGGTGGAAATTTTAAAGGCAGACTAACAGGTCTTTGAGGGTCAGAATTCTAGCTGATAGACAGGTGTTCAAATACTTATTTGCAGCTGTATCATTCAAATAAATAATTAAAAAATCACATATTGTGATTTCTGGATTTTTTTTTTTTAGATTATGTCTCTTACAGTGGACATGCACCTACGATGACAATTTCAGACCCCTCCATGATTTCTAAGTGGGAGAACTTATAGCAAAATAGCAGGGTGTTCAAATACTTATTTTCCTCACTGTATATATTAGAGGTGGGCATAGATTAATTTTTTTAATCTAGATTAATCGTGAAATTAATCTAGAATAATCTAGATTAAAATGGCTCAGAATATGTGTGCTACCCAAATAATGACTAAAAGTAAGTATTTGAGAATAGTTCGCCTCGCGTAGGGATGTGCATTTCTGCCAAAAATGCCATTCGACAATCGAGGAGCAAAAGTCGAATATCGTTAAAAAAATAATAATAAAAAAAAACCAATGACAGAAAGGGAGGCCAATTTCATCTTTCAGCGATTTGTCATCAAACAAACTGTTTATTAATTGAAGAAGTAACATGTTTTCGTCATTTTTTTTAACAAAGTAGGCTAATTGGAAGAAGAAAAAAAAAACAATACGCACGACAGTCCGTTTTTGCACCGCCAATGCTCGTTAGATCAAAAAATAATGTCATCATATGCAGTGGTGGCTCCAGACAATTTTGATTGGGGGGGCAATGGGGGGTCCTGGTCATTTCAAGGGGGGTCTCATGAAAACCAACAAAAAAATACAGTGGACACGGCTAATAACTGCATTACTGCTACTCAGGGGCGTTTCTAGGCTTTTCATTTAGGGGCTAATCCCCCAATGATTATGATTATGATTATGATTAAAAAATTAAAAATAAATAAAAAGGTAACACTTTAGTTTAGGGTCTAATGCTCACTATTAACTAGTTTCATTACCATGCAATGTCAGGGTTTTATAATCACTGTGGTCCCGAATGTGAAGCAGGTTAGTTAGGGGAGTTCTGGGTTTCCCAGAGAAATGTTTTCTGATCTACATATGTGCATTTTAAGATGTTTTGAAGGCCATAAAATTGGATAACAACATTGATCTTATGCCTAATACAGGGCAGTAGACAGGGCTTTATAATAAAAGTTGGTGCATAAGGGCTTCAAATTTTTTATTTATCTGATATGTGCATTTCAAGATGTTTGAAGGATAAGGATAAGAAATAGCTTTAAAACCATGTTAGTGGGCAGTAGACTGTCAATACCTGCTCTCACTTCATCTCCATCTATCATCCTTTCTATTTTCTCAGTATCCTCATCGTGCCCTTTCTCTTCCCGTCCTAAAGCTGAGCTTTTTTAATTTACTAAAGGCTACAATTTGTATTATATTCTCAATATTTACGCAATACACATTCATTATTAATCATGTGCCTAACAACATGATGAAAACGGCTTTGTTAATGTTTCTTCTCCCCTCACAATGATGGTAAACTAATTATTAGCCTACATTACTTTCAGTTCAAAATGGCGAAATTAGACAAAACTATATTAGTTTGCCTGATAATTTTTGGTATTCGTTTAACATTTATGACCTTAAAAAAACTGTCCAATATGAAATGTTTAGTTTAGCTACTTACATCTTATCTCGCACTTGACCGTACACTGTCGAGTCGCTCTGCAAAAATTCGCGCTCAGCAGCGTCTGTCAACATAAAGCCCGCCTACTTTGATTTGATTGGTCATCTCAAATATTCGGACATTGACGAGCAGTGACAGACCGCGCGCGCGCACACACACACACACCCTCCTGTCCTCTGTTTCTGATTCTGACGTGCGCTTTGCTCGGCGCCGCTGCTGAAGAGAAATATTTTAAAATCTTTATTCCGGATATATTTTTTAATCAGGAAGTGGGTGGGGGGTCAAATGGGGGGTCAAAGCGTTTTTTAGGAGGGTCTTGAGACCCCCCAAGACCCCCCCTGGCGCCGCCACTGATCATATGTCATAATGATTTTATGTGAACCTGCCTTGTTACTGCAATTAGCCTCCTTTTTAAACAAATTAGTTTCAATCAATGTAAACTATTCGTGTGATGCCACTGCGCAATACACACACATTACCGCGGGATGACGGGTGTTCATTTCATAAACTGTACACAATTAGAGATGCACCGATTGACCGGCACGTGACCGGAACCAGAGATATATGCCGATTTTATGCCGGTCAAATGCACTCGGGCGCCGCATGATTAACATCGCGCAACATCAGCATCACACGTGCACACGGAACGCACATGTATGAAACCTCGTGAATTAGGGCCGTTCAGACCGCAAGCGCGTTTATTTTTTTGTCTGCGTGCATGTTAATCAATGAGTGCATTCACACCGGGAGCGGCAGCAGCGCGTGAGTGTCAAGCAGAAGCGTCGCGTAAGCAGCAGTGAAATGTTTCCGCGCCGAGTCTATTTGCTGCAGCTCACGCTCAATTAAAATGAAAGCACACTTTTGATGGACAAAATAGCCTAAATATGATTTCACACAAAAAGTGCACAAAATGCACAGAATTTACGTGTTTTATCAAGACCTGGAGTAGGCTGTCAGAAAAGAAAATGTTAAACTCAAAAATATGTATAGAACATGAACCCATTTAAACTTTAAACCCATTATTCAGTTTGTACAAGTGATTGCAATAGGCCTGTGTGTGTGTTTTGAGAAATATCTTTATACTGCAAGGCTATATTTATTAAAAAATATATATTTATATATTATTTTATTGCATTACCTGTTTTCATACAGACTTTTAATTGCTAAATATATATCTTTAAAAAAAATATTGGATATTGGATGTGAAAAGGAAATGGTTCTTCCATAACACTGCACTTTAGATGTGTGTGTGAATTTCCCACACCAGGGGTAATTTATATAGTTCTATTTTATAGCGAGTATCTGTTCTATGCAAATTGTAAAATGTTCTATTAAAGAAAAGATAGAAAATAAATATTTATGTGTGCTGTAAAGTGGTTAGAAAAAATGAAATCGGAATCGGCTAAAATCGGTATCGGCAGGTCAAACTCAATGAAAATCGGAAATCGGAATCGGCCTAGAAAATTGTAATCGGTGCATCTCTATACACAATGGTAGCTTATTTAACCTGTTAACCAGTGCACCGACGCTCTGAAGCGTTTTTTTTGTAGCCTATAAATTAATGTATGTCCAAAAACCGGATAATGTCATACTTTTTGGTAGTGCTATAATAATCTGTTTGGTTGTAAAATTCATTACCTGAATGAAATGAAATCGAATGTATCGTCCTGTGGAATCATTAATTCACAGACAGCATACGAAGATATTCAACTAATAAAGATCTTCATCGCTGGCAAAAATATGATGCATTTGCAGATTTGCTTTCACTAGACTAGACTGTAGATCCACGGCCACTTCATCCAACGCTCTTGATGTTCTTAAATCTTCCTGTTACTTACGACTCCTCGAGTGTGAATTGAAAGCGCTTCAGACGATTCAGTGCGTGAGGAACTGAACAGATCAACTGATTCGCGAAACGATTTAGACAGATCTGTCAACTTGTTTGATGAAGTCTTTTAACAGAATCGACTCAAAAGAGTGATTCATTTGTAAATGAGCATTGCTCATGCCCATACAAAGGATACAGCGCGCTTGGAATAAACTCATTTAACAACGTATTGCATTAAAATAAAGTAACGAGAGGAACGTCGCCCAACGTAACAAAGTAAAAGTACACCTTGTGTCCCTGACTGGAAAATACCCCTGCTGCGCGATCTGTGACAGTAGGCGCGCCGTCAATTATGTCATACTACACATTAGAATTGCGCGAAAATATAACGATATTCGAAAAAGCTATTTATGATCCCAACCCAACTTTGATTAACGGCGATATTTTTTTGATCGCCCGATAAGAGTCTCACGTTAACGCAGCACGTTAACGCCGATAACGGCCCAGCACTAATTTGAACAATGTTTATCTGCTGTAACCACTCAATGTACTGTAATGCACCGCGTTACTGCCTATAGGATGATTGCATGATTTTTGCCATTTAAAATAACACGGTCTTTCCTTTTCTCTCTCTCTCTCTAGAGACAGCAAACACTGCAGGACAATCAGGCATCCAAGTAACTTGTTAGTGTGGTTTATATTTATTTTTAATGAGAAATATTATAGAGTGCAACAGGCGGTTTCTGGAAGTAAAAACACTTCCGGTAACCAGCAACGGTGAAAAAAGAGGACAGGGTGTATATTAAGTGTATAATGAACAACTGACAGATATTTTATGTAAACAGGCAAAATCTCTACATCTGATGGTGGCCATGTGTTTTCTCCTATCATAACTGGTTCAACTTGTGGCTCCTTTGAGATCAACATGACTTCTGCCGAATCAAATGTGCCGGCAAATTGTGAGTGTAATACATGAGAAACTATTAAAACAGTTTTCGCCTATGTAATGTATAAAATTAATCTTAATTAAGTAGTCGAAGTTAACTTTTTGGGACCAATTTTAAGTAAGTCTACATTCTGGTCTAACAGTGTCATGTGCAAATTTGAAATACTGAAAATGTTTATGTTTTTGGTACTATTGGATCGAGTTTTGTAGAATATGACTCTATTTGGTGTATAATGAACAATTGACAGATGAACTGACAGATATTTTATGTAAACAGGCAAAATCTCTACATCTGATGGTGGCCATGTGTTTTCTCCTATCATAACTGGTTTAACTCCTGGCTCCTTTGAGATCAATATGACTTCTGCCAAATCAAATGTGCCGGAAAATTGTAAGTGTAATACATGAGAAACTATTAAAACAGTTTTCGCCTATGTAATGTATAAAATTAATCTTAATTAAGCAGTCGAAGTTAACTATTTGGGACCAATTTTAAGGAATATGTATGTTTGTTCCTATAGAACAATATGTATGTATGTGTAATATGTATGTTTTTGGTACTATTGGATCGAGTTTTGTAGAATATGCTAAGATTAATTTATTTTATGTGGTGTCATGCTCCTGGATTATTCAGACTCAGAATTGTAACTATTACTATAGCCTTTATCAGCCATTTACCTTACTGCAGACTTATCAAACTTATTTATTTACTGCAGATTTTATCAAAGCCAAATACTGCCCAAAAGGGGAGACTAGGAAAGAAGAGAAACAGGTTAATACAAGGTTAGATTCAATCTTTATATTCTTTCCCATTTTGCCTTCATTTTCCTGTTATTGTTTTAATTTTTCAATTTTTATATTCTCAGATCATCAAAGGTTTCTGAAAGCAAACACCAGTCAGTTGGTTGAAAAAGTGAAGAACATTGATCCAATCAGCATGAAGAATCTCTCATGTAGGAACTGCAACAACAACTATTTTATTGTTTGGCATTATGTACTTAATTAAAAAATAATAATAATAATTGATTGGTGATGGAGTTTTAATTTTTTGTTTTGATAATCAAGCATATTGTACAAGTAAGAAGAAATCAAACTGGGGACATAATAAACAGTGGCAAAGTTTATATTTCTAAAAGGTTTTAAGCTTAGATATCTTTAAATACATTTTTATGTAATTTGTAATGTTTTTCATTCTACTTGATCTTATGATTATAATAAAAGATTATAATAATCAAATATATTGTATTTTTTATGACCATCAAATGAGAAAACAACTTAACATCACATCAAGCTTTGTTGACGTAATTTTTACTGCTTCCTAAAGACAACACTTAATTGCCTTTCCAGGTTAGTTTTTTATCAAATGATTGGTCAATAATTGAACAATTGCATGATACCATACTCTGTGAACTAAAGCAAATGCACTAACATTAAGAGCCTTTACGGAGTAAAAAATTTGTAAAAGGTTTTTCTTATTAGATAACAATTTTTACAACCTTAACAAATGTTGAACGCATTCACTAAATAATCAAATAAATTAAACTGGATTATTTGTTTTAATTGAACTTAATAGTTTGGACAAAATTAAGAATGTTAACCTGATTCAACTAAATGGCATTGAATTAAACTTATGTAATAAACTTAAGATTACTGAAATAAACAATGTTTATTAAATGCAACATAACCCAGTTACGTGGGGCCTGTTGACATAAAAAAGTTAAGTAAATCCAACATATATTTTAGATTTTCCAACAAAATTTGATTAAACATTACAAGGGCAAAAACATCTGCATGTGTGAATTGTTCACAATAGATCCATAACACAGATTTAGAAAGTAGATAGGATGGAATTTCTTTTGTGCATACTTTAAGTTAACAATTACCAAAGTTCTGTCACTGAAGCATTTATTAAATTGTCTAGAGTAAAAATTAAAACATGATATAAATATCACATTAAGCACGTCATTACCAAATTCATGGGTTGTTTAATAACTTCAATAGTTATTAAGCATCGGCTGATTTAAGTTTTTCTTCAAACAAAGTGACAATGGTAATTTTCGGATAAATCACCGTACACGTACACACTGTGTTTTTCTGTATGCGGATTTTGAGGGTAGCTTATATAATGTTTAATGGTTGAAAAGAATTGTGTTGGATTAACTTAATTTACATAAGTAAATTGTATAAGCATCAAATATTGTTTTTGGTCTAATTAAATGAAACATGTTCTTTCAACATGAAAATATTGAGTTAAGCCAAAACGCAAATGTTTCCAGTCAGTTTAGCGCAATGCTACTAAAATGAATTCACTCAAAAGTTATATTACGATGCTGGTCAGTTTATGAAAAATATTTTGCATTTAACACCATTGTATTAGCTTTCTCATTAAAAAATGCTAAACTCATTTTTGAATGAGAAAGCTAATACAATGGTGTTAAATGCAAAATATTTTTCATAAACTGACCAGTATCGTAATATAACTTTTGAGTGAATTCATTTTAGTATGCTTAGGGTCTTTAAAATATTTAATCTTGTAAAAATCTTAAATGATTTCAAATGCTATTTAGATGTGAAGTTGTCTAATAAATTATCCAAATATTGGTCATGTACCAATTTTTAATAAGATCAGACATGACTATAAAATTAATTTTTGTAATTTTTTTTATTCCAACGTTATACTTTTGAGTATACAATCATATATTGAAGTGAAGAAAATGACAGACCGGCATTACATAAAATAAACCAATAACGCCATTTACAGGGGATCAAGCCAGAATAGGAAATCTCTACAGGCTATCATGTTTTGGTCTAGGGAATAGCTGACCAGACTTTCCACTATTTCATCAACATCTGCTTTTGCATTTTTTGACACCAGTGACACACAGAGATCTGTTACAAACGTACACACACAGAGAAGTTCGTCGACTTTGAATTCGTCCCTACTTGCAAGCATCACATCCAGAACTTTTCTGATGATTACGCCGATCAGTTCTTTTCTGTTCAAAAACATGGGCGTCGCATCTGTCCATGACCCAACCAACCCTCTTATGTCATCCATTTCATTGTTGAGATTTGTCACACGTTTGGTATCTCGCGCACAATTGTTTTCCACATCGCACGCAGCATCGATGGTCCTGTGCATCAAGTCAATCATCTGGTCTCTAAAATGGTCTTTAAACATAGAGTCTAGTGTATCTCTTAAACGACACTCTTTCCCTGTGGCGCACTCACACGCCGGATGATACTTGTGCCCCGCATCACCAGAACTTGACGGACAGCCGTTCTCCATCAGCTTTTGCGTCACCATTTCAGAAGATTTTCGAATAGGTCCCTATTTGATGATGAAAGATTTGGATAGTTCCTGGAATCTGCCGAGTGAATCCTTGCAGCACAATCGTCCAGACCTTGTGCGTTAACGCTCTGAAGTTTGGGGTTTGGGTCAGCATTTTGAGGCAGGTTCAGACAAACATGAATGTCAAAGCGTGCTTTTTCAGTCCATGTAACAAGCAAATGGTCATTCGACTTTTGATCGATGAGATGTTGCAGTAGCCCAGCAGTCCGCTAGACTGTAGAGCTAGACCCGGGGTTGTGTGCGATAACTGAGGCTGAGCTTTGTGTAGAGTTTATAAGGACGACTATGGGTCTCTGCCCTATCCACCGCTGGAGGGGTTGTATAGGGGCATCGTCGTCATGACGTTGTGAACGGCTATATAGGATTAAAGCCACATTGTATCAGAGGTAGCATCATGGAGATATTATGCATATGACGCCAGAGAGATGTCCGATAATGTGGATGTGGATAATATGCTATTTAAATGAATACCGCGGTTTAATGCATATCAAGTGTTGTATACGAGCAAAGAGATGCCGAGACAACCAAGAGCTTGCTAGCATCACGGCTAAATGTAGGAAACATAGTTTTCCTGACAAAGGCAAATATTTTATCTTAATCCAGTAATTATATTTTCATTAAAGATTATCAGGTGAATTGTTCGCAATAAGTTCAGAAAAAGCATTTAGAAAGTAAGTCTTTAAGTTAACTTTTACCAAATATTAAGAATATTAAGTGCAGCAATCAAATATATTGAGTTTAAATTAAAACGTGATATTGCATAAAACTCGTCATTACCGAATTCAGGAGTGTTTAATAACTTCAATAGTAAACTTCAAACTTCAAACAAAGTGACAATGGTCATTTTCTGCTAAATCAGTGTGTTTTGTTGTATGCGGATTTTAAGGGTAGCTTATAGAAAGATGTTTTCTTGTCTTTGTTTCGTGGCATTTTTAATAACATACATTTCAACATACAAATGCACATTCGCAACTCTTGTAAATGTTTTCTTTTGCTGTAGATTAGGCAGTGCAGGCAACATATGCGATAGACATCTCTATCAGCTTACGCCATTCTAGGAAAACATAGTTGTTTTTCAAAGTTTGTTTTTCAAAGCATACGGAAAATAGACACGCTGCAATAAATTGAGAATGGTGACGTTTAAAAATTGCTACACAATTTTAAAACAGGGTGTTTCAGAAGAAATGCAAGCAAAATCAAAGATGTGCAAAATGTCACACGCTAATATTTGGTGTTGTTTCAGAGTCTGTATGCTCTGGTGAAATTTTGTGACTGGTGTGAACTTTGATAAGGCCGAGAACACTAGCGCCGTTAAACATGCGGTTCAATAACAATGTTCAATATAAACACGAATACGGCTCTAATGCGAGCGAGCTTGTTTCACATATGCTGATAGTTAGATATAGATAATTTATCTAACAATTAAAATGTACAAAAACATTTCGGCATTCTGCTGATGAGGCCAAAAACTGCTTACCACATGTTTTCGTAAAAAGAAGAACAAATATTAAGACACAAAATACAATGTCTGTTTTCTGGATCAGGCCAAAAAGGCCGATGCCTGAAACTCTGGAGTATTGGCGCGGACAGAATAAAAAATTAATCATTCCACCTTTCACGTAAAAATACCACTTATCAACTGTAATTCATTAGCTTAACTGCTGTTTAGTGACATACACAACATAACGGTGTATCTATGACTTGGTTGTGAAATGGACATCTTTAAGTGTGATAGTTGGACAAGTTTGAAGCGTTATAGTTTTATAGGTAACAGAAAAACAGCAATAGTCATCTTTCAAGTTGATGTTCATAGACATAGCAGAAAAGATATTCTAAAAGAAATTATGATTTGTTTAGTCACTCTACACTCTCATGTAGAAGGACCGTCATTTAATTTTCTTTATGCTTTATTTGTGCATGTTTTTTCCATTAATTCCTATATGTTTGACCGCACTCTGAGACTTTTGCAAACTGTACAAAAACAAGATGAAAATGGCGTAATCGACTAGTGAGTGTAAAACAGCATGCACTTACTTTTCGTGTGACAAAATATGTTGTCGTGTAAAAATACACCCAAAGATTTAAGCACAACTATTCAAACACATGCCTGCTTAGTAGGAGAATATCTAACTGTATATTGTAGATTTTCTCTTTAATTTCTCTTTAATTACTCTTTAATTACTTTAAAATCTTTAACTTTAATCTCTTTAATTACGTGTTAGTTACAAATAAAGGTATTAGGTAATAACAAACAAAAACCTCAAATCAACATGAAACCATAATATTAATAAATAAAATATGGTATCTTTTAGTAATGACTGTGCCCGGATCACCCAACACAAAGTTTAGCGTTTGTGGGTGAGACCTCGCAAAGATTACAGCAATATTAGTTTTCTCGAACATTGCACTATGCCTGAAACTTAGTAATCAACAGGCATTTCTGTACGTTTGTCAAATGAAAAATCATCTGGTTTAGTTGTATTTTAAAACACTGCTTTTTCTTAAAAACACTGTGTCAGAAGTATTTGGTAGCATGATTCTCTTGTTTCATTGGGTAACATATTTAGCAGGCTGATAAAAGTAGCATGAAGCTTTGTAGAAATTAGCAAAGTAAATTTATAAAACAAAAAGGACCAGTTAATGACATTGCGTCATGTCAAGTGTAGACATTACACAGGTATGTACGTAGTTATGCTTGGTTTTAACTTTAAAGCAAGATTATTCTTTTAAAAATGTAATACAGACCATATAGAGTATTTGATTTTGTGGGGTACGCTGGAAACTAGCGTCATTTAGCTTAATCTTTGGTTTTTAATCTTTTGGTTTGAAGTTATGACTTCTGAAGATTCACTCGGTTGAAAGTATTTTAATAGCTAAAATCAATTTCTTTATTCATAAAAATGTTCTCACTGGTGTAAAATTAGCTCTGCCTACGATCTGACTTATCCTCGTAAGCGAAGAATTTCTTATCTTTATTTACATGGTACGGGTAAGTCATGGAGGTTTCCATGTCGTTCCGCCATCTTGAAAAACTATAATAGCAGAGATGGACAAAAAGCACTAGGCTAGCTCGACGCACAACGACACGTTTTCGTTCAGAGCCGGCTGAAGCATTTAGTGTGAGAAATAACTCCTAATAAAATGCTATATAAATATCATCAATTGCCTCCTGTGAAATGTCTCCTACTGTGAGAGCTGCCGTAGCGCCGCCACCGAATGTTGACTGTTTGTCCGAGTGAGTGGAGGGGGCGTGGCTTAGCCATAGGTCAATTGCACACCCGAGTTTCCTGTCTCACAGACAAGGTGGGCCATAACCAGGCCTCAACCAAATATGACTCTGAAGACCAACAGTCAGATGAAAGCTATCCTGATTTACAGTCTTTCTGTAGACTAGAAAACACTAGCAATTCTGGTTTGATAGATTAAAGAGATAAATGTAGTTGAAGTATGTGGAGCAAGACAAAAGGCTCAGAGTAGGGTAAAAGATGTTGACATTGTTCAATCTGTAACCCCCATACTCCAGTAACAAACAGTCAATGCAAAGTTAGGTCCTAAAGATATCGAGAGAATGGTTGAAAGTTTGCCATCAGTGCAAAGACATTTTTCTGAGTTTAGGAGAGAATTGTCCAAAAAGATGCGGCTCTACGATATGTCTCTAGCTGAAGTCACCCAGCTAATATCACAGATCTTGCCTGAGTCAGAATTCAATTTTGAAAATGCTGTAAACAATTCTGAGTTTCAAAATGCCAGAAAAGATGACTTGAGAGAGGGAGTTCTTAGAGTGTTAACGAACATTGTTGGACCGAAAGTGGACTGGTCAAAGATCACTAGTTTGGTACAGAAGAAGGGTGAAAATGTATGTGAGTACACAGAAAGATTTTGCCAGACCGCGGCAGCTTACAGCGGGATTGCTGACACATCAGAGAAGGTGTTAGATGATAATGGTCCTCTAGTTCGCGCATGGTTTCATGGTCTTTTGTCAGAGCATAGAAATGCATAGCCTTTCTTAGATGTCACATGGTCCACTAGAACCCTTCAAAGTAACCTAGACAGGTTAGCTACTTGGGAAAGAGATTCTGATGTCAGGGCAAAGTAAAAATTGCAGCAACCTCCTTTAAGGTCAACACAGAGAACCAACAGAAATGTAAATGTCCTAAGAGAGAGGGCAGTTGTTATTACTGTGGTAAGCCTGGACATTGGCGAAAAGAATGTAGAAAAAAACAAAAATAATTCAATAGAGAATAGAGAAGTTAACAATGTTACTCAGCTTCTGCTCAGTCTGCTTGCTACTCTGAAGCAGCCCCTCCCCTCGTCATTAAACGCGTTGGGCAGCTTGTTTAGGTGTTAACCATTTAGGCTGTAAGTGCTTAATTTCCCCAGAAACTTACAACAAAGATGAAAGACTTATTTTTTTTAATAGAACAAAAGGAAAGTGACTGTCTCAGTTTTTTGGGGGGGAACACTGGTTAAGTAAACTCACAGCCTTAAATGTTATTCTACAGCCTTTCATCAGTACTAGTGTTAGGTCAGACTGTAAACGTAAAATGCCCTCATGCAGTGTCCACAATAATGCCGAACATTGTTCCATCCTCATGTATGATGTCTGCAAATGACTGAAGTTTTTGTTGGAGGATGAAGGAGAAATGAATCACGATTGTGTTACGCTTACATACACACCTAAAGGGATAGGATAGGACACGAATCAGTGAGGAGCCCAGGGAAGAACCAAAATGCAATAGGCTTTGGGGGCAAAACCCTTCAGCAAAGACTCCCTCATAGGCCTTCCCCATCCATTAGTCAATCCTCACCTCACTGTTTCTTTAGGTGTCAAAATAATTAAGAAATAGGGAAAGAAGGAACAACAATAGCAGACTATGAAAAGTTTACAACCCTAGTGTTTAAACAAATACTGCTCTCTTCAAGATACCACTTGATGGCTATCCCGAGTTACAACCCTAGGGTTTGAACAAATACCGCTCTCCTGTCTTTTGTTTTTCTGTCTTTCTCTGTGCAGATACCACTTGATGGCTATCCCGAGACCCATATGCACCGACCTCCTCACCGGTGTATGAAGCCACAACCTCTAGAAATCAACTAGACCCACTGCCGAGCCAACTATCACAAAAGGATAAAGAAAAGAAAAAATACACAACGCAGAGACCCACATACGGAACCTTCAGTCATCCATCAACATGATTAAGATTGTCGTACTACTACTAACCATCAGGACATCGCACAAAGTGTAGACTCCAGAATCCTTGTTTGCTGGAAAGAACGTTGCAGGCCACACCCGAAGATGGCTGCATCCATGACTCACTTGTGCAGAAACATGGTGGTCCAACAAGACAGTCTTTCAGCAAAATTACACCAGATGACTGAAGTTAATTCCACGGAGTGAAATGAACTCCACGGACCCTAATTGCATGTTTGTTTCTTTGTCAGCATGCAATTGCAGAACAACAACACAGAACACTGAGCATGTGCCTGTAACGATCACAAGTTGCAAGAATTAATTTTTAAGTGTTTAAATTTGTATATAGTGTGGGAATTATTAGAACTCCCAAAGGGGGAATTGAAGGGTTACAATTTTATTAAATGTTTCATAAAGGTTTAACAGTATTCTTAACTGAGAAAGTGCATACAATTTTCTCCATTTTGAGGCATATGATGACATTAACCTTTTGGTCACTTCTCTGAGTACAGCTGGGCCTTTTGTCTCTATGATAGTGTTAATGTTTGAGTGATCTAATCAGGCTGATTGTATCACCATCACCTGACACTGTCATCCTGATGAACTCAGGTAAACAGCGGAGTCATGAATCATTTACATGCATTGTTCAGAGTGACTCCTCCTTTAGGTAATCCCGCCCTCTTTGAAAAGTATAAACTAAGAATGTAAAATTCCCTTAGTCAGATGATGTTGGTATGACTGCAGCGACAAGCAATAAAGAACTTCTGCTTGGAAAACTTCCACGTCTCCTGGTCTGAGCTTCTAACTTTTCTATAAGGAAAAAGTTCACTACATAATGAAATATGAAAAGAAAACATACATAGGCATATATATATATATATATATATATATATATATATATATATATATATATATATGTTCAAGGCTAGTGTATTTTTTTTATTATGTACACGCTTTCGCAATCCGTTCCCACTGGTTTGTAAACTGTACTCACGGATTTGTGGCCTCTCCCCCAGTCTGTGCCGGATGATTCACCTTGGCCTCCTGTTTAGGTGCAGGATTTCATTATATTTAAACTTCATTTTTTTAAATGTATAATTTCTTGAATTTTCTAAAAAAACGACATTTAGGCTACTTGTATCTTTAAAGTCAATTTTTTAGGAGGAAAAAGCTCAGTGTAATAGAATAAGCAAAAAACTTCACATATAAAAAAGAAATATAACACAAACACAAGGTTAGGTTATATTAAAAATAAAACATACATAAATTATTTTATGATTAACATATTACTGTCTTCAGTGAACTCATTAAACGCAAATTATAATAACAAATAGCCTATCATTATTATTTTTACATTTATGCTATCTTTAGAAGGTGCTTTTATCCAAAAAAGGAACAAAGCAATGTCAAATGTCAGTCATAATACAGGTGTTACATGTGTGTCCAGAGTTTACCCCGTCACTGTGTTTTTGGTTCAGTCCTGTTCCCAGTTTTCCCGCTCCTCGTTTGTGTTCAGTTCCTTCACCTGTGTCTAGTTCATTTGCCCCAGCTGTGTCTTGTTCCCCTATTCTGTTCTCTGTGTATGTAACCCTGTGTTCTCCCTCACTCCTTGTCGGTTCTCGTTTGTGTAAGGTGTGTTTGTATCCTCTGCCCGTCTGCTCTTGTTTGTTGTTTTGATTTATTAAGTAAAGTATATTGTTTTTGGAAATCCTGTTCTCCTCGTCCTTCTCTGCATACACCAACCGTAACAACAGGTTAGACAATAATAATACAGGGCTAAGATTATCACAAATAAACACAAGATTTTGACGCATATGTGTTTGTGCGGAGTGTGGAGCGTGCACTGCATGGCATGGAGGCGCGGGCATGAACACTTGCATTTTCCTACAGTGGAAACAACTTAAAATACTCTATCATTTCTGGTCAAACAGAAAAGAAAAACGCATAATTCGCAACTACTTTTATTTGTCCAAACTCACAATAACAAGAAAACGCTTTTGTAAAATAAAATAAAACAATCAGGCGAGCTTTCATGATCTCCGTGAACTGGAGCGCGTCTCATAAATGAACTGGACATTCCAAGCTTTATAGGCTATATTTTGTTTCACTTTTAAAAATTAAAATTCCTCATTTTTTTCAGACACATTTATTATCATTAGCCTATAAATCTCTCTGTGGTTCCAGAGGCTCTTCTAATTCAGCACTGTTTGGCCTTAGAAAAGCAGTAAAATCGATTTTTTTTCCTTATTAATTTGTGAATAGAGATGCTCCGATCAGCATTTTTGGCGCCGATTACCGATCACCAAAATCATGATCTGCCGATTGCCGATCACAGAATAGCAGGGGAATGGGAATCTTTTATCTATAATCTAGCAGAGTTTGCACCATTTGTAGAAATTAAACTAACTATGAATTAACTGTTTTGAAAAAAAAAAACAGTAGAAATAAATATGCTACATTCAAGATCTTGAAGAACCACCAAGTGTTTATTTAATTGTATTTAGAAAATGAGATAACTTCCCCAAATAAGGCAGAGTAACATAAAATTATTCCAAACAAAGAGGGGGTCAGGCTGACCAACACACATTAGATCAGCTTAATGGGATGGGATCAAGTTACACTTAGGCATACTTGGAAATTGTAGCCTCTTAATATACTGCAGTGTTAATTTTGACAGCAGATTTTGATTTAGTTTTAGTCATAGTCTTTTGACTAAAATGCCATTTAGTTTTAGTCATATTTTAGTCATCTGAATTGTTTTAGTTTTAGTCTAGTTTTAGTCAACTAAATACAATAAGAATTTAGTTGACTAAATCTACAGTAGATGTAGTTGACTAAAATATAATGGGTTTATTTAAATTGTAATGCATTAATTTAGAATTTCTCAAAAATTTTCAAACCCATTATATATTCCTGTAGAAAACATCTATTAACCTGTTAATATGATTTTTTTTTAAAGATTGAACATGCAATACAGACACAGATTTAGCACTGTGACATAAAATAATACCTTAAAATTAAATAAAAACACTTCTCCTAAAGTAAAACAGTATTTTTTTCTTCAATGAATGATGCACTCTTTAATTAACATACATCAATCTTTATTCTTTCAAGCAGACATATTTATTTGTAGCCTATAAATTAAATATAATTAATCATTATTAACCCTCTGGAGTCTAAGGGGTTTTTGAGGTCCGTGAGATGTTTTGACATGCCCTGACATTTGTGCTTTTTTCAGTTGCTTATAAACATATTAATGGCAAAGGTGTAATTACTGTCACGGTTGCGGTGTGGGTAGAAGATAGGCAGAGGCAAAGGCTCCAATTCACAATCTTTACTTTTAAACAAAACAAGAAACTGGTACAGACAGGCAGGACACTCACAAAACACGGTAACATGAACAATAACCGACCAAGACAGACTGAATACAAGCAAACTAAATACAAGTCCAAATGAACACTAACAAGGTGAAGACAGGTGACACAGATGATGATAACGAGGGACAGGTGGATGATTGAGGGAGTGAGTTCAGGTGTGGAGACAAGGAGGATACTGGGAAGTGTAGTGAAGACGAAGACAGACAGGTGCAGACGAAGACTGTGACAGAACGCCCCCCTCAACAAGGCGTGACCTCGCGCCGTAGAACATCAAAGGGGTGGGGGGGCGGGCGCCCTGAAGGCAGGCCAGGGCGTGACCAAACTAAGCCTCCAGGGCGGAGCAGGACGTGCAGGCGGCCAGGGCGGAGCAGGACGTGCAGGCGGCCAGGGCGGAGCAGGACGTGCAGGCGGCCAGGGCGGAGCAGGACGTGCAGGCGGCCAGGGCGGAGCAGGACGTGCAGGCGGCCAGGGCGGAGCAGGACGTGAAGGCGGCCAGGGCGGAGCAGGACGTGCAGGCGGCCAGGGCGGAGCAGGACGTGCAGGCGGCCAGGACCCTTCGGGCGGCCACGGCGGTGAGGACCCTTCGGGCGGCCACGGCGGTGAGGACCCTTCGGGCGGCCACGGCGGAGAGGACCCTTTGGGCGGCCATGGCGGTGAGGACCCTTCGGGCGGCCATGGCGGTGAGGACCCTTCGGGTGGCCATGGCGGAGAGACCCCCTCGGGTGGCCATGGCGGAGAGACCCCCTCGGGTGGCCATGGCGGAGAGACCCCCTCGGGTGGCCATGGCGGAGAGACCCCCTCGGGTGGCCATGGCGGAAAGACCCCCTCGGGTGGCCATGGCGGAAAGACCCCCTCGGGTGGCCATGGCGAAGACCTATGGCCCCCCCCCAAAAAATTATTGGGGAGAGTGACTGGATGAGGGACAGGCTCTGGGACCGGCTGGGCAGACGTGACGTGAACAGTCTCTGGCTGGGCAGACGGGACGTGAACAGTCTCTGGCTGGGCAGACGGGACGTGAACAGTCTCTGGCTGGGCAGACGGGACGTGAACAGTCTCTGGCTGGGCAGACGGGACGTGAACAGTCTCTGGCTGGGCAGACGGGACGTGAACGGTCTCTGGCTGGGCAGACGGGACGTGAACAGGCTCTGGCTGGGCTAGCGGTGAAGGCCCGGCTATGCTGGACGGAACCAGCGGTGAAGGCTCTGGAGGACTGGACGGGACCAGCGAAGAAGGGTCTGAAGGGCTGGACGGAACCAGCGGGGAAGGCTCTGGCTCGGCAGGCGTGACGCGAAGCTCTGGCTCGGCAGGCATGCAGGGAAGCTCAGACTCGGCAGGGCTGCAGGGAAGCTCAGGCTCGGCAGGGCTGCAGGGAAGCTCAGGCTCGGCAGGGCTGCAGGGAAGCTCAGGCTCGGCAGGGCTGCAGGGAACGTGAAGCTCTGGCTGGACGTGGCTGACGTGAAGCTCTGGCTGGACGTGGCTGACGTGAAGCTCTGGCTGGACGTGGCTGACGTGAAGCTCTGGCTGGACGTGGCTGACGTGAAGCTCTGGCTGGACGTGGCTGACGTGAAGCTCTGGCTGGACGTGGCTGACGTGAAGCTCTGGCTGGACGTGGCTGACGTGAAGCTCTGGCTGGACGTGGCTGACGTGAAGCTCTGGCTGGACGTGGCTGACGTGAAGCTCTGGCTGGACGTGGCGGACGTGAAGCTCCGGCTGGACGGTCTCTGGCTGGACGGTCTCCGGCTGGACGGTCTCCGGCTGGGCGGACTCCGGCTGGACGGTCTCCGGCTGGACGGTCTCCGACTGGACGGTCTCCGGCTGGACGGTCTCTGGCTGGACGGTCTCTGGCTGGACGGTCTCTGGCTGGACGGTCTCTGGCTGGACGGTCTCTGGCGGCGAAGGTTCTGTGCTGGACGGGACCAGCGGTGAAGGCTCTGTGCTGGACGGGACCAGCGGTGAAGGCTCTGTGCTGGACGGGACCAGCGGGGAAGGCTCTGTGCTGGACGGGACCAGCGGTGAAGGCTCTGTGCTGGACGGGACCAACGGTGAAGGCTCTGTGCTGGACGGGACCAGCGGTGAAGGCTCTGTGCTGGACGGGACCAGCGGTGAAGGCTCTGTGCTGGACGGGACCAGCGGGGAAGGTTCTGTGCTGGACGGGACCAGCGGTGAAGGCTCTGTGCTGGACGAGACCAGCAGTGAAGGCTCTGTGCTGGACGGGACCAGCGGTGAAGGCTCTGTGCTGGACGGGACCAGCGGTGAAGGCTCTGTGCTGGACGGTGGGGTTGGAGTGGGGCTGGTGACGTCGTCGATGGTGAAGGATGAACCGCAGGATACCAGCACCCACTCCACATAGTCGGCGAAGCTCCCTCGAGGAGGTTCCCCGGACAACTGCGCTCGAGTGGCGTTGTTCAGTCCTACACATAGAAACGTGCAGAGGCAGTCGTCCGGGAAATCGGTCTGAGGCACCAGATCAAGGAAAACTTCAAGGTGTTCCTCAAGAGAGCTGTTTCCCTGCTCAAGGCACAGCAGTTTTACTGCAGGGAAATCCATGACTTGGTCGGTTATTCTGTCACGGTTGCGGTGTGGGTAGAAGATAGGCAGAGGCAAAGGCTCCAATTCACAATCTTTACTTTTAAACAAAACAAGAAACTGGTACAGACAGGCAGGACACTCACAAAACACGGTAACATGAACAATAACCGACCAAGACAGACTGAATACAAGCAAACTAAATACAAGTCCAAATGAACACTAACAAGGTGAAGACAGGTGACACAGATGATGATAACGAGGGACAGGTGGATGATTGAGGGAGTGAGTTCAGGTGTGGAGACAAGGAGGATACTGGGAAGTGTAGTGAAGACGAAGACAGACAGGTGCAGACGAAGACTGTGACAATTACACTCTATTTAGCACAAATAGGGGTACCATAATATGCGAGCAACATCTATTTACATATTTGTATTTTTGAGGGAATAATGTTTATGCATGGTTATTCAAAAAACTAAAAATTAAAGTTTCTGAAATAAGGCCACAAAACACATACTTAACATGTGTCCACAAGACTTTTGACTAATGGATGTAGTTGCCTAGTGTTTTTTCTTCAAAATGATCTGAAAATCACCCTGCCTAATCATTCACATAAAACAATACATTGATTAAAATTTTTTAAAACAGTTTTTGCTTCCAAAGCCAATATGCGCAGGGGCGTGACTTGCTGTGATTCACACCTGAGAAGACAAAGACCCTGCATACTAATGAGCCTGCATACTAATGAGCCTGCATACTAATGAGCCTTTCATTCAGGTGTGTCACACAAGAAAGAATGCGAGGACAAAAATAAATAAATAAATAATATATATATATATATATAAAATACAAATATAAATGAAAGTCAAAAGCACATTTTTAGTACATAGTCATACCTGGAAACAAATCCTGTTCAAATAGGCTATATGGACCATTCTACAGAATTAGTTAGAGTTAGAAAGTTAGAGTTCTCAGAGAGGAAAAAAAGGTATTTTTTCACAAATTTTTTATACATTCAAATTGTATAATTTCCAAGGTAAACATTTCTAGTATGCAGTTAATTCTCATACTGTATTTTCAGAAAGTTTTGGAATATATCCTCTCCTCAAATGTGTCACTAATAAAAAACAATAATATTAAGATTTTTTTTTACATCTATCTTGTCTTTTTTTCTTTTTTTTTAAGTAGGCATATAGCCTGGATTTTATCATTCATATTTCAAGGATTCATTAGTTTGATATAGTCTACATTGGAACAAACACTATAATAACATCTTAGATTATGAGCTTATTTTTGACAAAACATTCTAACGTTATATATTTAACATATGAGCAGAAACTGGTTAACTAAAGCTTATTTGATGTCTATTTTAGAGTAAAAATCTTTATAATCTATCCCAAACTAGTCAACTAAATGTTGTCTTTCATATTTCGTCTGTAACAACAACAGTGCGAATTCCGTTCATTCATCACACAGAGAGAGACGTGCGATTCATATTAAAACAGTATTCGCGATTAGAACAAAACACTTAAGAATAAAAAACTTACTATGATCCCCGCTGGATCCATGGCTCCTCGAAGTGAAATTAATCCAGCACTTCTGACTGAGGTAAATTATCCAGAATTATTTCTCACAGCCTTGAAAAACGACACAGACTACCGGTACATTAATCTGAACTTGGTGTTTTATCGAGCTCGTGTGGGCGTTGGCAAGTTTCAGATCATTTGCTTTCTATAGCGCGCGCTCTCTGTGGGCGTGGTCACATTAAAAGATAATTAGCTGAAATGAGAACGCCTGGCATCTCTCTCTTTTTATATAGATTACATAAACACAGAATATTTGTTTTAGTTTTGAATTAGATAATTTAAAAGTACACACTTAAATGATTATAAAGATATATTGATCATGCCTGTGTGACTAGTATTTGCTGAGTTTTGTTTATGTTTAGAGACGTGCTCCAGAAAAAAAGTTCACAGAGATGGAGAGGCAGAAAGCACACCCTGTTTATTTTCTTTATTTTACAAAAGCACAATGTTTTATTTCGATTGTAAGTGGACCCATAAAAAAGTAGACATTTAACAGTTTATTTTTTTATATTTCTTAAGTGTGTATGACCAAAGGTGACGGAGTATTTTAAGTCTATTTTGCTGCTATGTGAAAAAAATCGCGCAAAAAGTGCCGGCGCGTTTCTCGACTCCAGAGGGTTAAAGCTATTAAAAGAGCAGTGAATGCTTTTCTCTTTTTATTTTGTTGTTTGATTATTATTAAGTGTACAGACGGCATTAGGTTTATTACGCACTTTTTACGCACGGTCACTTTAAGACCGAGTGTGCAGATCCAATTGCACTGATGCACGTCCAATATTCTCACAGCTGAACGCTCTGTAAAGACATAACTGACTGTGTTTACGCGAAGACATAATTGTGTGTGCATTTGTCCATTCAGACGCGAAAGATCCTCGCGCGCTGTATAGCGGTCTATGTGCAGGGCTACACGCTTCGCGTCGGTTGTGTGTGTATGTGTGTGTATGTGTGAGTGCGCACAGAAAAACATACAGAATAAAGCTCTTTCGCGTTGTCACTGTTATTCAGATAGATAGATCTATATGTCTTCTCTTTCTCCCAGACGTTTACATTTTTTAACGATTTATGAGACGTGCATCAAGCACATGCAACTCGTGTCCCGCGAACATCGGACATCTAATCATCTCCAGTTAACTAGCAGAGCGTTCATGTTTTGAAAACATGTCCATATTTTGACATGCCCTGACATTTGTGCTTTTTTCAGTTATTTATAAACATGTTAATGGCAAAGGTGTAAATTCACTCTATATAGCACAAGCAGGGCTACCATAATATGTGAGAAACATGTATGTACATGTTTGTATTTTTAAGAGAATAATGTTTATGCGTGGTTATTGAAAAAAATAAAAATGAAAGTGGCTGATATAAGACCACAAAACACATACTAAATATGTGTCCACAAGACTTTTGACTAATTAGCCTTTCACACAGGTGTGTCACTGAATGTCACTGAACCAAAGAATGCGAGGACAAAAGAAGCTATACACACAAACACACATATATGTGTATGTATTAGGGGTGGAACGGTACATGTATTCGTATTGAACCGAAACGGTACGGGGGTCACGGTTCGGTGCACGAATTTACACGCAGAATACACGGTATAAAAAAAATACTCGCGTGCAAATTAATTAATGTAATGCGGAACTACTGTTAGATACGCGGGTTCTTTAGGGACACATAATCTGTACCCTCGGCTTAGCTCTGAACGCGCGTTCACTTCAAACGTTGGCTTTATACGCGCGTCCTATTCGCTTTGGAGTAGCGTCGAACTAGACGCGAATTTGACGCTCTATTCGCGTTTGGTGTGACCGCATAATGAACAGGCTGCGATGTCAAGATTGCATCGCTGGAGTGTGTGTGTGCGCGCGCGAGAGAGAGAGAGGCGCGGGCGCGATCGAACTGTGTGTGTGTGTGTGAGAGAGAGAGGCGCGGGCGCGATCGAACTGTGTGTGTGTGTGTGTGTGTGTGTGAGAGAGAGAGAGAGAGAGAGAGAGAGAGGCGCGAGCGAACAATGGAAACATAAAAAACATACTCCGTCATTTTGTTCATACAGATCATTAAACCTGCAAAGTGTTTACTTTGTGTACACTCGCAATAAAACACAACATTGTGCTTTTGTCACACTGTAAACTCTTGTCAAACTGTAACCTACAACTGTCACCCAACCAAAATCACACACACACACACTGTTTTAAAAGCAAAACATATTTATCCAACCCCATTTCAAAACAGTCTGTGGGTCCCATCTTTTGGACATTCATCATTGGTTTTCATTTCTTGTCCTCGGAGCACTAATCTGTTTATTTTTAAGTTACACATTCTACATTGATTAAAAAAGAAAATCGAATGTGTTTTTAATGGTAGTATTATTTTATACAGAAATCCATTATTTATAATTCAGATGAGAATAATGTTACATTGTTAAGTAATAATGTTATTTAAAATTAAGGAAAACAAATATATTGATCTGAAATATAGCAAATTAATTTTAAATTATTTCAGGTACAATTACCAAACACATCTCAAGGTCTTTTTATTAATTTAATTAATAAACTAATTATATAAAACTATTGTCAGTGCACTACAAATAAACTGGTTCTATGCCTTTATTAATAAAACTTATTTAAAAAATACAATGCCTTATGCATTTTTGTTTTGCTTTTCCCTCCATTGTACCGAAATCGTACCGAACCGTGATGTCTGAACCGAGGTATGAACCGAACCGTGACTTCTGTGTACCGTTCCACCCCTAGTATGTATGTATATGTATTGTATGTGTATGTGTATTGACGTGTTACAAATTTATCAAATGTTTAATTTAGATTCCAATACCAATTTATAACTGAGAATGTGCATTTCAACTTAGAATATCAGCTTTGAAACAGTTTCCAGCACGAGAATCTGGCAAATCCTGTTTTTCTGTATTTGTCAGATTACTGAAACTCTTAATAGCTTCTTCCTGACATTCCTGTTTCCCTCTATTATAAGACCCTTGGTCCTGTTTTTCTTAACTCTCAGTGTTTGAATAGGAATTTGATTTGGACCGAGAGGGGCTACAGTTTCAATCTATAACTGGTTCCCTAAACCTGTTTACATTATTCACATGCTTTGTAAGTTCCTCCCCTTTTAAAATTGTTATAATTGCTCCCTGAGTTAGACTTGTGATGACGCTTGGAAGAGACTACAGCAAATCCAGCTCATCTGCAATAAAGAACCTGCAAAAGATACAACCGAGTCTCTTGGTCTTTAGCTTCTGAGTTTCTACACTTTAGAAGAAAATAAGTTTACTACAGATGGTGCCGTGACCCAGATAGAATTAACTTCACCTGAATCAAGAACTGAATTTCAACAAAGATCAACAAAGCTGAGTGAGTTCTGACTGAGTTCCAGCAACTTCGACCTCAACAAAGCTGAGTGAGTTCTGACTGAGTTCCAGAAACTTCGACCTCAACAAAGATCTTAACAAAGAATGAACATTTCTGACTGAAGTTCCAGCTGGAATCTTTCCATACAACCAAACGATTTGGTGAGTTTCACTCTATTCAAAGAACCGCTGAATGACCAGTACAAATCTCTGTGTCGCCAGAGAAAAGAGTTATCAGACAGCTGTAGTGTTTGACTAACAAAGTTACCCTTTAAAAGTTTATTTTAAAGATGAAAGTATAGCCTCTATGTTGCTAGAGAAGGTATCCTCTAAAGTTAGGGAAGGTGAAAGATCCTTTGCATTTTCTTTTAGAGAAGATTAGCGTAACATGCTAATATTTTGTGTGTAGCCTCTTTTGATCAGAGAAGATTTTAGTGTTTTTGTTTGTTTATCCCCTAAAAGTTGAAAAGGTGAAATATTCATTTTCTTTTGTAGGGAAGATTAGCGTAACATGCTAATAGTTTGTGATGTGTTGGTAACAAGGAAGATTTAACAACAGTTAATCTGTGTTCGAGTGTAGCCTCTGTTTGATCAGAGAAGTTTAGTTTTTGATTGTGTGATAACAAAGTAGCTCACAAAATGTGTGAAAAAAACGCTAGACTGATTCCATCAACTGAGAAAGGTGGACTAGCTACCCCTTTATGGACAGACAGTGAGTTTAAGTCATTATTAGGAGAGCACATGGACTCCATAGTGACTGAGTCAGTCAGATTGGATTTGATAAAGAAATTTGGTATTCATCCAGACAAAGTATGGTCAATTGAAGATTGTAAAAAGGTACTAGGAGCAAGTATTCGCAAGAACAATGTGAAAGCCATTATTTGTTGTCAGAGAGAATTTAGCTTATCCATTGCACAAGAACAAGCTCAGTGTATTGCGAAGTTAAAAGAACAGAACAAACAGTTGCAGACTCAAGTGTCCTGTCTCAAGACAAGGGTTGGCAGTAACAAGGCCTCAACCAAATGTGACTCAGAAGACCAACAGTCAGATAAAACTTATCCTGATTTTCAAGCTTTCTTTGAAACAGATATAGCTCTCTAATCAGCAGAGAAACAACAGAAACGTAAATGTTCTAAGAGAGAGGGCAGTTGTTATTACTGTGGTAAGCCTGGACATTGGAGAAAAGAATGTAGGAAAAGCAAAAAGAACTTGAGAGAAGTTAACAATATTGCTCAGCTCCTACTCAGTCTGCCTTCTAATCTGAAGCAGCCCCTGCCTTCATCACTAATGAGTTTAGGTCAGGCTGTAAACATAAAATGCCCTCCCCCACCTACAGGGACAGAATAGGACACGAAACCGTGAAGAACCGAAGGGAAGATCTGAATGCAATACACGTCAGTGGCCACCCCTTCGGCGAAGATTTCCTCATAGGCCTTCCCCACCCAGTAGTCCATCCTCACTTCACTGTGTTTCTTTAGGTGTCAAAATAATTAAGAAATAGGGAAAGAAGGAACAACAATAGCAATAGACTCGGAAAAGTTTACAACCCTATAGTATTGAACAAATACTGCTCCTGTCTTTTGTTTTCTGTCTTCCTTTGTGCAGATACCTCTTGATGGCTGACCCAAGACAATATGCACCGACCTCCTCACCGCCCCTCTAGAAAACAACGAGAACCACTGCAAAGCCAACTATCCCAAAAGGATAAAGAAAAGAAAAAATACACAACGCAGAGACTCACAAAAAGAACCTTCAGTCATCCATCGACATGATCAAGATTGTCATACTACTACACATCATGAAGATCGCACAAAGTCCGGACTCCAGAAACAACATATTCTTAGAGCTGATGAATATGTCAAAAACGCCTTGTTTGCTGGAAAAGAACGTTTGCATGTCACATCCGAAGATGGCTGCATTCCAGGACTCACTTGTGCACAAACATGGTGGTCCAACAAGACATTCTTGATCTTTCAGCAAAATTGACACCAAGATGACTGAAGATAATTCTTCATGGTTCAGAAACTTGATTGATCACGAGAAAATCACAGTTCCAACCAGAAAAGACTCACGGACTCTAATTGCATGTTTTGTTTTCTGTGTCAACATGCAATTGCAGAAACATCAACACAGAGCAAGCTATGTGCCTGTAACTTACACAAGTTACAAGAATGAACTTTTAAGTGTTTAAATTTGTATATAGTGTGGGAGTTATTTAGAACTCCCAAAGGGGGAATTGACGTGTTACAAATTTATCAAATGTTTAATTTAGATTCCAATACCAATTTATAACTGAGAATGTGCATTTCAACTTAGAATATCAGCTTTGAAACATTTTCCAGCACGAGAATCTGGCAAATCCTGTTTTTCTGTATTTGTCAGATTACTGAAACTCTTAATTGCTTCTTCCTGACATTCCTGTTTCCCTCTATTATAAGACCCTTGGTCCTGTTTTTCTTAACTCTCAGTGTTTGAATAGGAATTTGATTTGGACCGAGAGGGGCTACAGTTTCAATCTATAACTGGTTCCCTAAACCTGTTTACATTATTCACATGCTTTGTAAGTTCCTCCCCTTTTAAAATTGTTATAATTGCTCCCTGAGTTAGACTTGTGATGACGCTTGGAAGAGACTACAGCAAATCCAGCTCATCTGCAATAAAGAACCTGCAAAAGATACAACCGAGTCTCCTGGGCTTTAGCTTCTGAGTTTCTACACTTTAGAAGAAAATAAGTTTACTACAGTATGTATATGTGTGTGTGTGTGTGTGTGTGTGTGTGTGTATATATATATATATTGTCCTCGCATACTTTCTTGTGGTACCCAGTGGAAAAAGACACATTTTTTTCAAGATGTTTCCAACTCTAACTTTGAACCAATTCTGTAGAATATATATATTGGAAATATCTTGAAAAAATGTCTTTATCCACATATTTTGTATGCATGCAAATGGTATAATACCAAAGCTAAACATTTCTAGTAATTGTACAGTTAATTCTCATATTTTCAGAAAGTTTTGGAATATGTATCCTCTCCCCAAATCTGTCACTAATAAAACACAACAAAAAAAGGTTACAATTACAATTTTAACAATATTTCAAGTGTAATCTTTTTTTTTTTAAAGTATACGTATTTCAAAGGTAACATATGAGCAGAAATTGGCAAACAAAAGCTTATTTAATGTGGCAGTAGTCTTTTTTTTACAGTAAAAACTTCATAATCCATCCAAAACTAATCAACCAAATCTTATTTTGAAACATTCATATTTAGTCTGTAACATATCGTGTTTATGCGAGTGTGAGATGCGCGCTGTACAGCTGTAAACAACAGGGCGCGCGAGCGTCTGTGCCTTTCATTCATCATTCACACACAGACACACAAATATCGCGATTAGAACAAAGCTCTTAAGAATAAATACCTTACTACATCAGCTTGATTCGTTGCTCCTCGAATCATACCGTATATATATATATATATATAAAATGATATTAATGGCTGATTCTGAGAAATTCTGATGTGAATAGTGAATATGATGCTGAGCTAGAAGTCTTCTACCGCTACCATTTCGTCTATTTAAATGGAGAAAAATCGATCATAACTCCGGCAAACTATGGAGTGCCGCAGGGATCTGTGTTAGGCCCTCTATTATTCTCAATATATATGCTGCCACTTGGTAATATTATAAGGAAACATGGAATTAGTTTCCATTGTTATGCTGATGACACTCAAATATACATTTCATCACGGCCAGATGAATACGCTAAATTATCCAAATTGACAGATTGTTAAAGATATAAAAGATTGGATGACGCGTAATTTTCTTTTATTAAATCCAGACAAGACAGAGGTAATACTTATCGGTTCTAAAAACCGTCCACAAAACCTGTCACAGCACAACTTTAACATAGTAGGATGCCCTGTTACTTTATCGAAGACCTGGGTGTTATATTAGACTGCAACCTGTCTTTTGAAAAGCATATTTCATATGTTACAAAAACAGCCTTTTTCCACCTTAGAAACATTGCTAAGCTACGTAATATGCTATCAGTCTCTGATGCAGAAAAGTTAGTTCATGCATTCATGACCTCGAGACTAGATTACTGTAATGCTTTATTAGCTGGTTGTCCTGCATCTTCAATAAACAAGCTACAGTTAGTCCAAAATGCAGCCGCAAGAGTTCTTACTAGATCAAGAAAATATGATCATATAACATTGATTTTATCATCACTTCATTGGTTACCTATAAAGTTTTGTATTAATTACAAGGTATTGCTTCTGACTTATAAAGCTCTAAATGGTTTAGCTCCAGTCTATTTAACGGATCTTCTGTCGCCCTATAATCCATCGCGCTCTTCGAGGTCATACCTTAGATCACTAAATTCGAGGCTTCTGGTCATACCTAGGATATCCAGATCCACCAAAGGAGGGAGAGCATTTTCACATTTAGCTCCGAAGCTCTGGAATAGCCTTCCTGATATTGTTTGTTGCTCAGACTCGCTCTCCCAGTTTAAAACTAGACTAAAGACGCATCTATTCAGCCAGGCATTCATATAAATTTTTTATCTTACAGTTACTGTAAATCCGGCCTCTAGTTCATAAACGCCAGAGGAGAACTGGCCCCCGACTGAGCCTGGGTTCTCCCAAGGTTTTTTTTTCTCCATTGGGTCACCTGATGGAGTTTTAGGACACCATTAGGTCACTTGATGGAGTTTTTCAGTCAGATCAACTGGCTACATGCTCTGAGTAGTAAAGGGTGTCCAACCCAATACAAGCAGGGTATACCTAATAAAGTGGCTGGTGAGTGTATATGCTCCTAGTTTTTGACTGCAAAAAAAGGGGATGATGCAGAACCTAACCTTCCCTCCCCAGGCCTAAACATGTACTACTTTTTGCCTGACTGTGCAAAATTTCACGAGATGTTAAGCATGTTACAGGTCTCAAAAGCACCCAGGTCTTAATAAAGATAAACAATAAAGAAAACAATAGGGACCATGGCACCTTCAGTGCTTTGGCCCTAATCATTTATACACAAGATTACTTGCCTTTGTACCCCTTCAGCTTGCTCCTTAGTAAATCCTTTTGTTAAATCTGCAGTGGAGTCCTGTTTCTGTGCCTCATGTTGGGTTTGGGATCCAGGGTCTGTTCCATTTGATGACTTCCTGCAGTATGCAGTGCTGTTCCCTGCTGAAGTACCATTCCTCAGCAAGGCTTCCAACAACACTGCCAACAAAACACAAATAGGCTGAATATCAGATTTGACACGGGGAATTAAAATCCAATTTATGAATAAGCTAAATGGTGATGAATCTAAATGTCCCTTAAATGAATCTACAGGGACAAAGGAAAGTATTTTTTTTTGTGGTATAAATAATTACAAATTACATTAGAGTTGACCTTAGAGTCCTTTTTCATGTTGGTGTTCATTAGCTATTCAGCTTTGAATCACAGGAATAAATAACATTGTAAATCCAAATAGAAAACATTATTTTAAAATTTTAAATGTTATTTTAAAATGTAAATATTTCACAATATTACTGTTTTACTGTATTTTTATGTAATGCAGCCTAGGTGAGCAGAAGAGACTTCTTTCAAAAACATTCGGTAACACTTTATTTGAAGGGGTGTGCATAAGACTGACATGACACTGTCATAAACATGACATAACACCTGTCATGAACATGAAGGAGTCTTTATGAATGTTTATGACTGTTGTCATTAAGTGTCATTCGGTAAATTATGACACTTTTAATGCAAAGTTGACATTGTTTAAAATGTCTTTGTTATGACAACTTGACATTAACAAAGACAAAAATGTCTTTGTTATAACAACTTGACATTAACAGAGACAAAAAATTTCTTTGTTATGACAACTTGACATTACCCAAGACAAAAATGTCTTGATTATGACAACTTGGCATTAACAAAGACAGAAATGTCTTTGTTATGACAACTTGACATTAACCAAGAAATCATAACCTATCAACCTGTCACAAATATGTCATAACAGGTCTAATTATCAAACTTACAGCATTTTACAGTGTAATAACCCTTAATGACATCTTTATAACTAGTACAATGTGTTCCACTTTACTTGAGGACAAGTCAAATATTCATGACACAGTTATAATGGTGTCATGACGGCCAAAGTTGTGACAGGTTGACAGGTTATGATTTCTTGGTTAATGTCAAGTTGTCATAACAAAGACATTTCTGTCTTTGTTAATGTCAAGTTGTCATAATCAAGACATTTTTGTCTTGGGTAATGTCAAGTTGTCATAACAAAGACATTTTAAACAATGTCAACTTTGCATTAAAAGTGTCATAATTTACCGAATGACACTTAATGACAACAGTCATGAACATTCATAAAGGCTCCTTCATGTTCATGACAGGTGTTATCTCATGTTTATGACAGTGTCATGTCAGTCTTATGCACACCCCTTCAAATAAAGTGTTACCAAACATTCAAAATCGTCACTACTTTTGACCAGTAGTGCATGTATTTTTACCACTGATCCAAACACTCTCAGGCTAAAACAAAGCTTTAGAAGAAAGAAGCCTCTGTCTGATGGTTGCTTCAGCAATGGTCGGAAATAATGCAAAAAAAACACAACAAACAAGCAATGCATTCTAGCTGAGAGATGAGCAAATAAATAAACCTAAATCAAATAAAAACTGAAATATCTAAATTAGCCTAATCTTTGATTATTATTTTCTTCATAAATAATATTATATTAAATAATTATATTATTGATCAAAAAAATTGTAAGTGCACATGAAGTAAAACCAAGATGAAAATGTTTTGCATTTTGATAACATTTAGTTTTAATCTCTGACCCATTTACAAGTCTTTTTCAAAGAAACATTGTTTGATCATATGGCTCATGTTCAACCATTAAAGTAGCCTATAAAATAATTCTTCTGTTTATTATGAAAATTTCCATAAATACATGGATGCCACGTTTTAGTTATATGTAGTTATATCGATAACCAAATTGATTATAGATAATTCGTGTCTCCGTGCTGTGCACGGAAACCATCCAACAGTATATGCGACAAGTATGCAAAATATAAGTTGAATGCGACAAGTACGCAATTTCGGATGCAGCCATTGTTTTGATCTAAGCCATTTCGTTGTAATCCTGAATAAAACTTCAGTGAGTGAGTTATGGAAAAATTATATTTTACTCTGTTCTTATTTTGGTCTTCGTTCATATATTTTTTTTAATCTAAATCATGTGTTTTACTGTCTTGAAATGTATATGTGCGTGATGGGAAACAGAGACACACACACAGTCAAACAGATGGTCAGAAAGAGTCTTTGATATGAGTAATTTGCATTCAGGAAAGACAGGGGGGGTTATTTAACCATAAATAAAGACCTTTTGACCTCACGGGTGTAAATACAGTAAGATGGGGGGGGGGGGGGGGTAGAATGAATCACTGTTTTCAGGAAAACAAAGGGGTTATCTAGCTGTTTGACCTCACGATTGTGAAGACAGTTAAAACCAAAGGGGGTTAGGACTGGTTTACAGGGGGTGAGTGGAATTTTACAGAAAGGTTGAGGATCTTACAAAAAGGCTGTCTGTTGATGTGTGGGCAGGTCTGTTCCGATCACGAGGTAGCTGTCGTGGTTTTCTGTGAACAACCTCTTCCAAAAGAATAAACATCTTTTGGAATATAATTCGAATCCTTTTGTCTTTTGCCCTGTGATGATTTATTTATTTGTTTGTAAATTGTTTTTGCCACAACAATTTTGGTGTCAGAAGTGGGATCTGATGTCACAAAGGACAGCAGTTCTCGACTGGGCCTGAAACTGATTCGACGGAGTTGATAGCCCCGGAAAGCGCAGGCTTCCGGTCTTACCTCGCCAATTCAGAGAGAAGTGCCGAATTTGCTTTCAGGACCAGGGAGAGACTCGACTGAGATATAAAAGAACCGGTGGCAGTTAAAACATCGCAGGTAAAAGACAACTAAATTATTTTATTTTGATTATTTTATTTTGTGCGGGGTAATTTGATATGATTGTGAGTGAACCATTGGCTGAAATTGTTCTCTTTGGTGCGAACAGAGAAGATTTTTTCGAAGGGAAAATTGTAACTCATGAGGGTGGAGGCTCGCGGAGAGATTTTGAGTAAAACCGTAATCACAGTGAACGGAAGAGTCACAACCTGATTATTTAGGTTTATTCAGAGTTTTTCTGTGAAGCGTAAAGTGAGTCAGTTTGATGCCGAGAAATCAGTTCGTAAATATGGGCGGAAGGACCATATAGTGAACGGAAGTGTCACGACTGTTTAATTAGATTTGTTCAAAGTCTTTTTGTGAGCACCAAGTAAATTTTATAAAATATTAGCTTGTATGGTTGACGGAAGGACCGTACGTCTAATTAATTTTATTAACTCGTAGGCTACGGTTGACGGAAGAGCCCGTAGGCTACGTCTAATTAATTAGATAAACCAGGCTCACGGAGAGATTTTGAGTAAATCGTAATTTCAGAGCATATTTGCTAAAACCTGTCCGATTTTGGGTGAAAAAGTCGGATCTGTCAGAGACGTCTGACAGATTAATAAGACGCGCGTCGAAGGAAAAATCCAAGAGAGATTGAGTTCAGCCAATATAGGGTCACCTATAGCAAGCTAAATAATTTTTTTTATATATATATATATATATATATATATATATATACAGCAGTTTTTGGTCCAATAAAAAAATAATTGCGTTTGTAAAAAAGTCAGTGAAACGCAACAAAGGGGTTGCAAATGTTTTTAGTAACGTGTGTGAGAGTGGCCAGTGTGTTTGTGTTGCGAGTGACCATGCGGTCGGAGACTGTGTCAAGTGCAGAGTGTGCCGAGGAAATATTGGAGCAGTGCGTGTCCGAATCTGAAGTCGAATAAAAAACGAGAGGAACGGAGAGTTTTTGGGTCGGAGCGAACAGCGACAACACAAGGGAAGTGAACATCTACTTTACTAAATACCTTACTAATTACTTATACGCAAAACACAGACACACACACACTGATTTGTTCTAATGTGTTTTGAGCAATGTTGTGAATGATGAAACTCTGAGCAGTGTTTTCTGATGAATGATTGAAAAAATGCTCAAAGGCTAAATTTGAGCCACAGTGGGCTTATGAAAGGCAGATAAAAGATTGTTAACTGGGCAAAGATGATTTTGAAATTGGCTATAGATTAAATAACACCAGTTAGAACAGAGTTTATGATGCAGGGTTCGTACACCTCTTCCAAGGTCAAATTCAAGCACTTTTCAAGCACTTTCAAGGTCCATTTTAAAGCTTTTTCCAGCAGCTTACACCACCGTAAATTACATAACAATACATAGAAAAAATTATTATTTAGCGTTTTTTCCACATTAAAAGAGATAATATGCAATAAACAGCCAAAATTGTGTTTCGTAATAGCAGATGGATCAGAAATTGAAGCAAAACACAGGTTTTATTTTTCAAAATGTTGTTGGAGGATTTGATCCTTTGAGCAGGGGTGGGCGGTATGACCAAAATTCTGTTTCACAGTATGACTAATTTTATTTCACGGTAACGATATATTTCACGATATAGTTATTTATATATGTAGTTATTCTCAAAATATTCATTTATATTCATAAATGGCTTTGTATACTAAATAAACCCAAATACTTTAGAAATGAAAAGTTCTTCTCCCTGTTTGACTTTCTTTTATTTGGCAAATAATTTATTTGGTAAACTATTTTGATAGCTGAATGTAGTGAACAAAAGACACTCATCAACTTTGAGAAGAACTTCCCCCAACTGACTGATATTAAATACAACTCATAGGTGCAATTACACTTTAAATAAAGTGTTGCTGAATAATTTTTCAATCTCATGTTATTGCTTTACCTCATCAATCAGTTTATAATATCTAAATATTTTATATTGAACTATTCTATTCATAATAAATTAGTTACTACCTTTTAATTTGGTAGGATAATATTAGCAATACTATTATGTCTGCTTATACTACGTTTTTAAGGGGGTTGTTTTGCTCTTTTTGTGATATCCGGCAACCCGTCACCTGGAGCTTTATCAAGAGACGTTCAGAAGTGACTAGAAGGAGAGCAGTATGAAAACCGAACAGCAGCTACTGTTAATGTTGACTAAGTAGTTTAAATTATACACACCTGTAATGTAACTGCGTCATTATTTACCACAGCCGGTACACACTGACACACCGCGCTCCCTCTCAGTGTGTGCGCGCGCGCGTCTTTTGCATCAGTAAAATGCGATCGGTTCATTTGAGTGTCAAGTTCACGGATCGAATCAAATGAATATTTTATCAGCTGGTTCAGTGTTAGAAATATATAATTTGCGCTGCATATTTAGTAATTTTGCCTCAGGTACCGAATCCGAGACTACCTGGAGGAGATGCTCTGAGTTCGGCTGCTCCTGAACCGGGCCGCGGTTCGCGTTAATGTGAAAGAATCACGGACTCGGGTGCGCAATTAGTAAAGTGACCTGCGCATGCGTTTTAGCTGATTATGATGTATTAAGTTAATAAAACCCATGTAAGTGAGTGGTGATGACGAGCGAGAGTGTGAGTCTGCAGTGTATTCGCGATTTCGCACACACATAGCGCGTGGACTCAGGCCAACAAATTATTGGAAATCCACTGTCTCCTGCGTTTGCAATTCGCAGAAAGCCAAATGCGACACACAGTAAACCTGTGTTGTTCACTCAGCTGCGCATAATAACACCAAATTAATAAAAAAACAGCATATATTGACCCGCGTTCTGCTTTCTATCATGCGGCGTGCACGTTTGTGATGACGTAAGATGCACGCAGACGCACCAGGATTCGATAGAATCAAGTTGAGTGTGAAACCAGGCCAATGCTGCGGGGGGCGCGGGAACAAGCGCGCTCGGGCCGCAGCAAACGATTTATTTCACCATTTAATAAACGAAATATTCAGTCAGATAGGTATTTGTTGTGAAAGAAACCGTTACTATTTCAAGCACTTTCAAGCATTTTATCCAAAATTTAAGCACTTTTCAAACCTTGAAAACACAACATCAAAATTCAAGCATTTTCAAGGATTTCAAGCACCCGTACGAACCCTGTGATGCCTGATAGAATGCATTGCAAATAAAATGTCGTAAATGAGCGTGATTTAGACTGAAGAAACTTGGTTTAGTGTGTGTTTGAATAAAAAAAACAATTGCAGTGTTATTTAATGACAGGAGACAGTGTTCTTAATTTATCTGTGTCCAGGAACACGAATTAGCATGTAGAGAAAGATAGCAGAAAGAAAGTGTGGGTTTTTTTCTTTCCCTGATAGTTAACAGTGACCGCACAGCTGGAAGCTGCAGGGACAACTGGCTTCTAAAGGATGCAATGAGATAAGAACAGTAAAAGTTAGTTTGATTTAAACAACTCTATATAATATAATTTGTGATATATATTATATTATAATGACGAGGAATGGTATTGTTTTGTTGATTATTAATTGGTTTAGAAGAGAAAAGAATGTAAAGAATCAGATTGTAGAAAGATGGTATGCGCATGTAGGGAACAAGAAAGGCAGACAACACCAGATAAAAAGAGAGCAGATAAAGAAGGAGCTGGAATGTAAAAGAAAGAAAATAGAATTCATGGAACTATTCATGAATGCCTGTTAAATTGAATTAAGGTGAAATTAAAAGTTTTATCAAGTAGAATGGGGAAGGTTCTGAAGTGTTACAAATGTATTAAATGTTTAATTTAGATTCCAATACCAAATTATAACTGAGAATATGCATTTCAGCTTAGAATATCAGCTTTGAAACAGTTTCCAGCACGAGAATCTGGCAAATCCTGTTTTTCTGTATTTGTCAGATTACTGAAACTCTTAATTGCTTCTTCCTGACATTCCTGTTTCCCTCTATTATAAGACCCTTGGTCCTGTTTTCTTAACTCTCAGTGTTTGAATAGGAATTTGATTTGGACCAAGATGGGCTACAGTTTCAATCTATAACTGGTTCCCTAAACCTGTTTACATCATTCTCCCTCGATGTAACTCCACCCCTTTGAAATGAATATAAGCTAAAAATATATCATGTTTTAGTTAGACTTGAGACGAGCGAGCTTTGAAGACTACAGCAACGAACAAGCTTTTTGCTCAATAAAGAACCCTCAAAAGATACAACCAAGTCTCCTGGTTTTCGCTTCTGAATCTTCTATACTTTAGAAGAAATAAGTTTACTACAGATGGTGCCGCGACCCGGATAGAATTAACTTCACCTAAATCCAGATCAAGCTCAACAGCACTCTCAGAAGTAACTTAGACAGTTTGTCTGCATGGGAAAGAGATGCTGATGTTAAAGTGAGAGTAGCAGCCGCGGCTACGTTTAGCACAGCAAAACAAGAAAACAGGTGGTCTAGAAAAGATAGCAAATGCCACTACTGTGAAAAATTAGGACATTGGGAAAAAGAGTGTAGAAAAAAGTTGCAAGATACAAAAAGAAATGTTATGCATAATTCTGCTCCTTCTCAGCCTGCTTACAACCGTGACGTAGTTCCGCAAGTGTCCACTGAAAATTTAGGACAGCTCGTTCAGGCTTCACCAATAATGAAATCCCTCCAGAGTATGCTTTCTTACAGAATCATCCAATTTGGGCTAAAGACAAGGATGATTGTGGGTTGTTGACAGGTGTAGAACCAGTAAAATTGACAGGAACTACACCTCCGGTCACCAAACAATATCCTATCAATAAGGAAGCTATACAGGGGATCAAACCTATTGTAGAAAAATTGCTGACGCAGGGAGTGCTAGTTAAAACCAACAGTCCATGTAATTCACCCATATGGCCCATCAAGAAATCCAATGGGACATGGAGACTAACAATAGACTACAGAGTAGCCAATAAACATATTGATAAAATCACCCCCCTAGTGGCAGATCCTTCCACAATCTGTAATGGTCTGCCATTGGAGTGTGAGATTTTTTCAGTAATTGATATGTCTAATGGATTTTTTTCTGTACCGTTGCACTCTGACAGCCAGCCATGGTTAGCTTTCACAGTTGACTATGAGCAATACCAGTGGACACGTTTGCCACAGGGATTTCAAAACTCCCCAACCATATACCATCAGGCTGTCAGACGTGATTTGTGTGACCCAGAATGTCCTGTAAAACAGTCCACCATGATCCAATATGTCGATGACATTTTGATTGCCTCAACAAATCACGAGGTACATCAAACTGAATTGGCAGCATTGTTGAACTATTTGCATAAAAAAGGACACAAATGCAGCTTTCACAAAGCTCAAATTGCTAAAAAGCAAGTCACATTTCTGGGTCAAACAATTGGTGCAGGAAATAGATCCATTACACAGGATCGAGCGACGTCAGTCAAAACCATACCTCCGCCTTCCACCATTAAAACACTCCGCTCATTTTTAGGAACAGCAGGTTACTGTAGACCATGGATTGAAGAATATGCCTCGATTGCTCAGCCTCTCTATGACTTGTTGAAAGGACATGGTAAAGATACAGATACTGTTTGTATGGAAGAATTACACCTCAAAGCGTTCAATGATTTGAAGAGAGCACTATGTCAAGCACCAGCATTAGGAATTGCCCAATCTGACAGACCCTTTGTGCTTTATGTTCATGAACACTTAGGTTTTATGACTGCATGTCTAATGCAAGATCATGGGGGCAGTTTACGCCCAATTCATTACTATTCTGGTAAACTTGACATAGTTGCTCAAGGTATGGGCCCATGTCTTAGAGCAGTACAGGCAGTTCATTTGGCTCTTCAGGCTTCATCAGTAATGGTGTTAGGTCAGACTGTAAATGTAAAATGCCCTCATTCCGTGTCCGCACTAATGAATCAAGCAAAAGTCACCTCTGTAACCTCCTCCCGTTGGGGAAATTGGTTAGCGACACTCACAGCCCCGAACATTGTTTTACAGCGTGCACCAGTCACAAATCCGTCCTCATGTATGATGTCCGCAATGACTGAAAGTTTGTTAGAGGATGAAGGAGAAATGACTCACGATTGTGTTACGCTTACATATACACCTACAAGTGAAGTAAAAGAAACTCCCTTAGAGAATTCAGAATTTGAGTTGTTTGTCGACGGTTCAGCTCAAGTAATTGACGGTAACAGACGAGCAGGTTATGCAGTAACGTCCACCACTGAAGTGGTTGCTTCAGGTCGTCTTCCAGATCATTTTTCAGCTCAAGCTGCAGAAATAGTAGCCTTAACAAGAGCATGCACGCTAGCTTCAGGATCAGTGGCAAATATCTACACAGATTCCAGGTATGCTTTTGGGGTAATTCATGATTTTGGTGTCATTTGGCAAACCAGACAGTTTCTAACTTCTGCTGGATCCCCCATTAAGCATGCTGGATTAGTAAAAGATCTAATGTTTGCAATGAAACTCCCAAAGAAATTAGCAGTGATCAAAGTGAAAGCACATCTCACAACTAATACTGCAGAAGCTAAAGGTAATTCTCTTGCTGATATGGCAGCTAAACAGGCTTGTTTATATGCAACTGTACAAGTGTGTACAGGTAGTACAGCACAAAAGACAATTCTGCCTCCTGAATCAATAATTTATTTGTACAAAGACGTTCCGCTGTATGAAGCATGGACATGGTTAGACAAAGGAGCCATTGTGGATTCCTCTGGTTGCTGGACCAAAGGGGGAAAGTATGTGGCTCAACAAATACACAGTTTGGGTCACAGTGGTCCAGCAACGATGAATCACAGGTTCTCAAATCAATGGTGGAATCCAAAATTCAGAAATGCAGCCACAGAAACAGCCAAGAGGTGTGTTATATGTCAGAAAAATAATGATGTACCAGCAGCCATTACGCCAGCAGCACATACTCCAGCTCCACCAGGGCCATTTCGTCACCTGCAAGTTGATTACATTTCATTGCCTCGTTGTAAAGGAAAAACTGATGTTTTGGTAGTAATAGACAAGTTCTCAAGATGGGTAGAAGCTTATCCAACAGGGCGTGCTACAGCTGCACATACTGCTAAATGTCTTGTCACTGATTTCATTCCCAGATGGGGATTACCAGATTGCATTGACTCAGATCAAGGTACACATTTCACAGGACAGGTAGTCAAGGAAGTGGCTAAAATGTTGCAGATTAAGTGGAACCTTCACTGCCCCTATAGGCCGCAAGCATCAGGACAGGTTGAACGTGCAAACAAAACAATCAAAACCAGGCTAAGCAAAATGCATCAGGCAGGAGTACCATGGGTCGAAGCGCTGCCAGCAGTACTGTGTAGTATGAGAGCGTCACCTAACAGATCAGTAGGACTGAGCCCTCATGAGATTATTACTGGACGCCCAATGCAGATGCCAGGTGTGATTGATCTTAGAAATGCTGATGTACACATTGCCTCAGATGCCCTGATTGCTTACTGTGAAAACCTTACAAAGGCAGTACAGAGTGCCAAAGAGAGAGTTGAGTCGTGTTGGCAGACTCCACCAGAAGGTGGACATGCAATTATCCCAGGTCAATGGGTCATGATAAAGTCATTCAGAAACAAGCCATTAGAACCTAAGTGGTACGGACCACATCAAGTGATGTTGATTACAGCTGCTGCAGTATTGTGTCAGGGAAAGAAAACCTGGACTCATGTGTCACACTGTAAGGTTGTTCCCCCACCAACAGGGATAGGGTAGGACACGAAACAGTGAAGAACCGAAGGGAAGATCTGAATGCAATTCAGTGGCCAACCCTTCGGCGAAGACTCCCTCATAGGCCTTCCCCATCCATTTAGTCAATCCTCACTTCACTGTTTCTTTAGGTGTCAAAATAATTAAGAAAAAGGGAAAGAAGGAACAACAATAACAAACTCGGACAAGGTTAAATCCCTAGTGTTTGAACAAATACTGCTCTCTTCCTCTGTGCAAGATACCACTTGATGGCTGTCCCGAGTTACAACCCTAGTGTTTGAACAAATACCGTTCTCCTGTCTTTTGTTTTCTGTTTACCTCTGTGCAGATACCACTTGATGGATGTTGGCTGACCCGAGACACATATGCACCAACCTCCTAACCAGTGTATGAATCCACAACCTCTAGAAAACAACGAGACCCACTGCCAACTATCACGAAAGGGATAAAGAAAAGAAAGAAAAACACAACGCAGAAACCCACATACGGGATCTTCAGTCATCCATCAACATGATCAAGATTGTCATACTACTAACCATCATGGACATCGCACATAGTGTGGATTCCAGAAACAACATATTCTTAGAGCTGATGAATATGTCAAGAAATGCCTTGTTTGCAGGAAAGAACGTTTGCATGCCACACGCACCTTCAGTAGGAGCAGGAATTCCATGGGTGGCACACCCTATCTCCAAATGTGACACGTGTACCTTATTCAATCATCATACCAGTGGATTCAACAAGGATACATGTCACAACATAACAATTCCTCCAGCTTCTCCGTGTTGCATTCCAGGACTACCATCCTGCAACCTAACTTCAGCTACTCCCATCATGACCGATCTACTTCTGCCAATGATGTTCTATTGGTGCATGGAAAATTATGCTCCATCATCAACTCCTCTGGGTGAAATTCCTCGCGAACGGTGCAGCTTTGTGATTGAAAGAGGAACAGACTCCTCCTTTGTGTACGTTACTACAACAGAGAAGAAAGAGGAAAAAGACTTAACAGAGTGTCTCTCCAGGAACCCATTCTTACCCCATTTGTTTGCAATAAATCAGGTGTGTATGATCTCTCCACCAACTGACACTTTTTGGTTGTGTGGAACTTCTGTCTACAGCATCCTCCCCAGCCAATTCAACGGCAGGTGCACCCTGGTTTATGTTCTACCATCTATCAGAGAAAATACACACTCCACCCCAAGCTCACCACAGTTATTTAATGCAGCTCCGTCTACCACAAACAACGAAGATGACTGCATTCCAGGACTCACGTGTGCACAAACATGGTGGTCAAGAACTCTTGGAGCATTAATTCCGTCTTATGGTGTCATGCAGGCCCTTGATCAAGTCAGAAGCTTATCGAATTCTGTACAGAAATTGGCCAATGATACGGCTTTGGCCCTTGGTAACATCACGGACACTCTCGCTTCGCACAAGATAATGATCATACAGAACAGAGTGGCCTTAGATTACATTCTAGCAACGCAAGGTGGAGCCTGCACCATCATCGGCCCTGAGTGCTGCACCGGTTTAATGGATCCAACAGAGAACTTGAACAAAATCCAACAAGACATTCTTGGTCTTTCAGCAAAATTACGCCAGATGACTGAAGATAATTCTTCATGGTTCGGAAACTTGTTAGGTAAACCGTGGATGTGGATAAAGGAAATAGCAATTCTGCTGTTGTTTCTCTTACTAGCGTACTATCTATGCGTCCACAGTATCAAGTGTTTCATCCAACAAATGAATCACGCCTCTCACGAGAAAATCCCAGTTCCTACCAGAAAAGACTATTACCCGTAAGAACTACACGGACTCTAATTACATGTTTTGTTTCTGTGTCAACATGCAATTGCAGAAACACCAACACAGAGCAAACTATGTGCCTGTAACGATTACAAGTTGCAAGAATGAATTTTTAAGTGTTTAAATTTGTATATAGTGTGGGAGTTATTTAGAACTCCCAAAGAGGGGATTGAAGTGTTACAAATGTATTAAATGTTTAATTTAGATTCCAATACCAAATTATAACTGAGAATATGCATTTCAGCTTAGAATATCAGCTTTGAAACAGTTTCCAGCACGAGAATCTGGCAAATCCTGTTTTTCTGTATTTGTCAGATTACTGAAACTCTTAATTGCTTCTTCCTGACATTCCTGTTTTCCTCTATTATAAGACCCTTGGTCCTGTTTTCTTAACTCTCAGTGTTTGAATAGGAATTTGATTTGGACCAAGATGGGCTACAGTTTCAATCTATAACTGGTTCCCTAAACCTGTTTACATCATTCTCCCTCGATGTAACTCCACCCCTTTGAAATGAATATAAGCTAAAAATATATCATGTTTTAGTTAGACTTGGGATGACGCTTGGAAGAGACTACAGCAAATCCAACTCATCTGCAATAAAGAACCTGCAAAAGATACAATCAAGTCTCTTGGTTTTCGCTTCGGAATCTTCTATACTTTAGAAGAAATAAGTTCACTACAGTTCTATTCTTCAGTGTTAAAATGATTGGAATGATGATGTGAATGTGCTTTATTGTATTAATGTTATGAAAACAAGGGTATTGAAGAATAGATTGCCATATTTTTATAACAAGAGCTGAAAGTGCAAGTGACTATGATAGTTGTCTGTGTAATTTAGGGATTGAGATATGAACAATATAATCTTGTGGTGAAAACAGCAGAGATAAGTGGAATGGAGAATAATTATAATATTAAGTTGAATCTGCAGACTTACTATTTTATAGAAGAATAAGCTTTGAAAACAGTGTTTATGAAATTGATGACATGCTAAAAAAAATTATACTGTATGAAAAGTAACTGAACAGTTATGATAGTAAGACAGAATAGAGCAAATGCTGTAACCAGCTCTGCTCTCTAATTTTAAAGAGATTTGCAGATGATGTTTTGTAAAAGTTTGATTCTGATTGGAAAGATAAACAATGGCTTGAATGGCTCTAAACAAAGAAAGTGCCAAAATAATACAAATTTGAAGAAAATTCTGTGTTAATATGGGTTAGACAGTAGATAGATGTTAATATGATGAAATTAAAGTTTTATTTTAAGAAAGAACAGGAGATAAAATAAGGTCATAAGATGGAAGACAGTGAAGCCCGCAGAGGGGTCAGAAGACCACTATATTATGTATTGTTTTGACCTCACAAAGGTGAGAACAGTAAAACGCCCAGGAAGGGGGGTCAGAGGGACCATTGTATTTCTAAAACCTGCTAGATCTGGTTTCACTGGGGTTGATGTAAAATTACAGACAAGAAATGAGTTGCAAAAATACTTTTGAAAGTATTGCTAATTGGAGATTGGTAAACTCCTAAAAGAAAGCATAGAAGTCAGATACTAAACTATGGCAATTGAGAAACCAGACAACTAAAATTTAGATGAAATTTGAAACATTACTATTTTTATAAAGATAAAATAGGCTAAGCAGAAGCAGTGTTACAGGATTAACAGTTGATAAATGTAACATGCGTAAAAAGCTTGTTAGTATTGAACCACAAACAACTAGAAGCTGATGTTTTGATTTTAGAAGAGAAAGGTTGTGATTTAACTGAAAAAATTTGCTTATCTGAATCTGTGTGTGCTGGGGCTGAAGCTGCCAGCACGACAGACTCAATCTGAGTGAAATTTGTCAATGTCTAATGTCCCTGTATGGGCAAAAGAAAACAAAAAAATTAGTTTTGCTTGTATTAAAAATACATGCAATTTATGAAAAAGATGCCTTAAGCTGGGCTAGAGTTAAAAAAGATGACAGATAAAGTCTGAAGTTAGAAGTTTATGAAAGTGCAAAGGTACCAGTCCTGAATGTCTCCGAGTCCTGAATGTCTCTCTCATTCAATATCAGCTAAAAGCTGTTATCTGAGCCTGTGTCATAAGTGATGATAAGCTATTTGTAGTAAAGCACAGTGTTTCAGTTGAAAATCATAGACACAGAGATGTTAAAAGAAATCATTGCCATTCAGAGGGCAATTTGTATTTAAATGTTGTAAATATAAAACTGAATGATTTTAAAGAAGTCTTTAAAAATAATGCAGACCTTAAACGAAAGAAGTGACATTTTTGACTAGGTTATTCAGGGTTGCCAACTTTTGAGTTTTGCTTGGAGTGAGATTTGTTAACGGGGGGGGGGGGGGGGGGGGGGGGGGGGAATGATGATGAAAAAAAAAGTTGTACTGTATCACTGAAGCTGAAGCTGAAGCGCTACAGTCTGTCACATTTAACCCCTAAACTGTCACCGTCCAATAAAACAATAATATCTTAGTAAAATCCTAAAGTAATATTGACAAACTATATATATCGTTTGAAAGCTGACAATCTCTAGTTTTCATATGTGGCGGCTGTTTAAAAAAAAAAAAATTACATAGGAGCAGTTATTTATCAATTTGCAACAAGAATATTTCATATGCATTAGGCGTGTTATGACCTTTATTTTGAAATGGCAATAAATATGAAAAATCATGAAAGATTGGTAGAAACCTCAGTTTGTTTTCATGCCAAGAGTTCAAAAGATAACACCAATTCAATTGTATTAGAAAAAAAGGTCTGAATATGTTTCAAATATAAAGAAAAATATTATCGATTCTCGATGTGTGATGCGGCTGCGAGCTATAACGCACATGTGTGCTCTCTTTATGAGATTATTAGAGGTTGAATTCAAATCAAATATTGTCAAACCACCCATACTACTTCTAAATAGGATGTCTACTTCATAAATTGTATGAAAATTATGGAAATACATGGTTCAGATCACTCAAAACATGGAGGCGCCCTTATATGGTCAGTAAGGAAGCTTGGCTGTCCTAGTGAAAGAAATTGGTACTGCGCTCAAATAAAATATTACTGAAAGATTATTTTTTGAGATATTAGCCTAAAATTTGGAACACAACTGCTTAAGATTTTTGGCTTTAATTTTCTTGCAGTTTTAGAGTAAAATATATTTTGTAATATATATATTTTATATACGATTTAAATAATTATTTTTTTACATTGTTCATTTTCATAAACTCAAACTTAAATAACTTTTTTTCTATTTCACTTTCATCTTTTATTTCACTTCTACAACAATCTGGCAAATGTCTTCTTTAAAACAAGACCAACCATAGGTCTATATTCCAAAGCATTCTTGAATTACAACCATTTAAGTTTGCACGTCCATTTCTTTTTCCTTTCTGTTCTTTTCCTCTGCAACTACCAGTTATGTCTTTTTTTCCCCTCTTCATTCGTTTTCTTCTAGTACTTTCATTCACACTTTCCATTTTGTGTGGCTCTGAAAATCCTAGTCCAGACTTTTCCGTCTCTAAAGAAAGAGCTTGGGCACAAGTCTATGCGAAAAAAGTGGGAGTGACAGTTAAGGGGTTAAAAGCACCAACAACTGTATTTATTGTTTGAATCTCGTAAAAATATTGACAGAATATGAGAGCAGAGAATTTGTTCCATATCAAAAGTAGCCTATAACGTTCTCTGTCTTGTCTGTCGGTGTCAGTATCCTCTTTGACTCGCGATTTGTCTCTGCTTGAGAAAGATGTGTGCCGTGAGCGCGTGTGAAAAGGGTAAATTACGGTCACGGACGTCACTGACGTAACAACGACAAATGTTTCCAGCGAATCGACAATCAGAGAAAGGCATTAGACACAGCAGTGGTCCAATCAGTAGTTAAAACCTGAACTTGTTTAGTAATTCGGAAATTAGCGCACATGAGGAAAAAAAAATAATACAGCACAGAAGAATGTCTCATTTAGCGTGAGATTTCTTTGTCGAGCGTGAGAGCGTGAGATTGAGGCTGAATGCGTGACTGTCACGCCAGATGCGTGAGAGTTGGCAACCCTGGGTTATTCTAGGACCAGTAACTTCTTTGTCTGATCTTAGTCTCCACCATGACCCCGTCTACAGATGAAGTACACTGAATGTACAGTTGTGATCTAGATTCACTGAGTATAATTTAAGCAGTGATGTGTTACAAATTTATTAAATGTTTAATTTAGATTCCAATACCAAATTATAACTGAGAATATGCATTTCAGTTTAGAATATCAGCTTTGAAACAGTTTCCAGCAAGAGAATCTGGCAAATCCTGTTTTTCTTTATTTGTCAGATTACTGAAACTCTTAATTGCTTCTTCCTGACATTCCTGTTTCCCTCTATTATGAGCAGATTACTGAAACTCTTCGTCCAGTTCTAGAATCACACTGTATGAATACTTATGTTGAGTGGATTAGGAAGGACAATAGTTTCAGTCTAGAACTGGTATTCCTAAACCCGTTCCTTTAATTTACATGCTTTGTTTTAGAATGTATTCCCCTCTATGTAACTCCACCCCTTTGAAATGAATATAAGCTAAAAATATATCATGTTTTAGTTAGACTTGAGACGAGCGAGCTTTGAAGACTACAGCAACGAACAAGCTTTTTGCTCAATAAAGAACCCTCAAAAGATACAACCAAGTCTCCTGGTTTTCGCTTCTGAATCTTCTATACTTTAGAAGAAATAAGTTTACTACAGATGGTGCCCTGCGACCCGGATAGAATTGACTTTACCTGAATCCAGATCAAGCTCAAAGATCTGACTGCATTCCAGACTGAATCACCTGAATCCAGATTTGAAACAAAGATCAACAAAGCTGAGTGAGTTCTGACTGAGTTCCAGCAACTTCGACCTCAACAAAGCTGAGTGAGTTCTGACTGAGTTCCAGCAACTTCGACCTCAACAAAGATCTTAACAAAGAATGAACATTTCTGACTGAAGTTCCAGCTGGAATCTTTCCATACAACCAAACGATTCGGTGAGTTTCACTCTATTCAAAGAACCATTGAAGACCAGTACAAATCTCTGCGCCGTCAGAAGAACAGTTATCAGACAGCTGTAGTGTTTGGTTAACGAAAGTACCCTTTAAAAGTTTTCTTTTAGAGATGAAAATAATCCTCTGTTTTTGGGCAGGGAAGTTTTTAAATATCCTCTACGTTGCTAGAGAAGATTTATCCTCTAAAAGTTGAAAAGGTGAAATATCCATTTTCTTTAGGGAAGTTTTTAAATATCCTCTACGTTGCTAGAGAAGATTTATCCTCTAAAAGTTAAAAAGGTGAAATATCCATTTTCTTTTGTAGGGAAGATTAGCGTAGCATGCTAATATTTTGTGGGTTACCCTTTGCTCTGGGCAAAGAAGGTTAACTGTGTTAACAAGTGTAGCCTCTTTTGATCAGAGAAGAGTTAGTGTTTTTGTTTGTTTTATCCTCTAAAAAGTTAGGAAGGTGAAAGATCCTTTGTATGTCCTTTTAGAGAAGATTTAGCGTAACATGCTAATAGTTGTGATATGTTGGTAACGAGTAAGATTTAACAACAGTTGATCTGTGTTCGAGTGTAGCCTCTGTTTGATCAGAGAAGTTTAGTTTTTGATTGTGTGATAAAGTAGCTCACAAAATGTGTGAAAAAAACGCTAGACTGATTCCATCAACTGAGAAAGGTGGACTAGCTACCCCTTTATGGACAGACAATGAGTTTAAGTCATTATTAGGAAAGCACATGGACTCCATGGTGACTGAGTCAGTCAGATTGAATTTGATAAAGAAATTTGGTATTCATCCAGACAGAGTATGGTCAATTGAAGATTATAAAAAGGTACTAGGAGCAAGTATTCGCAAGAACAATGTGAAAGCCATTATTTGTTGTCAGAGAGAATTTAGCTTATCCATTGCACAAGAACAAGCTCAGTGTATTGCAAAGTTAAAAGAACAGAACAAACAGTTGCAGACTCAAGTGTCCTGTCTCAAGACAAAGGTGGGCAGTAACAAGGCCTCAACCAAATGTGACTCAGAAGACCAACAGTCAGATAAAACTTATGCTGATTTTCAAGCTTTCTTTGAAACAGATATAGCTCTCCAATCAGCAGAGAAACAACAGAAACGTAAATGTTCTAAGAGAGAGGGCAGTTGTTATTACTGTGGTAAGCCTGGACATTGGAGAAAAGAATGTAGGAAAAGCAAAAAGAACTTGAGAGAAGTTAACAATATTGCTCAGCTCCTACTCAGTCTGCCTTCTAATCTGAAGCAGCCCCTGCCTTCATCACTAATGAGTTTAGGTCAGGCTGTAAACATAAAATGCCCTCCCCCACCTACAGGGACAGAATAGGAAACACGAATCAGTGAAGAACCCAGGGAAGAACCGGAAATGCAATACGCAATCGGGGGCAAAACCCTGGGCGAAGACTCCCTCATAGGCCTTCCCCATCCATTTAGTCAATCCTCACTTCACTGTTTCTTTTAGGTGTCAAAATAATTAAGAAATAGGGAAAGAAGGAACGACAATAGCAATAGACTCGGAAAAGAACACAACCCTATAGTGTTGAACAAATACTGCTCCTGTCTTTTGTTTTCTGTCTTCCTTTGTGCAGATACCTCTTGATGGCTAACCCAAGATAATATGCACCGACCTCCTCACCGCCCCTCTAGAAAACAACGAGAACCACTGCAAAGCCAACTATCCCAAAAGGATAAAGAAAAGAAAAAAATACACAACGCAGAGACTCACAAAAAGAACCTTCAGTTATCCATCAACATGATCAAGATTGTCGTACTACTAACCATCGCACAAAATGTAGACTCCAGAATCCTTGTTTGCTGGAAAGAACGTTGCAGGCCACACCCGAAGATGGCTGCATTCCAGGACTCACTTGTGCACAAAGACAGTCTTGATCTTTCAGCAAGACCCCAGATGACTGAAGTTAATTCTTCTGTAAGAATTTCACGGACCCTAATTGCATGTTCTGTTTTCTGTGTCAACATGCAATTGCAGAAACACCAACACAGAGCAAACTATGTGCCTGTAGCGATTACAAGTTGCAAGAATGAATTTTTAAGTGTTTAAATTTGTATATAGTGTGGGAGTTATTTAGAACTCCCAAAGAGGGGATTGATGTGTTACAAATTTATTAAATGTTTAATTTAGATTCCAATACCAAATTATAACTGAGAATATGCATTTCAGTTTAGAATATCAGCTTTGAAACAGTTTCCAGCAAGAGAATCTGGCAAATCCTGTTTTTCTTTATTTGTCAGATTACTGAAACTCTTAATTGCTTCTTCCTGACATTCCTGTTTCCCTCTATTATGAGCAGATTACTGAAACTCTTCGTCCAGTTCTAGAATCACACTGTATGAATACTTATGTTGAGTGGATTAGGAAGGACAATAGTTTCAGTCTAGAACTGGTTTTCCTAAACCCGTTCCTTTAATTTACATGCTTTGTTTTAGAATGTATTCCCCTCTATGTAACTCCACCCCTTTGAAATGAATATAAGCTAAAAATATATCATGTTTTAGTTAGACTTGGGATGACGTTGGGAAAGAGACTACAGCAAATCCAGCTCATCTACAATAAAGAACCTGCACAAGATACAACCAAGTCTCCTGGTTTTCGCTTCTGAATCTTCTATACTTTAGAAGAAATAAGTTTACTACAGCAGCTAGGTTGATGCTTTTAAGATGGTTAATGGATTTAAGTGATTAAATCCTGTTGTTGTTGTTGTTGTTTTGGGACACTCCTACTGGCTGTGATGGTTCGTGAATGTTTTCTCATCCACACCCAAGGAAAAGTTTGCATATCGTATTGCCAAATTTTAGAAGAGTCTCTTTGATAATTCTGCCCAATTGGATGGAGCTGTAACCAGTGTGCATGAGGCTTCGACCCCACGACGTGGTGGTGGCTAAATTACAGTCTAAAGAGGCTGTTGAAAAGAGTATGTGTTTGTTCAAGAGAGAGAGAGATTGATTGAGTGGAAGAAGAGGGGATGGTACTCTGTGTCTTTCTTTTACAATTAAGCCAAAGCTGAAGAAATGTATGATACAATGAACCAAAACAACACAGTTGACTTGTCTAAAATCAAATGAATAATGAACCTTTAAAAGCTTTGAAACTGGTTAAGAGGCCATACAATAATTAGATAAAAGCTACAGGAAAAGGGAAGGTTCAAAATATCATTTAAAATCCAAAATCTTTTTAGAGAAAAGATATTAATAAGAAATACGAGCGGTTCATACTTAGATGCGTTTGATGGTGACTGCAATTTATGTCTTGGTAAATGCGAGTTTAGAGGAACCTCTGGAAAGAGTGTTTTATCATTACAGATGGGTTAAGGCGAATTACAAATTAGAGAGAGGTTGATAATTCTGAGTTAATCTGATCATAAAGCTTTATCTGTTAGTCATTCATTTTGGTCATTTATGACGTACAGTAGATTTGATATTGTTTTGAAAAAAATACAGTGACACAGTGGCTAAATAAATATTAATTTATCAAGAGAGCCCTTAACATTTATGTGAACATGTATGTGAACAAACAAGGAGAATGACTTATGACTGACTTTGACAAAATCTGGACTAACGAACACCTCGACTCGACAGCAAGAATTGATGACTTATGATTGACTTAAAGGTGGGGTATGTGATTCTCTTTTTTGTCCATTTTTTATAAAATCACTTGAAATCCTATTCATAATCCACTTACAGCCACTGAGTTAGATGCACTGAAATGAAAATGAAGCAATTTAATCATCTGTGGAACGGGCAGGACTCGAAAAACTCCAGCCAATCATTTCCAAGACCACCTAGAATCATTGGACAGTAAGTCCGTCAATCAAACGGTCGTACCATCCCCCCCTCCACCTCGTGCGAATCAGGGCCAGCGTTGGAGGAAAGAAGGTAGGACCATTTGAGTTGTGTATTTTCAAAATCTGCCGGCCGTTTTGCAAATCACATACCCCACCTTTAAGAAACCAACAACAGGTCTGAAAAACAGGATTCGCTCTGAAACTGGGACCAATTGACCATAAAATACTTTGATAAGAAGATGAGATTGTGACTTTACATAATACTTTTGTTCCAGAGGCAGAGAAAGATATCTGGAGGAAAGATGGCTGAAGGAGAATGCTTGGTTTAGGGTTGATGACAAACCGTTATGATAAAATTGATACACAAGTAGAATTGTGCTTTCAAAGAGGGGAGGGGTTGCTGAAAGCCATCGCACTAAATGCTGAGAGTCGTACAAAATGTCTGTCTGTAAGTGTGCTAATGACAAAGATTGTTTCAGCAGGGAAAAAGCCAGAGCAGATGCAGCAGCAAAGGCTTTGGGTACAGCAGTACAAACAGTGCCTAACATTGCGCAGCGACTAACCAAAAATTTTTTTTTACAGGATGTCAGGATGAATTGCATCAAACAGAACTGATTCTGTTCCAAATGCATAAATATTGTTTTGTTAACATAAGCAAAATGGGTTAATTGTTTTCCAGGGGAAAAGGACCCTGAGTGCTATTAAAGTGAGCAATAAATTATCCAGTGATAATATTTCAGGTTGTTGATTCCACAGGTCACACCAAATGGGACTAGCGACCAGACAAGCGGTCACTAACAAAATTCTTAAGGTCTCCATTCACAGGTGACAGGTGACAGCAGACAGTAAATGGTTCACTCCAGTGGGGGTGTGGTCGGGATTTAAGGGAAAACCTAGTTTCTCACCTTAGACTACAACGAGAAGCTTCAAACCATCCAATAGAACAGAAAGTGAGGGGTCAAAGGCTGTGCTAGTAACAGACCTCCCTCGCCGACGTGGGAAAAGACCATTGCTACGTCACGCAAAATGTCACCCTGGCGAACACGGAACGTCTGTGGGCCAAACGAGATGATCATGACACCTGGAGAAAGATGTGGATCAACTGATGTTTACAGTCAACAGAAGAATCTGTTTTTGTGATGATTTTATGATTTTATTTGATTGAATCAAACTAGGTATTGATACAGATACAATGATTTGATTGGTGCAAATGCTTTCAGGAAAAGTAGAAGAAAGTACGGTAATAAGTTAAAAAGACGATCTGTAATGGAAATACTAGGGTTAATTTTGAATAAGTAAATTGGTTAGCAACTTTTCTGGAAAGATTTTAATTAAATAGGTTATTAAACAGAGCTCACTAAGTAAAACCATTGCCTGATTGAATTAAAAGTTAGTTAGGAAAATCGAGGTGATACACGAAAATGGCCATAGAGTAATGATTCATGTGTAATTATGATGATACTGTTATTCATGGGTGAATAGGAGTCTGTTCAATTGGAAAATGACAGGGTATCCCAAGGATGAACAATATTATACAAACAATACAAATAGCGGAAATTACAGTGTAAAGCTTTAATTGAGTTAATTTATTTTTTTTTTTAAAATTTTTTATTTCATTTCTTTTTATACTTATTATTATTATTATTATTATTATATATATATATATATATATATATATATTTTTTTTAATTCCTACTATGTTTTAAACTTTGTCTGAAATGACTGAGGATCTGGTTTTCAACCAGGGAATGCGATAACATGTTTATTCATTCTTAGCCCGGTTTCGACATAATGTTTTACAAACTTTTTACTTTTAAAATTCTCACTTCTAAAATCTTCTTTCCAAAGTCCAAGTAGAGTGATCAGGCACACGAAAATCAGACATGAAGAGATGTAAAGACTTGAAGTGATTGTAACCATTCATGGGTTGATGTAGTATTATGATCATGTTAAGTTGTTAATTGTTTATTTATATATATATATATATATATATATATATATATATATATATATATATTAATGATAAAAGGGTGGATTGTTATGGAAAAATTATATTTTACTCTGTTCTTATTTTGGTCTTCGTTCATATATTTTTTTAATCTAAATCATGTGTTTTACTGTCTTGAAATATGTGCGTGACGGGAAACAGAGACACACACACAGTCAAACAGATGGTCAGAAAGAATCTTTGATATGAGTAATTTGCATTCAGGAAAGACAGGGGGGGTTATTTAACCATAAATAAAGACCTTTTGACCTCACGGGTGTAAATACAGTAAGACGGGGGGGGGGGGGGAATCAGCTAGAAGGAATCACTGTTTTCAGGAAAACAAAGGGGTTATCTAGCTGTTCGACCTCACGATTGTGAAGACAGTTAAAACCAAAGGGGGTTAGGACTGGTTTACGGGGGGGTGAGTGGAATTTTACAGAAAGGTTGAGGATCTAATAAAAAGGCTGTCTGTTGATGTGTGGGCAGGTCTGTTCCGATCACGAGGTAGCTGTCGTGGTTTTCTGTGAACAACCTCTTCCAAAAGAATAAACATCTTTTGGAATATAATTCGAATCCTTTTGTCTTTTGCCCTGTGATGATTTATTTATTTGTTTGTAAATTGTTTTTGCCACAACAAGTGACATCATATTTCATTGATTGTTATAGTTTAACTGGTACGCCAGATGTGAACGATTGGCCGTAGCTTCGTCAATTTCGAACATTATGTTGGTATCGTCGTAAAGATATCTGTAATGGCAGAAATACGTTTCAAAAAATCTTATATAGTACGACTGTGTTTTAGTCTAAGATTATCTAATATTACAAGAAGAAAGTTGTAGCAATATGAGATTCCAGTCGTAACATTTTGAGAATAAAGTAGTAGCCTACTTTGCACAGGACCGGCAATGGGCCAAATTCCTGTGGCCTCATTTGACCATATTAGGTCTGTAGTGGAGTTGAAGCCTACTTCAAATTTTAGAACATTTCTTATTACTATTAATGTTAAATACATGTGGAGAATAAGAAAGTTGGACGCAGTAAGAAAAAGCCTCATGATGCTGATTTGAAAAGGTCAACTAGTGTATACACTCAAAAAAAATAACTAGGAAGGTTGTGCACTTTACATAATATATTTATATTTAGTTTACTAATAATAATTATGTTTTTTGACTTGAAATGTTTTTTTTTTCTATTAAGGTCCACGTAATTATGTCTCAACGTAACAGTACAAAATCTTAATGCGTTGCCTAAACACAAACCATTTATGTTAAGTAAAAAATTCGTACATCCAGAGGGTGGCAGTATAGTGCGAGCCAACTGCCATTTTGCCCGAACTTAATTTGATTGTGTTCAATCTGCTTAAATTATGTAAAATTTAAGTTTACTTAATCCGTTTGTGTTGGATTACATGAATGATTTGTGTTGCATTAACTGAAACTGGGCGGTGCTTGTTAGTTCCCAGCATGCTTTGAATATGGCTGAATTAAGAGCGAATACATGCTGAAATTTAATGTTAGTTTATGTGTTTTTGAGAAAATGAGAAAAGGGGAAGACTTGATAGTGCGTAATTGTGTTCAATGTTCAATTACATTGCAACTAGTAGAACCATTTAAATTACAGTGGGTTACCATTGTGGAGACGAGTAGAGCATTTGGTTAGGCTGAAGACTGATTCAGCAATACTCACAGCAATTGTTTTGACTGATGAAACATGTACATCTTATCATTTCAGATGCTAAAAAGTGCTATGGGTATTGGGTAGCTAATAGTTGGCTATAGTCTAGAAAATGATTAGTGTGACACCAAAATAAATTAAATAAATTATATTGCATTGGATGAATGAATATATTAATCTGAATACCTGAATCCTATCAGGTAGCCTTTTTAAATTTACTTTGAGACTGTTTAATAAGTTGAATCAACCTTAATAAATTAAGTTGACCCAATGTAAGTACATTAAATTGGAATAACAAAATTGCATTATGCTGAAATAAAGCAAGTTAATCGTGTGGAAATCCTTTCCATGATTTTTTTAATGTTCATTCAGGTTATGAGTTATGAGTACTGGGTTATATAACACAGTAGGTTATGGTACAGTGGAAACATTTACTGTATTGACAGCATAATCTGTTCTAGCACAAAATCTCATGGCCATGTCATATCTTTCTCACACCTTTTAATAACACACTGGATAGATGCTATTACAAACCTTATACATTTGAGCTAGCAGGGCTCAATGCTAAGGAATTTTTCTACTGGCCCCACCAAAAAATAAATAAATAAAAACACGTACGATCACGGTTTAATCAGTCTAGGCTGGTCCCTGGAGCGTATGATCACACTAATAATACATTGTTTATGTAGGCTATACATTTTTATATTGCCTATTCATCTCAAAGCTTGCCACAAAGAACCGGCCAAAGTAAGGATTATGCATTAAACATTTGAATTGTTTATTAATAAACTAGTGTTTTCTGTCAGTTTTCGGTATAAGACGTGCTACAGTTCACGCGCCGGCGCCTCCGTGTCCTGATTATATTGTCTATATTTGCTTCTTATTTATTAATCCAGTCAATTTGTTGATGAAACATTGATTAAAATGAAGATACAATTTATACAAAACGAGCGGTTAAAATCCTAGATAGGAAGCCCATTAGGGCACATCATTGTGTTAGTCTAAGGAATTTGAATATGTTATCTTTTGCAAATTTCATTACATTTTCTATGTTGAAGCTGATGTATAAATGTTTAAATCAGCAAGCCCCACAGGAGCTCAGAACGGGAACTGTCAGATCCCGAAATGTAAAACTTAATTTGGACAATCAGCTTTCTCTGTACAAGGCATTAAAGCCTGGAATTGTTTACCCACTGAACTGAAAGGAGAGTCAAACTGGGTCCTTTTCAAAAACAAACTTAAAGACTCTTTAATCAGAGGTCAGAAATGTGACCACTGACTGTCCGTTGCGTTTGTATTGTGTTATATTGTAGTATTATGTTTATTTTAACTATGTATTGTGTAATTTTATGTAAAGGCCCACCAAGGACGAACATTGAGAATTAGCCTCGGCTAAAATGTTGTAGTATGGAACATGAGCTTAAGTAACATACTTGTCCCTATTCAAATAAACTCTTAAAAAAAATTATGTCTGACCAATTCCAAATGTTTTACGATATATTGGGCATCTTATGATCCTATACTCATCTCATGCGGTTCCCTTTTCATATAATCAACATAGATGAAATTAAAAAAATAACATTAGGCTTTATTATTTAAACATATGCTATATATGAAACGTACGTTTAAGTTTTGTAACTTATATTTAAGCGTCACACGTACAGACTCCATGCAGGCCTATGATTCGCTATTTTGTTGTTCTGTTTTCTTCTAGGATCAAAAATACAACAAATGAAAGCGTTTATCTGTATTTCCGACCGACGAGAACTATGCATATACATTCATAAATCAGTAAATTTTGCATTTTATTATGAGATATTTTATTCTAATGTGATCAGTGACCCAAGCACTGATGGACCAAAGAGCGCGCATTTCGACATTTGCAGTAAAAACTTGAAATATAAATTCTCAGAAAATGCATTTAATACCAATATATTGAAACGTCTGTTTATATAGCCTACTCCATTACTAAAGGAGTCTAGGCTAAAAGGAGTCCAGACATTGGAAAAATATCAGTCCACATGCGTTTTATATTTAATATGAGGGAAGACATGCATGCATGTGTGACACAAAAAATCTTTAACTTTTAGGTAGCAAAATATTTTTTTGAAAATTCTACTACTAACATCACTCATAAATCATGAAATTTCACACATTGACCATTTCTCGCGTTTTATTAAAAATCTTTCACTTTTAGGTAGCAAAATATTTTTTAGTAATTCTGTCAATTACACTAAGGTTACATTGCATTGAAGGTAAATTGGAGTGGCCACACTGAGCTGTGCGTAACACCCACAGACGTGAAGTGAACGAGACAGAGGCTGTCCGGTACTGTCTGGAATGGTTAACTCTGTGGCGATGCATGAGCAAAACAGATTTAACTAATCATAAAGTCCATCAGGATACATAACACAGCCTACTATAGGCCTACACTACCACCATAATGACCAATATGAAAATACAGTAACGTAGTAGGCCTAATTATTCAACTACAGTTATCCACAGCTCAAAAATGAGGCAGTTTAATTTTTAATAAGAATATTTATTATTGTCAGCCACTTTAAACATAGTAAAAACACAGTTTTAACATTAACACGGCACTGTGCAGCTTACATACAGGTAAATAAAAAACTTAAATAATGATTCAATTAAAATGTATTGTAACTAAAAGTAAAATAAAGACTGTAGCCTACTGTACTTAAAATATTAAGTAAAAATGTACTTAATAAAAAAAAACACAAGCTGTGTATATATATTTAACCTTTTTAAACTTTTTAAATATTCTGGCTGACCCCCGTGAGTTTTTCAAGGCGACCATTATTTTTAGAACGTACCACTTTATTGATTCCATGGTGACGGACGCATCATTGCTTGTCACGTGACACACTGCAGCCACAATAGCGCTGAATGACTGATGTTCTGCTTTTATTTCCTTTTTTATTCAAAATATTCACAAATTTGTTAGCTATGGCATGAAATATCGGATACTCCGATTGTCAAATATATGCAAGTGGAAGTGATCGCGTTAGTTGAGCTATATGCGCCGCCATGTTAGTTTGTGCCACTGTTCAGAGAATAGGATCTGTTGGATTTACGGGACGGGAATTCATCCTTTCTCCCGAAATACATGAAAGCGGCCGGTGAACTGGGAGAAGAACAGAGTTAACTTTAAAGTTACTGACACAATGTGTATCTTATATGAATAAAACGTGTCATCTAATTATAATGGAAATTATTATTATTTCCACTTCCATAGACATCTGTGTGTATTTTACAAATTCTAAATGTATTTTTTTTATTACTTATGTGAATTTAAATGTCTGAAACTTAAAATAAACATTATGTGGTTAAAAACACTGAATAATTGTGATATTTGACAGCGTCTGAGTGGCGTGCGTCCGTCTCTGGCTCAGCGCCAGCCAACTGCGCGACAGCACATTTAAATTTAGCAGTTGATCACGTGATGCACTGGCTGTTCTACTCACACCGGTGTAATCGTATCGTGCTCCAGGGACCAGCCAAGACTGATCACACCGGTTTGATCTTACGTGCGAAATTCAGTGATTCCTCTGCGTACCACTAGAGGGAGCCTGCGTACCACACTTTGAGAACCACTGATATAAATTTTAAATATTGTTAACAAGTCAGTAATAAAATAAGAACAAAATATTAAATTACGAGCAATAGCACAAATAAAAACACAACAGAACTGTTAGTGATCACCCTCACGATCGGAGGCATAATAAGACCAAGGAAATTTATTGTGCAGACAGTCTAAATCCCACAGCAAAAAACAAAAACTATACAGAGATGTATAGTAACGAAGTAGAACTACTTCACTACTGTCCTTAACCCTCTGGGGTCTAAGGGGTTTTTGAGGTCCGTGAGATGTTTTGACATGCCCTGACATTTGTGCTTTTTTCAGTTGCTTATAAACATATTAATGGCAAAGGTGTAATTACACTCTATTTAGCACAAATAGGGGTACCATAATATGCGAGCAACATCTATTTACATATTTGTATTTTTGAGGGAATAATGTTTATGCATGGTTATTCAAAAAACTAAAAATTAAAGTTTCTGAAATAAGGCCACAAAACACATACTTAACATGTGTCCACAAGACTTTTGACTAATGGATGTAGTTGCCTAGTGTTTTTTCTTCAAAATGATCTGAAAATCACCCTGCCTAATCATTCACATAAAACAATACATTGATTTAAATTTTTGAAAACAGTTTTTGCTTCCAAAGGCAATATGCGCAGGGGCGTGACTTGCTGTGATTCACACCTGAGAAGACAAAGACCCTGCATACTAATGAGCCTTTCATTCAGGTGTGTCACACAAGAAAGAATGCGAGGACAAAAATAAATAAATAAATTATATATATATATATAAAATACAAATATAAATGAAAGTCAAAAGCACATTTTTAGTATATAGTCATACCTGGAAACAAATCCTGTTCAAATAGGCTATATGGAACATTCTACAGAATTAGAGTTATAAAGTTAGAGTTCTCAGAGAGGAAAAAAAGGTATTTTTTCAAAAAAAAATTATACAGTACATTCAAATTGTATAATTTCCAAGGTAAACATTTCTAGTATGCAGTTAATTCTCATACTGTATTTTCAGAAAGTTTTGGAATATATCCTCTCCTCAAATGTGTCACTAATAAAAAACAATAATATTAAGTTTTTTTTTACATCTATCTTGTCTTTTTTTTTTTTTTTTTTAGTAGGCCTATAGCCTGGATTTTATCATTCATATTTCAAAGTTAAGGATTCATTAGTTTGATATAGTCTACATTGGAACAAACACTATAATAACATCTTAGATTATGAGCTTATTTTTGACAAAACATTCTAACGTTATATATTTAACATATGAGCAGAAACTGGTTAACTAAAGCTTATTTGATGTCTATTTTAGAGTAAAAATCTTTATAATCTATCCCAAACTAGTCAACTAAATGTTGTCTTTCATATTTCGTCTGTAACAACAACAGTGCGAATTCCGTTCATTCATCACACAGAGAGAGACACGCGATTCATATTAAAACAGTATTCCCGATTAGAACAAAACACTTAAGAATAAAAAACGTCCCGGGTTACGTATGTAACCCTAGTTCCCCGAAGGGACGGACGCTGCGTGTAATCGCAGTGGGAACGCCCCCCAGCGTAGCGCGTCTGAATATATGAATGAAATCAGTCAATGGAGAGAATGAGCGTACGGCGAGTGACGTCATCGACCAGGAAGCTATAAATACCCCCTGAGCACACAAGCCGCCAGCTTAAAGTTACTGAAGCAAGCAACCCAAGGGGATGCCGAGAGTATGGCAGGACACGCAGCGTCCGTCCCTTCGGGGAACTAGGGTTACATACGTAACCCGGGACGTTCCCCTTCAGGGACTACCGCTGCGTGTAATCGCAGTGGGAACGCAATACCCACATCCCCATACGACCAAATCCCCGTCGTGTGTCATTCGGAGACACAAACCGACGAGAGAACCTGAGCCCCGGGAGTGGAGCTAAGGTCAAGGGAATAAAACCTGACGAAAGTGTGCGGTGAGGACCAGCCTGCCGCATCACAAACGTCCTGAAGAGAAGCTCCTGAAAGAAGAGCTGTAGAGGCAGCCATACTCCTAGTGGAATGAGCCCTTACAGCCAGAGGTGAAGGCTGATGGGCCGAACCATAAGCGAGTGAGATGGCCTCGACCACCCACTTGCTCATCCTTTGCTTAGATGCAGGACACCCTTTCCTAGGTGACCCAAAACAAACGAACAGTTGTTCGATTTCCTCCACAGGGCAGCTCTGTGGACATACGCATCTAAAGCCCTAACTGGGCACAGCAAATTAAGTTTCTCCTGGTCTGACGTCAAAAAAGGCGGAGGACAGAAAGCCTGCAGAACTATAGGTCTATCAAAAGTAGTTGGTACCTTAGGAACATAACCTGGTCTCGGACAGAGAAAGGTCCTTAACCATACCAGGCGCAAATTCCAGGCACGAGGGAGCCACCGAAAGTGCTTGAATATCTCCAATTCTTTTTAGAGATGAGATAGCGAGAAGAAGGATAGTCTTTAGAGTAAGAAACTTTACCGAAACTTCCTCAAAGGGCTCGAAAGGAGCTAGGGAGAGACCTTCTAAGACGATGGCCAGGTCCCAAGCTGGTACCCTCGTGCGAACTGCAGGCCTCAGCCTCAAGGTGCCACGAAGGAAGCGAGATATAAGTGGGTGTCTCCCGAGGGAACCTCCACTTGAAGGAGCGTGGTAAGCAGCTAAGGCCGCCACATACACCTTCAGTGTAGAGTGGGATAACCCTGTGGAGAGACGGTCCTGCAGGAAATCCAGCACTGTACCAACCGGGCAGTTAACTGGGTCCTGCTGGCGCTCTCCACACCACGAGGTGAAAAGTTTCCACCTCGCGGCATATAACTTCCTCGTGGAGGGAGCTCTGGATTGGAGGATGGTCTCAACGACCTCAGTCGAGAGACCAGAATCTATGAGCTGGGCCCCCTCAGAGGCCAAGCCCACAGCCTCCATAGTTCTGGGCGGGGGTGAAGGATCGACCCACTCGCCTGAGAGAGTAGATCTCTCCTGATCGGTATCTCTAGAGGAGAGCCGTCGAGGAGAGACACTAAGTCCGCAAACCATACTCGTCCAGAACTCCCGGGAGCAGAGCGATCGGGGGAAATGCGTACAGACGTGACCTCGGCCACAGATGTACCATCGCATCCAACCCCAGCGGGGCTGGATGGCTGAGAGAGAACCACAGCGGGCAGTGTGATGTTTCTCGAGAAGCAAATAGGTCTACCTCGGCACGACCGAAATGTTTCCATAGGAGTTCCACCACCTCGGGGTGAAAATCCATTCCCCGGGCCTCGGCCCCTGCCTCGACAGGATGTCTGCTCCCTGATTAAAATACCCCGGGAGATAAATAGCTCTCAGAGAAAGAATTTTCCCCTGGGACCATAGAAGGATCTGACGTGCCAGTTGTAAAGTGGGCGAGAACGCAGAACCCCCTGATGGTTGATATAAGAGACCACCAATGTGTTGTCTGGTGGCCAACATCTCTAGGCAGTTTATGTGCCACAGACGATGATGGTCCTCCACGGACCCTGAACCGGGCGACCATTCATGATCGCCCCCCAACCCGTGAAAGAGGCATCTGTCGTTAGCAAAACGCGACGACAAGGAGCTCTTAACACAGGGCCTTGGGACAGAAACCAAGGATCTTTCCACATGATCAGGGCGCGATGAACCCGTCGCGAACTCACGATCATGCGAAGCGGATTTCCCCTCGGGGAGAATCCCTTGGTTCTGAGCCACCACTGTAACGGTCTCATGAGCAAGAGGCCAAAAGGTATCACGTTGGACGCAGGTGCCATGAGACCTAACAGTCTCTGGAACTGTTTTACAGTGGATGACTGGCCTAGCTTGACCTGATCTACCGTGGCAAGAATCGAAGCAATACGAGCAGGTGACAATCGTGCCTGCATCGTCGTCGAATCCCACACTACACCTAGAAAAGTGGTTCTCTGTAATGGAGAAAGAACACTCTTCTTGGCGTTGAGCCTCAGTCCCAGTCTCTGGATGTGGGCCAGAACGACATCTCGATGCCGAACCGCCTGTAGTTCTGATTGAGATAGATCATTTTTCCTCAAGAACATGGTGGCCCCTTTAGGTCTGGGAGGAAGTGTTTCAGAGCCTGAAACACCGCCAACATCTCTAGGCAGTTTATGTGCCACAGACGATGGTGGTCCTCCCACGGACCATGGGCCGGGCGACCATTCATGATAGCCCCCCCAACCCGTGAGAGAGGCATCTGTCGTTAGCATAAAGCGACGACAAGGAGCTCCTAACACAGGGCCTTGGGACAGAAAACAAGGATCTTTCCACATGATCAGGGCGCGATGACACTGTCGCGAGCTCACGATCATGCGAAGGGGATTTCCCCTCGGGGAGAATCCCTTGGTTCTGAGCTACCACTGTAACGGTCTCATGTGCAAGAGGCCAAAAGGTATCATGTTGGACGCAGGTGCCATGAGACCTACCAGTCTCTGGAACTGTTTTACAGTGGATGACTGGCCTAGCTTGACCTGATCTACTGTGGCAAGAATCGAAGCAATACGAGCAGGTGACAATAGTGCCTGCATCGTCGTCGAATCCCACACTACACCTAGAAAAGTGGTTCTCTGTAATGGAGAAAGAACACTCTTATTGGCGTTGAGCCTCAGCCTGATTAAGCTAGAATTAACCAATCGTCTATATAATACAGAATACGGATGCCCTGCAGCCTAACGGGGCTATAGCAGCATCCATACACTTCGTGAATGTTCGGGGTGACAGTGCTAGGCCGAACGGAAGAACTCGATATTGGTACGCTTCGCCCCCGAAAGCGAAACCTCAGAAAGACCCGTTCTATATAGTATTCAGGACCCACTGAGAAACATTGGGGAGAATTTTCCATTCCGCCAGGAACTCTACTAAGGGAACCAGCCTCTCGAGGCTGGCCTCTGGATGAACATCCCGAGTGACAGACGCAGCGCCCTGTAACACACTGGCAGGGAACAGCTGGTCTGGGCACTCCACGACCCTCCTCGGAGGGGGCGAGCGTCCCTCGGGAAATCACTCGCCGAGTCTCTCTACGCCCTGTAAAGGCAGGGTTAGTAGAGCAGACCCCTGAGGGCATCGGGAAAGACAGGGCACCGTGTTCTTGTGCAGTGAACTCAAGTCTTTTACGATGGGGACCACCCTCAGAGTCCTGACTTTCAGCACGTCAGGATTTTTTCGACGCGGCCTTCTTGGCGATAACGAGAAGGTCGCGCCGGAGAGCGCCCCGCCTCGTCCCTCCAGTTTCTCTGCGGGGGGGGGCACGAGACGCGATACTTCGTTTTTGCTGCGCTCTCTATGAGGTACTCGGCGACTGGGACTGCCCTTTTTGCTAGCTCAACAGCCCCAGCGACACGCAATATAAGGGGCATAAATTTCTGAAAAGCATTTAAAGGGAGAGTCTTATCTTTATCCTTCATAGAGGTCTGACTCAGCCACAAGTGTCTCTCTGTGGCCACCATAGCTGCCATAGACCAGGAGAGTGAGATCAGCAGACTGCCTGAGCTCATTAATCATTTCAACAGAAAATTCCCCCCCTTTACACGCATCTTTAAGCAGGTCAGCTGCATAATGACCCGCCGCCGAGTAAACCTTCCCCACTAACACAGAAGTATTCTTTAGTGGTTTTAGAGGGCAGAGCCGGTGCCTTACTTTTTTTTTTTTCTTTATATATATATATTTTTAGGCGATGAAGCTGGAGAGAGATAGCTGCAAGCGTCTCCTCCACCTTCGGCATCACATAACCAGCAGATTAGCACCAACAATGTTACCATAAGCATTGGAATGATTGTGTACTTTTATTCTGCTTGAAACCGGTCTAACCCAGGTCTTTGAAACCTCAGCACGAAGATCTGGGAAGAACGGTAAGCACCGGCGAGAAGGTTGAGGTAATGAAGACAGAAAACTATCATCTAGTTTACTTTTATCACTAGACTCCTGTCTATCACCATCAAACCTTCTTCATTTGCAGTATAATGTGACAATTTTTTACTAGTTGAAAACTCACGACATCCAGCCCCTCAGAACTGGATAATCTTAATTCAACATCATATGTGCCTCCACCCGGGCAGAAGTAACCGCCGCAGCGCGTGCTTCCGGAGCCGGGTGAGAGGCGCTAGATCTCGCTGGAGATAGCTGAGATAGGGCGGAGCCCGTCTCAACGTCGCCAGTGAGATCCGTCTGCGAGCCCCAAGACACGCGCCGCCGCTCTGCCTCAACAGAAGCGGGACCCGAGCCTCGGGGAGCTCGCAGCAAACCACTCTCCTCGAAGAGCGATCGCCGCGAGCGCAGAGTTCTCAAGGGAAACGCTCGCAATGCTGATAATCGACTCCCTCGAGAGCCGACTGGGCATGCTGCACTCCCAAACAAGCCACACATAGCTATACTGCTCGCTCATATTGGTTTTTTAATATATAATATATATATATAGTGATAAACTCCTGACTAAAACAGACAAACACAATCGAAAGATTCCAGACACACATAGAGCGCTTGCTGAAGAAAAAAAGCTGGCGGCTTGTGTGCTCAGGGGGTATTTATAGCTTCCTGGTCGATGACGTCACTCGCCGTACGCTCATTCTCTCCATTGACTGATTTCATTCATATATTCAGACGCGCTACGCTGGGGGGCGTTCCCACTGCGATTACACGCAGCGGTAGTCCCTGAAGGGGAACTTACTATGATCCTCGCTGGATCCATGGCTCTTCGAAGTGAAATTAATCCAGCACTTCTGAGGTAAATTATCCAGAATTATTCCTCACAGCCTCGCAAAACGACTCAGACTACCGGTACATTAATCTGAACTTGGTGTTTTATCGAGCTCGTGTGGGCGTTGGCAAGTTTCAGATCATTTGCATTTGAATAGCGCGCTCTCTGTGGGCGTGGTCACATTAAAAGATAATTAGCTGAAATGAGAACGCCTGGCATCTCTCTCTTTTTATATAGATTACATAAACACAGAATATTTGTTTTAGTTTTGAATTAGATAATTTAAAAGTACACACTTAAATGATTATAAAGATATATTGATCATGCCTGTGTGACTAGTATTCGCTGAGTTTTGTTTACGTTTAGAGACGTGCTCCAGAAAAAAAGTTCACGGAGACGGAGAGGCAGAAAGCACACCCTGTTTATTTTCTTTATTTTACAAAAGCACAATGTTTTATTTCGATTGTAAGTGGACCCATAAAAAAGTAGACATTTAACAGTTTATTTTTTCATATTTCTTAAGTGTGTATGACCAAAAGTGACAGAGTATTTTAAGTCTATTTTGCTGCTATGTGAAAAAAATCGCGCAAAACGCGCCGGCGCGTTTCTCAACTCCAGAGGGTTTTAAGTACTAAAAGGCTGTATCTGTACTCTACTAGAGTATTATTTTTTTCTCATACTTCCACTTTTACTTCAGTACATATTTTCGATGAGTTTAATACTTTTACTCCGATAAATTTCGATTCATTCCAAACCCGCATTATCACTGCCAGAGCGGGAGATGGCTCTGTCGCCAGGTTTGATGAAGCAGGCTCATCATTGAGCGAATCAAGCGATCAAGAAGACGCGCGTGCTCCCGTCAGTGTTGCCAACTTAAGCCTTGTGTATACTCGACGCGTCCGCAAGAGCGCGAGTCTCCGCTGACTGCTTGCGCACCTCTCCAAACGGACGAGGCGTTTATACTTGACGCACTCGCCGTTGTGGTATTCTGTGAAACGACAGGGGGCGACTCGGAGTAATTCTCCTCTAAACCACCAGGAATCAGCAGTGAAGAAGTAGTTTGCCGTTTATTGGTAGTTTATTAATTGCTAATTCATAAAAGAGTAAATGCAGTAGGTTAATTGTAGCCTACTTTCACCGCATGTAAACTAGTTAAACAACTGAAGCCTTATTGAAGAGTGTTTAAACCTTAATTTCACCAGCAGGGCTTACTTCTGCTATTGTAGGCTTATTTTGTAAATGTAACCAATTACTTTAGACAAGTGCAAACTAGGTGCTTAATGCAAATGTGTTCCTGTTCACAAAATGAGATTTTATGGTCACCCATCAATGCAAATGTCTCTGTGTATAGAAGGATCATAAACATGTTGGTACAGATCGTACCAGTTCGGCCAGATTCGGCTCGAAGTCGTTCATCTTCGGATGCGGCGCCGCACGCGATGTTATAAAAAGTGCCGTGCACACCGCCAGGCGAAATGGGGTCTTGCGCACCCAACGTGCACGACCGCCCACACCGCTAGCGACTTTTTCTGGTGTTATTGGAGACTTTTGGAGACTCTCTCTGACATGAAAGCACATATCGTTATACTCATCTCAACGAGCAGCGGGTGCTGCCGTGGGTTTCACCCCCGTCCCAAAGCACGCACAGGCGGCCCAGTCCTCGCGCAACAGCTGCAGTCAGAGCAGGAGATGTTCACCCCTCCGCGTACAGACTGCAAAAGAATCGCGCAAATGAGTGGCTATTTTTAGCGTCTTTTCAGACCCCGACTTTTTGCTTTCTCGCTGTCGTCACTCACTCTGGCTATGTCTTCCCTGACCGCGGTCAAGCCAGCCGCAGTTTGAAAATACACGGTCAAGCCAGCCGCCCAAAAAAAAAGCGTGTGCGCCTATTACTATGAATACGGTAATTTCAGTAACAGCAGAGAGAGAACGCGCTTTCATGGCGATCTATCTATCTATCTATCTATATATCTATCTATCTATCTATCTATCTTTTTTCTTTCTTTTTTCTATTTATCTATCTTTCTTTTTTCTTTCTTTTTTCTATTTATCTATCTTTCTATCTTTCTTTTTTCTTTCTTTCTTTTTTCTTTTTTGTTCTTTCTATCTATCTTTCATTTTTCTTTCTTTTCTCTTTCTTTTGTCTTTCTTTTTTTCTTTCTATCTTTTCTTTTTTCTTTCCATCTATCTTTCTTTTTTCTTTCTTTTCTCTTTCTTTTTTCTTTCTATCTATCTTTCTTTTTTTCTTTTTTGTTCTTTCTATATATCTTTCTTTGTCCTTTCTTTCTATCTATCTTTCTTTTCTTTCTATCTATGTTTTTCTTTCTTTTCTTTCTTTCTTTTTTTCTATCTATCTTTCTTTCTTTCTTCGTTCTTTTTCTTTCTTTCTTTCTTTCTTTCTTTCTTTCTTTCTTTCTTTCTTTCTATCTTCTTTCTTTTTTTTCTTTTTTCTTTATTTCTATCTTTTTTCTTTCTTTCTTTCTATCTTTTTTCTTTCTATCTATCTATCTTTCTTTTTCTTTTTTCTTTCTATCTTTCTTTTTCTTTTTTTCATTCTTTCTTTCTATCTTCTTTCTTTCTATCTATCTTTCTTTTTCTTTCTTTTTTCTTTCTTTCTTTTTTCTTTTTTGTTCTTTCTATTTATCTTTCATTTTTCTTTCTTTTCTCTTTCTTTTGTCTTTCTTTTTTCTTTCTATCTTTTCTTTTTTCTTTCCATCTATCTTTCTTTTTTCTTTCTTTTCTTTCTTTTTTCTTTCTATCTATCTTTCTTTTGTTCTTTCTATATATCTTTCTTTGTCCTTTCTTTCTATCTATCTTTCTTTCTATCTATCTTTTTCTTTCTTTTCTTTCTTTCTTTTTTTCTATCTATCTTCTTTCTTTCTTTCTTCGTTCTTTTTCTTTCTTTCTTTCTTTCTTTCTTTCTTTCTTTCTTTCTTTCTTTCTATCTTCTTTCTTTTTTTCTTTTTTCTTTCTCTCTATCTTTTTTCTTTCTTTCTATCTTTTTTCTTTCTATCTATCTATCTTTCTTTTTCTTTTTTCTTTTTTCTTTTTTCTTTCTATCTATCTTTCTTTTTCTTTTTTTCATTCTTTCTTTCTATCTTCTTTCTTTCTATCTATCTTTCTTTTTCTTTCTTTTTTCTTTCTTTCTTTCCTTTTTATTTTTCTTTCTTTCATTCTTTTTTCTTTCTATCTTATTTCTTTCTTTCTTCTTTCTTTCTTTTTTATTTCTTTCTTTCTTTCTATCTTCTTTCCTTTTCTTTCTTTTTTCTTTCTTTCTTTCTTTCTTTCTTTCTTTCATTCTTTCTATCTATCTATCTATCTATCTATCTTTCTTTCTATCTTCTTTATTTTTCTTTCTTTCTTTCTTTCTTTCTTCTTTCTTTCTTTTATCTATAAAATCTGTGTTGTTTTTTTCTTTACAGGTAACACCTCAAGACATGATTTACAGCATAATTATTTGCAAAAAGCAGATCAAATACAGTATACACTGTTTTTAAATGCCTATTTTTTTCCTTTTTTACAGTATTAAAATGACAGTTTGTCTTGAATTCAATGTCCCATACAGTGTGCACACCTCATTTGAAACAATTTTACTAAAGCATTTTGGAGGTATATGCGATTATTTTACTTTAAACAACAATAAAAACCTCATATCTAATAAGTAGAAGAAATGAATGGTTAGTTTCTATAGGGGACGTCCCGTACAGTATACACACCTCTTATCAAAGCATTTTACTGCAGCATTTTGGAAAAATGTCACATTTTACTACTTCAGAGGCCTACAAAGACCTCATTTCTAATAAGTAGAAAAAAGTAATGGTCAGTTCTCATACGGGACGTCCAATACAGTATGCACACCTCATATCAAAGCATTTTACTGCAGCATTTTGGAGATATATGTCATTATTCTACTTTAAACACCTATAAAAATCTAATTTGTAATAAGTAGAAAAAACAATGGTCAGTTTAAATACGGGACGTCCAAAACAGTATACACACCTCATATCTAACCATTTTACTGCAGCATTTTGGAGATATGTGCCATTTTACTACTTCATAGGCCTATAAAGACCTCATTTTTAATAAGTAGAAAAAAATAATGGTCAGTTCTTATACGGGACGTCCCATACAGTATGCACACCTCATATCAAAGCATTTTACTGCAGCATTTTGGAGATATGTGCCATTATTCTACTTTAAACACCTATAAAGACCTCATTTTTAATAAGTAGAAAAAAAACAATGGTTAGTTTAAATACGGGACGTCCCATACAGTGTGCACACCAAATATCTAACCATTTTACTGCAGCGTTTTATAGATATAGGCCATTATTTTCCTTTAAACACCAATAAAAACCTAATTTCTAATAAGTAGAAAAAAAATAATGGTCAGTTTATATACGGAACGTCCCTTACAGTGTGTACACCAAATATCTAACCATTTTACTGCAGCATTTTGGAGATGTAGGCCACTATTCAACTATAAACACCACTAAAAACCTCATTTCTAATAAGTAGAAAAAAATAATGGTCAGTTCTCATACGGGACGTCCCATACAGTGTGCACACCAAATATCTAACCATTTTACTGCAGCGTTTTGGTGATATAGGCCACTATTCAGCTATAAACACCAATAAAAACCTAATTTCCAATAAGTAGAAAAAAACTATTGTCAGTTTATGTACGGGACGTCCCAGAGAGTGTGCACACCAAATATCTAACCATTTTACTGCGGCATTTGTGAGATATAGGCCATTATTATACTTTAAACACAGATAAAAACCTTGTTTCTAATAAGTAGAATAAAACAATGGTCAGTTCATGTACGGGACGTCCCATACAGTGTGCACACCAAATATCTAACCATTTTACTCCAGCGTTTTGGAGATATAGGCCACTATTCAACTATAAACATCAATAAAAACGGTCACGGTTACTTCATTGTAACCTTGTTCCCTGAGAAAGCGGAACGAGATGCTGCGCTGCTTAGCGCATTGGGAACGTCTTTAATCGTGACCTGCTGTGAATATAGTGTGTAAACACGTCGATAGGATCGACCCGGAGGTAATATAGCCTCGGTCGGTGACGTCACCGGCGCGCACCCGCGACACGAGGCTATAATTAGATGAGCCACAGGTGCATCGTCAGGATATTTTGTCTGAAGAGCAGTCCTGGGACATCATCAGCACGGCAAAGTAGCGCAGCATCTCGTTCCGCTTTCTCAGGGAACAAGGTTACAATGAAGTAACCGTGACCGTTCCCTTTCGAAAGCTACAGTCGATGCTGCGCTGCTTAGCGCATTGGGAACGAGAATGCCCACGCCGCCGTGCTTGAGGGTGTCTGGACTCCTTACGGTTGTGTAGGTGTGCTCACAAGAACGCAAGAAAGCCCTAGACATTAGCTTGTGATGTTAACTCAAGGACGTGAGAGCCCGGAGTGGAATGAACATCCAAACCATAAAATCTTTATGAATGTGTGCGGAGAGGACCAGCCTGCCGCATCACAAACAAATTGTAAGGGGGAGTACCTCTTGCCAAGACAGCAGAGGAGGCGAACCCTCTGGTGGAGTGTGCCCTAAGACCCGTTGGCGAAGCTTGGCCGCGCGCCTCATAGGCAAGAGCAATAGCATCCCCGACCTAATATGACATGGTCTGCATTATGCATTATGTTTAGTGGCAGCAGCACCCTTGTTGATGCCCCCATAACAAACGAGTAGTTGCTCTGACATATGGCACTGGCTGGTGCGGTGGACATAAGTCTTAAGAGCACGGACTGGACAAAGTCTGTGAGATCACTCCTGCTCCGGCGTCATGAACGGCGGAGGGCAGAAGGCCTCAAGAGTGACCGGATGTACAGCCGAGAATGGTACCTTAAGCAGGTAATCAGGATGAGGACGCAAAATCACTTCCACCATTCCTGGGGCAAAGTCTAAGCAGGATGGCGATATCGACAGAGCCTGCATGTCCCCGATTCTTTTTAGAGAGGTAATAGCCATAAGAAAAACCATCTTTAGGGTCGGAAGTTTGTCACACGCCAACCCTAGAGGTTCAAAGGGGTCTTAACCAGACCCTCGAGGACTAATCTAAGTCCCACGAAGGGATCTTGGTTCTTACGGGAGGCCTCAGTCATCTGGCCCCACAAATGAAGCGAGCGCGCAGAGGATGTCTCCCGAGTGGCACCCCGTCAACCAAGGCGTGGCAAGTCGAAAGAGCGGCCACATAAACCTTGAGAGTGGCGGGGCATGTGCCTGTTAATAATTTTTCCTGCAAGAAATCCAGAACTGAAGCAATCTGGCAGTTGACCGGATCTGCATTATGTACAACACATCACCTTTCAAAGACACCCCATTTGTTGGCATAACTCTTTCTAGTGGAGGAAGCCCTAGCATTTAGAATGGTCTCAATAACGGCAGGCGAAAGCCCAGTGTCCCTCAGTTGGAACCCATAGGGGGCCAAGCATGAAGGTTCCACAGGTCGGGCCTGGGATGGAATATCATGCCCTCCGCCTGGGACAGAAGGTCCCTCCTCTTCGGAATCGCCATGGCGAGCCGTCGAGGAGAGATATATCTCTGAGAACCATACTCTGTTCGGCCAACGCGGCGCAATCAGTAAGAGGCAAGACCCTTACTGGCGAACTCTGGCTAGAACTCGCGGGAGCAGAGCCACTGGAGGAAACGCATACAGGCACATTTTGGGCCATGAGTGCGCCATAGCATCCAGACCCAGGGGGGCTGGGTGACTCAGAGAGAAGTAGAGCGGACATTGCGCTGTGTGCTGGGAGGCGAAGAGGTCCACCTCTGCTTCATAAAATCTGGTCCAGATCTGTTTTACTAAATCCGGGTGGAGTTTCCATTCCCCCGTGTGTAATTTCTGTCTGGTCAGAAAATCCGCTCCCACATTCATATGCCCTGGAATGTACACTGCCCTGAGTGACAGGAACTTCTCCTGGGCCAAGAGAAAATCTGCCTCGCTATTCTGTTCAGATTGCATGAGTGCAGACCTCCCTGGTGATTATGTAAGAGACTGCCGCTGTGTTGTCCCCCCTCGCACTATGACAGTCTCTCAACTGAGGGAGAAAATATTTCGGGGCCAGAAATACATATTCCATCAACTTGAGACAATTGATTTGCCAGTCAAGATGATGCCTCCCCAGATCCCCTGGGCTGGACGACCACTTAAGACCGCTACCCAGCCCGACAGGGAGGCGTCTGTCGTTAGCATTCTGCGACGGCAAGACGCACCAAGAGTGGGACCCAAGGTGAGAAACCGGGGTCTGAACCACGTAAAAAGGGAACGAAGCCACAGCGCGTAACCCTTACCATAAACATGGATTTTAGAAAGTACACGAAGCGTTCAGCGCGTGACTTACCATAAACATGGATTTTTAGAAAGGACACAAAGCACTCAGTGGGTGCTCTTGCCTTTATTTGCCCTTGGGGATTGTATAGTGATTTTGAGCCACAACTGAAGTGGTCTCATGTGCAAAAGGCCCAGAAGAAACCTTGTGGACGCAGCTGCCATGAGACTTATGTCCTGACCTAGCCAGATGTTGCTTTAGGGTGTTTAAAAATGGTCTTGACACAAGCGGGGGACAATTGTGCCCCCAATGGTGACAGAGTCCCATTTAACGCCCAAGCACGTTACCCTCTGGGGAGGAGAGTGAACGCATGGCTAGGTCGAATGGAAGGACCCGGAAATGGTAAGCTTCATCAAAGCAAACACCAGGAACTTCCAGTGTTGTGGCAATATTTCTATATGAAAAATATGCGTCTTTTTAAGATCGACCGTGAAGACCCAAACACGATGTTGAATTTACAACACGACCTTCTTGATAGTTAGCATCTTGAACTTGAGCGTTCTAATGGAACGGTTCAAGCCTCAGATCTAAAAACGGACGCAGTCCTCCATTTTTGTGACAGCAGATGCGCCTATTCCTGTTTCATGGTAGTGGCTACCAGACCGTTAAAACGAGGAGGGCAACATTCCTTTTTACTGTCTTCAGGACACAAAAAGAGATACCCGGCAGTAGCTTTTCACGCTGCCAAAGTCTCTTTAATACTTCCTGTTAGGGGAATGTTACATGTTCTTTCGTCCTGGGCAATAACAGAAAACAAAAGAACCTTCAACATTTCGCTGGAAACCACTGCCCCCCGAATCACCAGAGGTGGCAAGAATGCTACAGCGGTTTCAAAAGGGCTGCCGAGCGGCTGCTGAGCTGAGTGACGAGCCGGTCCCCAGTCATTACGAGGGGGAACGCAACCCGCCATACTCTGCTTTGAGACCCCCTTTTTTTTTATCAGATCAGCTTGATATGTCTGCAACACTGCCATAGTGTGTAAAGCACCAGTCTGACTCCCACCAGCGAGGATGTTATTATACATGACTTGGCTGGGAGTACTGACGACTTAAATGACGATGAGCCCCAGAGGAGAGATAGCCCGTGAGCGTCTCTTCGGCCTGGCGCATCATCGTAAACCACATGCCCCTGCACCCACAATAGTCTAATAGATTGACGTAGAGGGCACAAAGATGCACCAAAAATAAGGTTTTCCCCATGCACAAATTAACGTCATGGAGATCCTCAAGGAGGGCAGTTTAGCTCTAATCTGGCCACAGCACGAGTCACCACCTCGAGTAACCACTCACACGCTTTATAATAACGAGAGAAGTGCTCGGAGGCGGTACTCTAAAAGTCCATAATTTTTTAGATGGCTTTTTCAATATTTAATTCCTCAGAATTAACTGTGACCAAAGAACAGCCATGACAATAGATTAGTAAGCATCTGATATATTGCATTGAATATCTGATTTCTCATATATTATCATAATTCATTAGCAATAAATACAGCCAAATATCAATCAGACAAGCAAACACGGTCTGAATGATAGGCTGTTTAAATCTTTCATAAGATCAGCCTAGTATGCCTGTAACAGCCATGGTGAACAGCGCAGTACCAGCATGACCCGCTGAAAATACATATGATAATGCGATCCCAGGGGAGAGAAAACCCGCGAGCGTCTCTCCGATCTGAGGCAGCGTCATATAATCGCGTGCCTTCGCACCCGCGATAGTCGAATTGGTCGACGTCGAGGGCACAAAGACACGTCATATTTATATTATATATAAATCTTTATTTATAAGCTTTGAGTGTTTTATGCAACTTTTTATGGGAGTGTTTTATGGGACGAACGATCGCCCCGAGCAGTTCTCCTTTATCATTGCGGGAGGAACGCTCGGAGGCGACGAACTCACGAGATTCAATGTCCTCTACCCGAGCCGAAGAAGCGCTGAGGCACGCTTCGGTAGTCAGGCAAAAGGACATCGCGATCTGGAGAGAGAGAGAGAAAGCGAAAAGGGCGCATCTGTCTCTCGCTCCTCAGCCAGATCGCACGAGCCCCACAATCACATTGCGGGTACTACCCCTTTGAAATAAGCAAAGCGAACGCGAAGCACTTTAACTGTGAACATTCCACTGTGCTCGCAATCATCATGCTCAAACGCAAGGGCAGCATGCTCTTTCCCCAAACAAACAAAGCAGTAAGCGTGTGTAGCCTATTCAGTTCTGACATCGGACGAGAACATGGAGGGACACAGCGCTTTCTCTGTTGACTCATTTCTCTTTCTCTTTAACTTTTTCTAAACTCTTCTTAGATCGTTGAAAGATGAGAAAGAGAAAATCTGCACACTGTCAGTGATAAACTAAATAACTCCTAACAAAGATCTGTAGTAGATAGAGAGGAGATAAATGCTTGCACACCAAACACAGAGAGGTCTCTGAAGACAAAAAGACCTGACGATGCACCTGTGGCTCATCTAATTATAGCCTCGTGTCGCGGGTGCGCGCCGGTGACGTCACCGACCGAGGCTATATTACCTCCGGGTCGATCCTATCGACGTGTTTACACACTAGCCTATATTCACAGCAGGTCACGATTAAAGACGTTCCCAATGCGCTAAGCAGCGCAGCATCGACTGTAGCTTTCGAAAGGGAACCTAATTTCTAATAAGTAGAAAAAAACAATGGTCAGTTTCTATATGGGACGTCCCATACAGTGTGCACACCAAATATCTAAGCATTTTACTGCAGCATTTTGGAGATGTATGCCACTATTCAACTATAAACATCACCAAAAACCTAATTTCTAATAAGTAGAAAAAAACAATGGTCAGTTCATGTACGGAACATCCCATACAGTGTGCACACCAAATATCTAACCATTTTACTGCAGCATTTTGGAGATATAGGCCATTATTATACTTTAAACACCTATAAAAACCTTGTTTCTAATAAGTAGAAAAAAACAATGGTCAGTTCATATACAGGACGTCCCATACAGTGTGCACACCAAATATCTAACCATTTTACTGCAGCGTTTTGGAGATATAGGCCATTATTCAACTATAAACATCAATAAAAACCTAATTTCTAATAAGTAGAAAAAAACAATGGCCAGTTTATGTACGGGACGTCCCATACAGTGTGCACACCTCATATCTAACCATTTTACTGCAGCGTTTTGGAGATATAGGCCATTATTCAACTATAAACATCAATAATAACCTAATTTCTAATAAGTAGAAAAAAACAATGGTCAGTTCTCATACGGGACATCCCATACAGTGTGCACACCAAATATCTAACCATTTTACTGCAGCGTTTTGGAGATATAGGCCATTATTCAACTATAAACATCAATAAAAACCTAATTTCTAATAAGTAGAAAAAAACAATGGTCAGTTTCTATATGGGACGTCCCATACAGTGTGCACACCAAATATCTAACCAAAACGCTGCAGTAAAATGGTTAGATATTTGGTGTGTACACTGTATGGGACGTCCCGTATGAGAACTGACCATTATTTTTTTCTACTTATTAGAAATGAGGTTTTTATAGGTGTTTAAAGTAGAATAATGGCCTATATCTCCAAAACGCTGCAGTAAAATGGTTAGATATTTGGTGTGCACACTGTATGGGACGTCTTGTATATGAACTGACCATTGTTTTTTTCTACTTATTAGAAACAAGGTTTTTATAGGTGTTTAAAGTATAATAATGGCCTATATCTCCAAAATGCTGCAGTAAAATGGTTAGATATTTGGTGTGCACACTGTATGGGACGTTCCGTACATGAACTGACCATTGTTTTTTTCTACTTATTAGAAATTAGGTTTTTGGTAATGTTTATAGTTGAATAGTGGCCTACATCTCCAAAATGCTGCAGTAAAATACTTAGATATTTGGTGTGCACACTGTATGGGACGTCCCATATAGAAACTGACCATTGTTTTTTTCAACTTATTAGAAATTAGGTTTTTATTGATGTTTATAGTTGAATAATGGCCTATATCTCCAAAACGCTGCAGTAAAATGGTTAGATATGAGGTGTGCACACTGTATGGGACGTCCCGTACATAAACTGGCCATTGTTTTTTTCTACTTATTAGAAAATAGGTTTTTATTGGTGTTTATAGCTGAATAGTGGCCTATATCTCCAAAACGCTGGAGTAAAATGGTTAGATATTTGGTGTGCACACTGTATGGGACGTCCCATATAGAAACTGACCATTGTTTTTTTCTACTTATTAGAAATTAGGTTTTTAGTGGTGTTTATAGTTGAATAGTGGCCTACATCTCCAAAATGCTGCAGTAAAATGGTTAGATATTTGGTGTGCACACTGTAAAGGACGTTCCGTATATAAACTGACCATTGTTTTTTTCTACTTATTAGAAATTAGGTTTTTATTGGTGTTTAAAGTAAAATAATGGCCTATATCTCCAAAACGCTGCAGTAAAATGGTTAGATATGAGGTGTGCATACTGTATTGGATGTCCCGTATGAGAACTGACCATTATTTTTTTCTACTTATTAAAAATGAGGTCTTTATAGGCCTATGAAGTAGTAAAATGTGACATATCTCCAAGATGCTGCAGTAAAATGCTTTTATATGAGGTGTGCATACTCTATGGGACGTCCCGTATGAGAACTGACCATTGTTTTTTTCTACTTATTACAAATTAGATTTTTATAGGTGTTTAAAGTAGAATAATGACATATATCTCCAAAATGCTGCAGTAAAATGCTTTGATATGAGGTGTGCATACTGTATTGGACGTCCCGTATGAGAACTGACCATTATTTTCTTCTACTTATTAAAAATGAAGTCTTTATAGGCCTATGAAGTAGTAAAATGTGACATTTTTCCAAAATGCTGCAGTAAAATGCTTTGATATGAGGTGTGTATACTGTACGGGACGTCCCCTATAGAAACTGACCATTCATTTCTTCTACTTATTAGATATGAGGTTTTTATTGGTGTTTAAAGTAAAATAATCGCATATACCTCCAAAATGCTTTAGTAAAATTGTTTCAAATGAGGTGTGCACACTGTATGGGACATTGAATTCAAGACAAACTGTCATTTTAATACTGTAAAAAAGGAAAAAAAGAGGCATTTAGAAACAGTGTATACTGTATTTGATCTGCTTTTTGCAAATAATTATGCTGTAAACCATGTCTTGAGGTGTTACCTGTAAAGAAAAAAATAACACAGATTTAATAGATAAAAGAAAGAAAGAAGAAAGAAAGAAGAAAGAAGATAGAAAGAAAGATAGATAGGTAGAAAGAATGAAAGAGAGAAAGAAACAAACAAACAAACAAACAAACAAAGAAAAAAAGAAAGAAAGAAAGAAAGAAAAAAGAAAGAAAAGGAAAGAAGATAGAAAGAAAGAAAGAAGAAAGAAAGAAAGAAAAAAGAAAGAAAGAAAGAAAAAAGAAAGAAAGAAAGAAAGAAAAAAAGAAAGAAAAAAGAAAGAAAGAAAAAAGGAAGAAAAAAGAAAGAAAAAGAAAGATAGAAAGAAAGAAAGAAAGAAAGAAAGAAAAATAAAAAGGAAAGAAAGAAAGAAAAAAGAAAGAAAAAGAAAGATAGATAGAAAGAAAGAAAGAAAGAAAGAAAGAAAGAAAGAAAGAAAGAAAGAAAGAAAAATAAAAAGGAAAGAAAAAAGAAAGAAAAAAGAAAGAAAAAGAAAGATAGATAGAAAGAAATAAGATAGAAAGAAAGATAGATAGAAAGAAAGAAAGAAAAATAAAAAGGATAGAAAGACAGAAAGATAGAAAGAAAGAAAGAAAGAAAGAAAGAAAGAAAGAAAGAAAAAGAAAGAAAGAAAAATAAAAAGGAAAGAAAAAAGAAAGAAAAAAGAAAGAAAAAGAAAGATAGATAGAAAGAAAGAAGATAGAAAGAAAGAAAGAAAGAAAGAAAGAAAGAAAGAAAGAAAAAGAAAGATAGATAGAAAGAAAGAAAGAAAGAAAGAAAGAAAGAAAGAAAGAAAAAAGAAAAAGAAAGATAGAAAGAAAAAAGAAAAAAAAGAAAGAAGATAGAAAGAAAGAAAGAAAGAAAGAAAAAAAAGAAAGAAAAAAAGAAAGATAGATAGAAAGAAAGAAAAAAGATAGAAAGAAAGAAAAAAGAAAAAAGAAAGAAGATAGAAAGAAAGAAAGAAAGAAAGAAAGAAAGAAAGAAAAGAAAGATATATAGAAAGAACAAAAAAGAAAAAAAGAAAGATAGATAGAAAGAAAAAAGAAAGAGAAAAAAGAAAAATAGATGGAAAGAAAAAAGAAAAGATAGAAAGAAAAAAAGAAAGAAAAATGAAAGATAGAAAGAACAAAAAAGACAAAAGAAAGAAAGAAAAAAGAAAGATAGAAAGATAAATAGAAAAAAGAAAGAAAAAAGAAAAAAAGAAAGATAGAAAGAAAAAAGAAAGAGAAAAGAAAGAAAAAGAAAGAAAAAAGATTTTTTTTTTGGCGGCTGGCTTGACCGTGTATTTTCAAACTGCGGCTGGCTTGACCGCGGTCTTCCCTGTTCAGTGAATGGCTGAGGAGCAGCAGCCAGCAGCACATTCATCTGTTGAGCGCACGGCCGCTGACAGACGTGAAGAGCAGTGTTTTTCCACAGAATTATCACGTATCTGCTTTTCTTTTGTTTTTTTTTTATTAAAAAAATTTAGTTTTCTTTATTTTCTTGTGCTTGCGGCATTACTTGTAATATTCACTATCATGGAGCTTTTGTTCATCCGGCTCCCGAACTCTCTCAATTCAGATAATTTTTCACATTGGCCTAGACATTTTTTTTTTTGTGTCATTCACTAGGCCTATATCAGCTACTCGTTCTACTGTCTGACAAAAAAATATAGGAAATGAGAACAGCTTTATTTTACATTCGGCTATATATTATATTATAATATATTAAATACAGGTATGAGCTGAGCATTAATTTATAGAGAAAACACATTAGGCAAGCAGAACGCAAGTACGACACGATGACGTCACGAATATGCTAATTGACGTATGACGTCATCTAGCGACATTTAGCAACTTTTAGGGAAGGCGTTAGCTACTTTCCTTTGAAAATAGTTGGCAACACTGGCTCCCGTTCTGCCTTTCGCTCTGCTGCCTGCCTCCATTAAGAACACTTGAGCTTTGCTAGTTTGTTTCGAGATGGAAGAACCAGAAACAACGCCTTCAACTTCGAGTGATGGTGAGGGTGAGGATTAGGAGACCACCCCTGGCCCTACTTAATAGTCCATGTTTTCATTTCTGAGTGAAAGACAATATAGACAAGTGCGTAGCCTTCATGAGGACGCCGACGCTCTGAATCGTTCTTTGTTTAAATAGTTTAAAATCTCTATTAAAAAGATATAAGACTCAAGTTTCAGTATTTGATCACAATTTTATTCTGAGGAGTTATGTAATGAAAGAATGAGTCGATACCTTTAGTATGAATTATAAGCGTCAGCCGCTCCCATTCAGAAAAAAAATATGCTGTCGTCATGAGAACGCTTGACAAAACAACGTTCTTCAGGGATTTTAGCTAAAAAATTTGCAGATTTTGACAAATATTGATAGATTTCATAGGTTTACATCAGATTTCTATAGAGAGGAATAATATTTATTGAAATTATACCCAAAATGGGCCGATGCAATCATTATGAGCGCTGGATACTCTGATGTAGCCTACTGTGTTTTCAATCCATACCGGCAGCCTGAGGGCGCCAGCTGCACATTTAGTCCATATATGGAACACATGAAGAAGAGACATATCATGTGACATTCCAGGAACTCCCTGACATAAAAGGTGCGTTCCATTCAACAGGGTCCCTACACAAGTGTTCACTGCTCCCTACTCCCTGAGCACGGTATATCAGTTGAAGTGGACTTCGCTGAGAGTAACCGCTCATTTGGAATGCCCTGCAAACGTCATCAAAGTACGTTAACGACGGGGTTGCACAGCTTATGATATTAACATAAATATAGGCTTACATTCATGTTTTTATTTAATTTTTCTTTACTTTACTTCACAAACTAGCTAAGCTGGCTACATTCACTGAGGTAAATTGTTATGATAATCGTTTATAAATAAAGTGCCTAGGACATACAAAAACAATATATGTAAATGTAATATTCACCCCAATAACCGTTAAAAATACTGTAAAAATGTTTATAATAATGACAAAATGTATGAAAACTACACATATGTAAACTCCTCCGTCGTTATTTATGACCGCTTTGACTGGTGATGACGTCGTGCGCAATGACAGTTGGGTGAACATCGCTCTCCACTTCCGGTGAAGTGATGTATCGATGTTCCCTTATTCCCTATGCCGTTTGCAGTGCCCTTCGAACTGAACATGTTCGTTCCCTTCGGATTGGAATCTCACTTAAGATGGCGAAATACCATGTGAAGTCCACTTCGCAGTCCACTTACGGTCAAATGGAACGCACCTAAAGCTTCCAGAGACTGGCTGCGTTCCAAACCGCATACTCAATGAGTAGGTACTTAATTTCAATAAGTACTTACTTAACGAGCGCTAAAAGAGTAGGTACTTTATAGCCAAATCTCGTTGAGTATGAATGCAATCCGGACATCATCGCCATGTTGACGTTATCACGTGACCTACGACGGGTTATCACACGCGCAACAACTTAAAAGATGAACGACACGTTTAATTCATCTATCTGTAAATATCTTGATATTGATGAAAGTTGCTCATTTTGTGGTATTGTTGAAGAAACAGCTGCACGTTTATTTTGTGAATACATTTAGGGTTGATTTAAGCAGTTGTATCCTTATAACGATATAATTTTTTTATTAAGAAACCCCAAAATCGTCATCTCTTGAATATGTTGTTAATTTCTTTATTTCCTTTAAGTTTTCCTTTTTTTTATTATGAAGAACTATTTAAAGATATATAGCCTTGTTATTGTTCTTTTTTCCTGTGTATAAATATCACATTATGATGTACACAAACCAATGATCTTTATGTTTTCTGTTTTGTCATTATGATTGTTCATTGTTAGATACAACTATGGTATCTTTCCACGATCATGTATGTAATAAGTTTATAAGTTTAAATGATATGAGCGACAGGTGCACTAACACCTCATAACATCAGTAACTCGACAGCACAACCTAGAACAGTTTTCCTCAGTGTTTGTAATGTCTGCACAAAGGAGACTCTGCTCGAAGATCTCTCCTTTGGAGAAAACTGTTGATTTTATACTTTATATAAGTATCGCTCCTTAAAAATTAATATTACCTCAGAATGAATTGCATTGCAAATGCTGACCACTACTTAATTATATTACTTTTTTATATACTCAAAATGATATAATTTAATAAAACATGCAAAATGTAATTTGTTTTATCATATGATAGTTATACATGAATAGCTACACACTATAAATGCAGTGAAACATCTCAATTGTCAGTCAAGCAATGACTTAATGCATACATTAGGCTAAATAATTATATTTTATTTACTGACAACAATAAGAAACATGAATAAATGAGTAAAAGAACAAATAAAAGTAACCATCACAATAAACAAATGCATATACAAGACAACAACACATGAAACAAAGCTTTATTCAGACTACAAGCATGTATTTACAGGCGGTGAACCGCACATCATAACATCTCAACACAGCGGTTCCCATTCTGGGCTTTATCCTGAAGAAGTCACCAGAGCTGAGCCGTGCCATCGTGCCGTGTTGTGCCGAATTTCGACCCCCGCCAAATTATTACCCCCCTCGTTGAATTCAGTACCTGATTGCCTAATCCTAACCCCACCCCTAATCCTAACCTTTCCCCGACAACTAATCCTAAACCTACCAATGCTAGGGGGGTAATAATTTGGCGGGGGTCGAAATTCGGCACAACACCGGAGCTTGTTGCTGCACTTTACAATCTGCAGTAAGGGCAGATGGAGTGATGGAGGGACTCATAAGGGCAGATGGAGTGGTACATAAGGGCAGGTGGAGTGATAGAGGATCTCATAAGGGCAGATGGAGTGATACATAAGGGCAGGTGGAGTGATAGAGGGACTCATAAGGGCAGATGGAGGGATGGAGGGTCTCATAAGGGCAGATGGAGTGATGGAGGGACTCATAAGGGCAGATGGAGGGATGGAGGGACTCATAAGGGCAGATGGAGGGATGGAGGGTCTCATAAGGGCAGATGGAGTGATGGAGGGACTCATAAGGGCAGATGGAGGGATGGAGGGACTCATAAGGGCAGATGGAGGGATGGAGGGTCTCATAAGGGCAGATGGAGTGATGGAGGGACTCATAAGGGCAGATGGAGGGATGGAGGGACTCATAAGGGCAGATGGAGGGATGGAGGGTCTCATAAGGGCAGATGGAGTGATGGAGGGACTCATAAGGGCAGATGGAGGGATGGAGGGACTCATCCATGGGACCGTCTCCAGGATTCAGCTCTGGGCTCCTCATCCTCAGTGCTCATGTAATACCCCTGAAAAGAAGTATAAAAAGATAAAAGAATGAATAAAACGAGCGCTTCAGTGATGGCTTCCTGGTCGTCGTTTTTACTCTTGAACGAAGCACATCACGGGGGCGCGCGCTACTAAGCTACTGGTATGCTAAGCAAAAATAATTTAATAAATGGACATAACACTCTTCTTTTTAAACAAAGCACAAATAAGCATTTAAGCAATATCAACAATATTAGAAAAATAACATTTACAAATTCTACAATGCATTTGAAAAAAAACCCAATAAAGATAAAATCCACTAGGCTATATCACACCCACACCAGTCTGTAGACATTTCAGATCCTACAAAAATGCACAAACATTATATAAAATTATTTACAGCACATTTGTCTAATGTAAACAGTGTTGACAACAGTGAATTATCCTGCATAATAGCACACATTCATCACTCAGATGTCTTTTTCATGTTGTGATTTGCTCATCTGCAATATACAATATTTTCCTTACAGATGTAAATATACATTTTAAGTACGCGTGTTTAAGATGTATATGGTTATGTAAATCCCCTTTAGAGACGTAACGTTACGTGTGCTTACTGGAGCTCCCCTGTTATTTATACATAATAAAACATGTTTTTACAGCAAAATCACAACTATACTATACTGTCTAACTCCTTTACACCTTGAACAGTTAAAGCGTTTAGTTTAACACATATGATTTAAACACAAGGAACCGTGTTTACTCACCTTTGAAAACCCCCGCGTCGCTGATCTCCGTGATGTTTGTAATGACGTATGCTCTCGCGTAGCCTCCTGGGATAGATGAGTATCATGAGTAACCATCGGATAGCACTCAAAAATCTGGGCGAAAGCAGTAGATCATCCGGGAACTTCTCGCCTACTCTTTTATGAATACTGATGTTTCGAACGTACTGCTTCTTTCACGTACTGTTTTCGCCTACTATATAGTAGGAAAGTAGGGATATTCGAACGCACTTTAGGTATACGTACGCCCGAATCTCGCGATAATTAGTACGTCACCCAGGTAATTCTCGCCTACTCTTTTGGATTCATACATACTTTTTCGCTCGCCTACTCTTTTTCCCATACTAAATAGTAGAGAAGTATGCGGTTTGGAACGCAGCTATGCTGTTAGATGCAAATAAATACCCAATAAACTGGAGAAATAAGGCACAAGCAGGAAGAGAAGGGAGGGGTGCTTTAAAGGGGGAAGGGACATAGCCTACTTCATCTGTTTTTGTTTACAAAGAGTTAAACTCAGTGTTTTAAGGTGCTTTTGTACATTCCTGTCCTTGTACTGCTGCTTCAGCCAAATGAATTGTAAGTGTCCTAAACATTTAAAATAATATAAACAATATGATGTTCAAACTTTTTACTTTTTTTTAACTACATAACACGATACTTGTACTTTTACTTTCAGTACTTGAGTAGTACATTTTAAAATAAACTACTTGCAATACTTAAGTACACATTTTTTTAAATACTTTAGTACTTCTACTTAAGTGTGGTGCTTAAAGAGTACTTCAACTTCTACTCAAGTTACTTTTTTGATAGAGCACTTGTACTTTTACTCAAGTCCGGGTTTCGAGTACTTTATACATCTCTGGCTGCGAGCAGTGATTGCGGGCCCAAGCCGGTGGCACCACAACCCTGGTGCCTTTAGTTACCTAAAGGCACCGGGATGGGAGTGCCGCTGGCTTTGGCCCTTCATCGTATATATATAAAAAAAGAAGCCGGTGGCACCGCCTCCCCGGTGCCTTTAGGGTTATTGTGCACGGCGTGCAAAAACGTAACCCCGCTTTGACTGTTGAAAAGAAGTGTGCTGTAGAGCTTGCATCAGTGTGGGCTCTGCAAAAGTGCGCATCGAAGGCACATATCAACCACAAAGTATGCGTGAGCAACCTTCTGAAACCTAAAATGAAAAATGAGACACCCTACAGCAGGGGTCGGCAAGTAAGTTTGGCATCGGGCCAAAAAAAAAATTTCCCACTAGATGGCGGGCCAGAGCATAGTCAACGGATAATTTAAGAAATTAATTGATGAAAAATGCGAATTGCCTGCTGCGACAGACTGGTACAGTGTATTTTGTAACTGGTACTGAGCTGTTACTCTGTGTTAAATCCTGTAGTAAAACAGTCATTAACAAAAAGCCACATAGGCATAGGCCTATGTGTGGCGGTGTCCGGGTTTTACACTGACGAATATTCGATTAGTTTATTTAATTATAGATTTTCGAATAGGTTGTGTGATTATTGTCTAAAAAATCCCCATGTTTGCGGTGTTGATTCGGTGGTGACGCTGCCAGCCTAACGCAAAAGCTGTCACAAGGAACCGGCAAAAGTAATGATTATGAATGCTACAAATGTAGGAGACATTTTTATTGTTTATTAATAAACAAGCTTTCTATATATATTTCTCGTGTCTGTGAGGGAGCTTAAACGCTGAGTTTCGGTTCATTTATGAGACGAGCTCCAGTTCATAAGCAATCGCGCCGGCACCTCCATGTCCTGTTATTTTGTCTGCTATTTGCTTCTTATTCATTAGGCCTAAATCCAGGGAATTGGTTGTTGAAACCTTGATTAAAATTAAGATACAATTGATACAAAACGAAATTCACATTTTAGACAGGCTTTCTACAAAACAAAACTTAATGAAGAGGTCAAAATCATGTCTGACACACGTCTCCCGAAATATTGCGGCATCTTACAACACATCCCGTCTTGCTAAAACATACAATGTGGGCTATCCAATCTTTTGTCAAGCAACATTGTCTTTTATTTCAGTTTTAAAAGACGAAATTAAAAATTGCTACAAAAATGGTTGTTCAGGTGTTTCTTTGTCTGTTTGCGCCCGCAGTAGGCATATAATCGTGGAATATGATGGGTCCGTGTATCATTCGTTCAATCATTTTTTCCAATTAAAACCAAAAATAAATAATATATTTCCTGAACTATAAAACGAATAACGACTAATTTTCTGATTGTGTGATCAGATCAAAAAAAGAAAAAAATAATTAGCCTAGCCTATACTGAATTAGACACATTTTTATTTTTAATTTAACACCTTAGTAGGCATATATCAATGAAATCATTTAAAACAGATCAAGTAGCCTACCAAAACGATTGAACGAATGATACACGGGATTTGTAAACCGTTATTGTAAAATAAAAATAGGCTGATAAAAAAAAAATTTAAAAAAAAAACGGACTTCCAAAATAATCCGGCGGGCCAGAAAATATTGCTGGCGGGCCAGTTGCCGACCCCTGCCCTACAGTCTCATGGATTTAACCTGACTCATTCGTTCGAACTCGCTCATTAAGACGGTCGCCTGGCGACACCTAATGGTGGTTTAGTGTTATGTTTAAAAGTATCATTCTTTCCAACCATTGTTGATTAAAAAAGAAACATCAAATGTGTTTTTAGTCATAGTATTATTTTATACAGAAATAATTTATTTGTAATTCAGATGAGAATAAAGTTAGTGTTGTAAAATTTCAAGGAAAACAAATATATTGATCTGAAATATAGCACATTCATTTTAAATTCATTCAGCTTTAATTACCAATACAATCTTAATTTAATTTAAAGCAAACTATACATTTAAAAGATCTGGGTTCTATGCACAAAATTGTTATGCAAAAAGACAAGGCCTTTGAGATTTATTTATCCTTTAATGCAGAAAAATTCACACAGCAGTGAAAGGCTTAAACTCTTGTGACTGTAACAGACAGCCAGCCACACACACACACACACACACAAATTATCATTCTGATGAGAATAAAGTTAGTGTGGATACATTTTTTAAGGAAAACATATTTATTGATCTAATATAGCACATTATTTTTAAATTCATTCAGCTTGAATCACCAAACATACAATATTAATTTTATTTAAAGCAAACAATATATTTAAAAGATATGTTCTATGAATATTTTGTCATTTTAAAAATATCCATAAAGTGCTATGCAAAAAGACAAAGCCTTAGAGATTTATTTATCCTTTTAATGCAGGACTAATTTTAAACTCAAACTAAGTGCACGGTTTCACGGTCATTCATAACGGTGCGCGTCCACGGCGAGGAGCGAGCAGAACAGAGTGAACGTTTTTTAGTTCATTCTTCCATAGAAAATAATGGAAAACGCTCACTCTGCTCTGAAGCATTATCAATGTCCGTGCGGATGTAAGTATTTTATTTTCATTTTAGCGATTTAAAGGCGCTAATTTTTAAATGAGAGGAAAAAAAAGTATATATATATATATGAAGAGTTCAGATGCAAAAGCCTCTAAGTGCCATTTGAAATTTTCTTCTAGAATGATGATTTTTATCAAGCTTGTATATTTAAGTTCAGTAATTTCACTTAAATGACAATTAATAGGTCATCTTCATTGCCATTTAAGTGAAATTACTGAACTTAAATATACAAGCTTGATAAAAATCATCATTCTAGAAGAAAATTTCAAATGGCATTTAGAGGCTTTTGCATCTGAACTCTTCATATATATATATATATATATATATACACTCACCGGCCACTTTATTAGGTACACCTGTCCAACTGCTCGTTAACACTTAATTTCTAAGCAGCCAATCACATGGCGGCAACTCAGTGCATTTAGGCATGTAGACATGGTCAAGACAATCTCCTGCAGTTCAAACCGAGCATCAGTATGGGGAAGAAAGGTGATTTGAGTGACTTTGAATGTGGCATGATTGTTGGTGCCAGAAGGGCTGGTCTGAGTATTTCAGAAACTGCTAATCTACTGGCATTTTCACGCACAACCATCTCTAGGGTTTACAGAGAATGGTCCGAAAAAGAAAAAACATCCAGTGAGCGGCAGTTCTGTGGGCGGAAATGCCTTGTTGATGCCAGAGGTCAGAGGAGAATGGCCAGACTGGTTCAAGCTGATAGAAGGGCAACAGTGACTCAAATAACCACCCGTTACAACCAAGGTGGGCAGAAGAGCATCTCTGAACGCACAGTACGTCGAACTTTGAGGCAGATGGGCTACAGCAGCAGAAGACCACACCGGGTGCCACTCCTTTCAGCTAAGAACAGGAAACTGAGGCTACAATTTGCACAAGCTCATCGAAATTGGACAATAGAAGATTGGAAAAACGTTGCCTGGTCTGATGAGTCTCGATTTCTGCTGCGACATTCGGATGGTAGGGTCAGAATTTGGCGTCTACAACATGAAAGCATGGATCCATCCTGCCTTGTATCAACGGTTCAGGCTGGTGGTGGTGGTGTCATGGTGTGGGGAATATTTTCTTGGCACTCTTTGGGCCCCTTGGTACCAATTGAGCATCGTTGCAACGCCACAGCCTACCTGAGTATTGTTGCTGACCATGTCCATCCCTTTATGACCACAATGTACCCAACTTCTGATGGCTACTTTCAGCAGGATAATGCGCCATGTCATAAAGCTGGAATCATCTCAGACTGGTTTCTTGAACATGACAATGAGTTCGCTGTACTCAAATGGCCTCCACAGTCACCAGATCTCAATCCAATAGAGCATCTTTGGGATGTGGTGGAACGGGAGATTCGCATCATGGATGTGCAGCCGACAAATCTGCGGCAACTGTGTCATGCCATCATGTCAATATGGACCAAACTCCCTGAGGAATGCTTCCAGCACCTTGTTGAATCTATGCCACGAAGAATTGAGGCAGTTCTGAAGGCAAAAGGGGGTCCAACCCGTTACTAGCATGGGGTACCTAATAAAGTGGCCGGTGAGTGTATATATATAACAAATAGAGCCCGACCGATATATCGGCAGGCCGATATTATCGGCCGATATTAGGCAGTTTCCTAACTATCGGTATCGGCTTTTATAATGACCGATAAATTAATATTTTAAAAAATGCGGGTGCGGTGATTCATGTAAGGGTGGCGCTGCCAATAAAGCACCTAAAAGCTGTCACAAAGAACTGGCAAAAGTAATGATTATGAATACATCAAATATAGCAAGAAGACATTTTAATTGTTTATTAATAACAAGTGTTTTCAGTCAGTGTCGGCAGATGAAGTTGACGACGCTGACTCGCGATCTTCAGTGAACAAGACAGAGAGAAATGCACATTTCATACGGATTAGGCTACATAAGCAGAGAGCAGTCTGTCTTTCGTTTTGAATTGTTCTGTTTAAAAGTAGACATTTCAATATAGATATATTTCTCAGTTCTATACGCTGAGTTTCGGTTAATTTATGAGACGAGTTGCAGTTCACCCGCCGGTGCATCCGTGTCGAGATTATCTATTGTCCGCTCCGCTATATTTACTTCTTATTTATTAAATCCAGGCAATTGGTTGATGAAACATAGATTAAAATTAAGATACAATTAATACAAAACGAAATTCACCTTAATGAAAGGCTTTGTGCTTTCTGTTTGAGGTCTAAAGTTTTAAAGCACTTTACTGCCGCTTTCAGAGCTCGTGCACGTCCGTAACATTGTTTTTTCATCATAAATGCGATTGCGAACACGAAAAATAAAATAAAATGAATATTTTATGTTCTGTTGAGAGCCAGCCCTTCTTCATCCGGTGGGTACTGTAGTAGCCTATTACTTTTGATTTGCGCAGTGTAATTCACAGAATTGATTTCTCTGCTGCCAGCCTCTGTCACGTATTGTGTGAGCTTGCGGCTATTGCAAGCACGCAGCTGAGAAGTCCTGATTATATTGTCTGCTATATTTACTTCTTATTTATTAAATCCAGGCAATTGTTGATTAAAACATTGATCAAAATGTTAATCGCGCGAGCGACAAATCTCCGACAGTAAACGGATGGCCCATTCTGCTCTGTAACGGGCGCTGTGCCGCGTCTCCGGTAAACAGCTGTTGCGACGCGAGCAATAGCGGCCGCGTCCGGTGTAGACACAGTGTTAAAGCTCATTCTGCCTATAACGCTATGTTACAACATCAAGCAATATTCCAATCATTTATATAATTATAACACTTTATATAGGGCCATTTTGCATAAGAGTAGCCTAGTTTCACGTTTAGTAGCCTACATCATTTTGCTTACTACTTATTTAAAATAGTAGCCTATAAAAGTACTACTGTACATATGTAATTAAAAACGTTTTCATTATGATATTATTAATTTTACTTTAGTAAAAAGATCTGAGTTATTCCTCCACTGGTAGAGATTAGAGGAATTAAGACTAAAAATAGAAGATAATAAGGTTTTGTCAGTGACACTTTTGATATATTTATTAGTACAAGTTATGTTTTATATAACGTGACTAAATTAAAAGACAAAGTCGTTAGTGAAGATTATGCAAAAGTATTTAGAATAATATAACATGCAATGCAAACTAGTTTGGTTACAGCTCAAATGTATCATTCACCCTGCCTCTATTACAGATCTTTGTCACAGAAGTGTTTGACCACCACATTTGAGTGATCATTGCAAAAACATTGTCTATATATTTATTCTGTTTATACTGTGTATTCTATATACAGTACCCATCAAAAGTTTGTACACACCAATAGGAAAGTGTGTCCAAACATTTGACTGGTACTGTAATATAATACACAAGTAATATTGCTATTGTTGTGACAATAAAAGAAACAAGTTTCTTTTTAAAATGCATTATCATATTATTTTTGTTAAAACTCAAAAAAAATATATATCGGCCGATATATCGGAATATCGGATTTTAAAACCAACAAATATTTGTATCGGTATCGGCCTTCAAAATCCTTTATCGGTCGGGCTCTAATAACAAATATATATATATACAGTACTGTGCAAAAGTTTTAGGCAGGTAAGATTTTTAAAGTTTTTAAAAGAAGTCTCTTCTGCTCACCAAGGCTGCAATTATTTGATAAAAAAATACAAAAAAACAGTAATAATGTGAAATATTATTACAATTTAAAACAGCGGTTTTCTATGTGAATATATAGTGAAGTGTAATTTATTCCTGTGATCAAAGCTGAATTTATCATCATCATTACTCCAGTCTTCAGTGTCACATGATCCTTCAAAAATCATTCTAATATGATGATTTGATGCTCAAGAAACATTTATGATTATTATCAGTGTTGAAAACAGTTTTTACATTTTTATTTCATGATGCTATGATGAATAGAAACTAAAAAAGAACAGCATTTATCTGAAATCTAAAGCTTTTGTAACATTAAACTCTACCCTTCAAAAGTTCGGGGTCAGTAAGAATTTAAATTTTATTTTGGGGGGAAAGAAATATAATAAATCAATACTTTTATTCATCAAGGATGAGTTAAACTGATCAAAAGTTACAGTAAAGACATTTATAATGTTAGAAAATATTCTATTTTAAATAAACGCTGTTCTTTTGAACTTTCTATTCATCAAAGAATTTTGAAAAAAAAATTGTACACAACTGTTTTCAACATTTTGAAATGTTTTTTGAGCATCAAATCATCATATTAGAATGATTTCTGAAGGATCATGTGACACTGAAGACTGGAGTAATGATGATGAAAATTCAGCTTTGATCACAGGAATAAATTACACTTTACTGTATATTCACATAGAAAACCGCTGTTTTAAATTGTAATAATATTTCACAATATTACTGTTTTTTTTGTATTTTTTATCAAATAATTGCAGCCTTGGTGAGGAGAAGAGACTTCTTTTAAAAACTTAAGAAATCTTACCTGCCTAAAACTTTTGCACAGTACTGTATATATTTAAATAAAGACACAGAGAATATTACTTGCCTGACCTGATTAGAACATTGAAAAAAAAAAAATAATAATAATAACTAGGGAATCACTAAACGTTTATTTGTATAGGTTGTATAGTATTTACAGTCATTACGTTCCTGTGTATATTGCGTGAATGACGGGTGGTTGGGCAGATATTGTGTTTTGCGGTAGGTGGTATGCCATACGGAACCGTTGCCACTGTAACTGCTTTAACGCACCAGTGGGGCTCGACAGCCTTAGTCAAACGGGTTGGCGCGTATGGTTGGGTTGCGGAGAGATTGTGAGATTGTGGTTAGGTCTCAGCAGCAGGAGGGATGTAGAGGTCAGTAAGCTGGGCTGAGTTGAGTGGGGGACGGAGGGGGGTGACTCTGGGACGCCAGAGTCACTGTCGAGCCCTCTTGAGGTGTCGTGGGCTAGTCGACGAAACACTGAGGACGGAAGGTGCCCACTTGAAGACCCTAGAGATGTCCCCTACTCGGCTCAATCCAGATGGTTGTCGTGTTGGTCCACTAGGGAGACCACTCTGTAGTTGCAGCCGTCGTGTGTGCTGATACGTACACTGCAGCCGTTAACGCCGGACAGAAGGGGAGTCACACCCTCATATGGAAAGAAGCGTAAATGGATGGAGAAGCATAGTTTACTGTAAAGCTACGTCTTAGTGTTGCTTATCTTGGCGAAAGCCGAGTACAAATCAGCATGAAGTTTTAACATCTACTCTCGTGTAATGGAAATCTAGGGAATTAATCCACTCACAACCAAACTCGGTATAAATGAACTTAAGACATTGAGGATGCTAAATTGCGAACAGATTGTGTTTTTTTTTTGTTGTAGAAAAAAAATACCTCTATACCTCTGTGTCTGTGTCTGTGAGGGGAGGAGGATTTCTCTGTTCAGTGAGAATGCTTTTAATTATTGTTTTTCAAGGTTTCAGGGGCTTTTCGGGGCCTTAACATGCTCGAAAACTCTTGAAACTTTGCACACGGGTCAGAACCCGCGGCCATCAGGGCCGGGCCGAAGCTGGTACCCGGGCGTGGCAGGGGGGCTCGACAGCGCCCCCTGGAATGGGATTCGAACACTTGTCCATATATCTGCATGTAATAATATGAAACTCGGTACACTTATAGATCTCATCGGGCCGAACAACTTTCGTGCTCTAAGTTTTATGTCAGCCCAACAGGAAGTCAGTTATTATGGGTTGTTTGGAAACTCATCCTCTGGAAAACAAAGTACTCCTCCTAGGTAATTCATTCGATAGCTATCAAACTTGTTGTGCGTGAAGTCAAGACATTGAGGATACTAAATTGCGAATGGATTTTTGATATCTCGAACGGTTTGGTCGTGGCGATGAAACGAATTTATGACTAAAAAAGGACACATAAAGTGTGTTATAACATAGTTAGTTTTACCTACAGTTACAAAACTCGCCGTAGATTTTGTTCTCATCAAGCTGAACAACTTTCTAATTTATAATCATTAGCTCCAACCAACAGAAAGTAAGATATTGTGGTTTGAATGTGGATTCTGAGAATTTTCTCTCCCTCTCTCTGACAGATAGAGTGTCTGCTGCCATTCTGTGTGTGTGTCTGTGTGGGGAGGGGGATTCTCTTCGGGTGATAGTTTAAACACAAAATCATAGATAGGGCTATACTGCCCTCTTGTGTTCAAAATTATATTTCTAAATAAATATATTAGATATGTGACTGAGGATTTTGTGTTTTATTGCACCATAGACTGTAAAAAAATAGGAGTGTACACAAATTTAAGTAAACAGTTTGCAGTTTGAATGATGTCCTGGAACAAAATGACGAGTAGCCTATGTTTCCACTGTTCGATCGCGCGCGCCTCTCTCCCTCTCACACACACGCGTGTGCACACACACACACACACACACACACAGTACGATCGCGCCCGCGCCTCTCTCCCACACGCACACACACAGACTTTGATCGCGCCCGCGTCTCTCTCTCTCACACACACGCACACACAAACACACGCACAGTTCGATTGTGCCCGCGTCTCTCTCTCTCTCTCTCTCTCTCACACACAAGCACACACACACAGTTCGATCGCGCCCGTGCCCGCGTAAGCAACCGCTCCACTGTGATGTTACCAAGCACATTTTTGCACAAGTGAAGAGGATGATTTTTTCCGTCGATATTGGAACGTGAGTGAAGTACAAAGCCTATAATAAAGAATAGTTTAGCATCCAAATACATCGCAAATGTTGCAACATTTAGATTCTAAAGAGAGATTTACGTGAGCCCAACACCACTTACTTTTACTTTTGTTTTAAATTATTTAGTTTTGGCTTGATTATAGTTATTTTTTTATTCGTGTTCTGTTCTGAATATCATTAAATTTAAAGAATTTGTTGTTGAATATTTTGAGTGTATCATCAAAACAGAATAATTCTCTCGGTTTAGTGATTCCCTAGTTATTATTATTTTTTTTTTCAATGTTCTAATCAGGTGAGGCAAGTAATATTATCTGTGTCTTTATATAAATATATATATATATACAGTATATGAAAAAAAATTCTCATTTCAAAATTAGCGCATTTAAATCGCTAAAATTAAAATAAAATACTTACGTCCAGAGCAGAGCGAGCGTTTTCCATTATTTGCTATGGGAGAATGAACTAAAAAACGTTCGCTTTGTTCTGCTCGCTCCTTGCCGTGGACGCGCACCGTTATGAATGACTATGCAACCGTGCACTTATTTGAGTTTAAAATTAGTCCTGCATTAAAAGGATAAATAAATATCTAAGGCCTTGTCTTTTTGCATAGCACTTTATGGATATTTTTCAAATTAAAATGACAAAATATGCATAGAACATATCTTTTAAATATATTGTTTGCTTTAAATAAAATTAATATTGTATGTTTGGCGATTCAAGCTGAATGAATTTAAAAGGAATGTGCTATATTAGATCAATATATATGTTTTCCTTAAAAATTTTATCCAAAGCTGATAAATTCAGCTTTGATCACAGGAATAAATTACACTTCACTATATATTCACATAGAAAACAGCTGTTTTTTTTATCAAATAATTGCAGCCTTGGTGAGCAGAAGAGACTTCTTTTAAAAACTTTAAAAATCTTACCTGCCTAAAACTTTTGCACAGTACTGTATATAAATAAATATATATATTTTTAAAATTAAACCCATATGTATTGTTTGCTTTAAATTAAATTAAGATTGTATGTTTGGTAATTGAACATAAATTAATTTAAAATGAATGTGCCATATTTCAGATCAATATATTTGTTTTCCTTCATTTTAATCAACACTAACTTTATTCTCATCTGAATTAAAAATAACTTATTTCTGTATAAAATAAAAAATCCAGAATAATCCAGACCAACCAGAGCGCACTATTCCTACAACATCATCAGTGCTGAAGCGGAACTACCAGAGCCGTTCGGCAGATAGCGAGCAGATGCAGCATATGTGTTGTAACAAGGCAGGGTCAGGCCAGGGGAATCCATTTGCAGCTTTTTATTAAGAATGGTCAAGACAAGCAGGGTGAACAATGGCAAACAGGGCAGAACAGAAAAGGCAGAGACAAACCAGGTTGACAGGTGCTGCAAAACATATTGACCTATGACATCCTATGACATTAAAAACAATTCTAAATTTAAATGATCTCATATATGTGGCTATTGTGGTTCACGATCATAGGCCCTGTCCCAGATGGCACACTTCATATGAATTTTCGGTCTTGTGTACTTATTTCATGTGTCCGTTAAATCCATGAGTTTTAGGTTTCAGAAGGTTGCTCATGCATACTTTGTGGTTGATATGTGACCTCGATGCGCACTTTTGCAGAGCCCACACTGATGCAAGCTCTGCAGCACACTTCTTTTCGACAGTCAAAGCGGAGTTACGTTTTTGCACGTCGTGCACAATAACCCTAAAGGCACCAGGGTTGCGGTGCCACCGGCTTGGGCCCGCAATCGCTGCTCGCAGCTATATTTAGGGCCCAACCCTTGAAAAGGCGAAGGCCCTATTGTTTTCCTTAGGATTATTTATTATTCTTCTTCCGACTTATTAGGGCCCAAGCTTTGAAAAGGCGAAGGCCCTATTGTTTTCCTAAGGATTATTAGGGCCCAAGCCTTGAAAAGGCGAAGGCCCTATTGTTTTCCTTAGGATTATTTATTATTCTTCTTATTATTAGGGCCCAAGCCTTGAAAAGGCGAGGGCCCTATTGTTTTCCTTAGGATTATTTATTATTAGGGCCCAAGCCTTGAAAAGGCGAAGGCCCTATTGTTTTCCTAAGGATTATTCTTTATTATTATTATTTAGGGCCCAAGCCTTGAAAAGGCAAAGGCCCTATTGTTTTCCTTAGGATTATTTATTATTCTTCTTATTAGGGCCCAAGCCTTGAAAAGGCGAAGGCCCTATTGTTTTCCTTAGGATTATTATTTATTTTATTTTTTTTCTTTATTAGGGCCCAAGCCCTGAAAGGGTGAAGGCCCTATTGTTTTGCTAAGGATTATTTATTAGGGCCCAAGCCCTGAAAGGGCGAAGGCCCTATTGTTTTCCTAAGGATTATTTATTATTAGGGCCCAAGCCTGAAAAGGCGAAGGCCCTATTGTTTTCCTAAGGATTATTATTTAGGATTATTAGGGCCCAAGCCTGAAAAGGCGAAGGCCCTATTGTTTTCCTAAGGATTATTATTTAGGATTATTAGGGCCCAAGCCTGAAAAGGCGAAGGCCCTATTGTTTTCCTAAGGATTATTATTTAGGATTATTAGGGCCCAAGCCTGAAAAGGCGAAGGCCCTATTGTTTTCCTAAGGATTATTATTAGGGCCCAAGCCTGAAAAGGCGAAGGCCCTATTGTTTTCCTAAGGATTATTATTTAGGATTATTATTATTATTATTATTATTATTATTATTTTACTACCTTTTGGGCACTTTTGGGGGCCTTAACGTGCTCGAAAACTCTTGAAACTTTGCACACATCTCAGAACCCGCGGCCATCAGCGGCCGGGCTGAAGCTGGTACCCGGGCGTGGCAGGGGGGCTCGACAGCGCCCCCTGGAACGGGGTTTGAACACTTGGTCCATAAATCAAACACGCTTGCATGTAATAATATGAAACTCAGTACACATATAGATCTCATCGGTTCATATATACTTCATGCTCTTACTTTTTACCCCAGCCCAACAGGAAGTCGGCTATTAAGGCTTGTTTGGAAAACGCATGCAATGGAATGTGAAACACTCCTCCTAGAGAATTCAAACACACGGCACGAAACTCGGTCAGCATGAAGTCAAGACACTGAGGATGAAAAGTTGCCAGGGGATTTTTGATATCTCGAACGGTTTGGCCGTGGCGAGGAAACGAAATTATGGCGAGAAACATGAAACAGGAAGTGTGTTATAACTACTGCATACATTAACTGATCTTGATGAAACTTCAGCAGTGTGTTCGTTGTAAGAGCCCGATCACATGGATGTGACTATTGTGAGTCAAAGTTATAGCGCCACCAACTGGCAGCAGGAAGTGTGTCACTTTCAAAATGCTTTTAAATCACCCTCTTATTTTTACCCGATTTGCTTCAAACTTCATGTGCATAATGTAGACACACGCCAGATGTAGACCTGTGAAAGGATTATTGATATCTTTGATACTGTTGCCATGGCAATGCATCAAACATTAATATTCCTTTTTTTAAGCTTTTTCATGCTTTTTTATGCTTTCGGGCACTTTTGGGGTTCTTAACGTGCTCGAAAACTCTTGAAACTTTGCACACGGGACAAAACCCACGGCCATCAGGGCCAGGCTGAAGCTGGTACCCGGGCGTGGCAGGGGGGCTCGACAGCGCCCCCTTGAACGGGTCCGACAATTTGGTCCATATATCCAACACGCTTTACCCTATTTGCTTCAAACTTGATGTGTATAATGTAGACACAAGCCAGATGTAGACCTGTGAAAGGATTGTTGATATCTTAGATGCTGTTGCCGTGACAACGCATCAAACTTTAATATTCTTTTTGGATACTTTTGAGATTCTTAGCGCACTTTTGGGGCCCTTAACATGCTCAAAAACTCTTGAAACTTTGCACACGGGTCAGAAACCGCGGCCATCAGGGCCGGGCTGAAGCTGGTACCCGGGCGTGGCAGGGGGGCTCGACAGCGCCCCCTGGAACGGGGTCCGAAAACTTGGTCCATAAATCAAACAGGCTTTACCCGATTTGCTTCAAACTTGATGTGTATAATGTAGACACACGCCAGATGTAGACCTGTGAAAGGATTGTTGATATCTTAGATGCTGTTGCCGTGACAATGCATCAAACTTTAATATTCTTTTTGGATGCTTTTGAGACTCTCAGCGCACTTTTGGGCCCCTTAACGTGCTCAAAAACTCTTGAAACTTTGCACACGGGTCAGAACCGGTGGCCATCAGGGCCGGGCTGAAGCTGGTACCCGGGCGTGGCAGGGGGGCTCGACAGCGCCCCCTGGAATGGGATTCGAACACTTGTCCATATATCAAACACGCTTGCATGTAATAATATGAAACTCGGTACACTTATAGATCTCATCGAGCCGAACAACTTTCGTGCTCTAAGTTTTACGTCAGCCCAACAGGAAGTCAGTTATTATGGGTTGTTTGGAAACTCATCCTCTGGAAATCAAAGTACTCCTCCTAGGTAATTCATTCGATAGCTATCAAACTCGTTGTGCGTGAAGTCAAGACATTGAGGATGCTAAATTGCGAACCGATTTTTGATATCTCGAACGGTTTGGCCGTGGCGATGAAACGAATTTATGACTAAAAAAGGACACATAAAGTGTGTTATAACATAGTTACTTTTACCTACAGTTACAAAACTCACCGTATATATTGTTCTCATCAAGCCGAACAACTTTCTAATTTACAATTATTAGCTCCAACCAACAGAAAGTCAGATATTGTGGTTTGAATGTGGATATGTGGAATTTTCTCTCCTTCTCTCTCTGTGTCTGTCTGTGTGTGTGTGTCTGTCTGTGTGTGTGTGAGGGGGGAGGGGCTCTTCGGGTGATAGTTTAGTCTAAAATCATACATAGGGCTATACTGCCCTCTTCTGTCCAAAATTATATTTATAAATAAATACATTAGGTATGTTACTGAGGAGATTGTCCCCACCGAGCGAGAGCTTTTAAATACAGACGGCCGCACGGACATTGATAATAGTGGCGCACGCAGAGCGCTCTAGGGAGTTCCCATGGAAGTAGGAATGAACTAAAAAAACGTTCTTCACTCTGTTCTGCTCGCACAACAACAAAAAAGAATAATGACAGATTCGCTTAAATAAGCGCCTTTACACAAAATATCTATTCAGTCAGCTCTCGTGATTAATGAAATTGATTTGACTACTGCTGCTGATCTTTGCTGGGACACACACACACACACACTAAATTATATATTTAAATCTGCATATTGTAATATCTGCAGGGCACCCTCTAGTCTAGTCTTATTAAATGTATGCTTCATCTTTCATTTCTAAATCTGATCAATATATTCAATTATTTAGAATAATAAGACACTATCAGGGCTGTTATCCTAGGTAGGGCTGATAAAATTAAATATTTTACACCGAAAAATAACAATGTATTAAATAATGTTCTGACATTGTTTTAAACATAAGTTAATTAACAATCGTTGGAAATAATTATACTTTTAATTATTATTATTATTATAATATCTGCAGGTTATGCAACATCATTGATGAAGGCCCTTCAGGAAAGCCACACCCATTCACCTGCAGCTCATCGAGAGGTTAGCGCTAATTTGTCTTCCGATGCACCCGCCCCCATCGCCAAATCCTTCGAACAGGTTCCTAAGGAGGAGGCCGTCAGCCTATTCCTAGCCGCAGTCACGCTACAAGAGAACCTAAATTCACATTATTATTATTTATTTTTTTCACAGACAATTCCAATGATTTAGTTGTAAGTATTTATTTTAGTTGTTAGTTATCTTCTTTCCTTCTGTCCCTGTCATCTCATTTGGTGGTGGTTTCCGGTATTCTGCATGTTTTGTTTTTTCTTTGTGTGCTGTTGCTTTGGTTTTACTTTGCACTAAATCATTACATCTTTTCTTCTTTGTAAGTGGCAATAATTGTCGCTGTACCCCATTCAAGGGGTCCTGCATGCTGCATGTCTGCTCCTTCTGTCTGTTATTTGCATGAAATTTGTTGTATGTAATATCAAAATAATTCACCTCTGTGTGCGGTGTTGTCTGGGCTCACTGTGTGTCAGCTTGATGTGCTTTTGCATGTATCACTGCATATGCATTCATGAAAGAGTGTGTGCGCGTGCGTGCGTGTGAGTAAGTGAGTGAGTGCGAGAACCATCAGTTGACCCTCAGGTAAGACCACACTTTTGCAGGCAAAAGAAACAAAGGTATCAGGTCTAGCCCTTCATCAGTGGGCTTTTTTATATAGATTTGTTTACTTGCAACCTGTGTCTTTGTTCAGTAATCTTTGTCCTTGTTCAGTAAATGTTTAGTAACCCTTACAAGCAATGCCAATAAACTGTTTTTTCTTATTAAAATTCATGTGTTCTGTGCACTTTATAACATTTTAAGGGCAATTGGGCGATCACAACAGAATATTTATTTACAGAATTATTTTTATTCATTCTCATTCAAACAAGGCCATTGAAAGCCCTGATAGGTCTGGTCACCACTTTGGAAGTTTTGCCTTATGGTTGAAACCACACAAGAGGGTAGAGGTTTCCTTATACTCCTCCCTAAAACTCCATAAGCCCAGCGTATAGCCTGCCTGTATGCAGTGTATCGGTATTGCCTAGGGATAAGTAGGAAAGATTCGTAAGTTTTAAACTCTGTAAGTAGGTTGGAAACGTCATTTGAAGCCTGCCTCTTATGCATGCTTGTGCATGCAACACATCTCTTGTCACCTATAGCTGTTGTTCAAAGGACTCCCTGTAAAAAGATTGGTAAAGTAAACATAAACCATGAACATACTCGTGCGTGCTGGCTTGAAGGGGACCATGATCCTGCCTGAAGTGTGAATATATGCTATTTGTAGCACAAACGGATTCAGGCAGCATGCCTCAAATCCAGGATGCTGCGTTAGGCACGTTACATCTGCTGGCCGCGGGGTGAGATCCTCGACCAGCGACCAAAACGCGCTCACCTCCCTACAACACAAGCTCTCCACCACAGTTTCCATGGGACGACACCGCCCACACAGACACCTGCCAAACACAGCGACACAGACGCTTACTACTCACTCCCTCTCCCGGTAAGCCTGACTGTGTCAATGACAATCAATCGCGAGGAAAACTAGTTGGCACTATCAACAATAATCACACTGAACACATGACCATCCTCCTCGGCATCGGCTACGGTGAAACAACATTTTCACCGGAGAAAGGTAAAAGTATGGGGTTCACTAGGGGTTCACAGGTGGGACTGTCAAGCTTGCATTATATGCCTCTATTTATAGATCTTCTGACTAAGTTTAGGGTAACGTTACTTTTCTGAGCCAACGACATAATCACTGTCACTAGATATAAAGAAAACGTTGACTTTCACTCGATGCTATTCACTGACAGTAAAAAAAATAAATAAATATTGTATTGTATGCACTGCTGTTCATTGACTACTAGCTCCAGCGGTCATTGTTGTGTTTCTAAATGGTAGCAACTCACCAGGACACTACACCAACTCTCCATTCATTCTCCCCTGACCATGCATTTATTTGTCTTTGACGGCCATCGGCTCTCGGTATTTCCTCATTCGCCCTCTCACGTCTAAACGGTTCGAAATTGTATGGCTGTGGGCCATCATAAATGTTAACTGTGTCTTGCCACCTCTTCCTCATCCCAGTTAGACGCCTTAGTAGTCAGTGCCAGTCTGCTAGAATTAGTTCAAGTAGCTGAGAACGGCTGAGGCTACATTCCACCGCGTCTACCTCATGTGACGTCATCGACGAATTGCGTAAAAAATAACCGTTGCTATCCAAAAACTAGACTTTAACACCATTTTGGAGACATTTCTAACTTTATACATATCTTGACTGCTTTATCTACCCATTAATCGAAAGTGGTGTTTAACCTGCACCATGGCCTTTAAGTGATGGTTGATTTGTCACTTGTTTCTTTGATAAAAAAAAATAGCATTACTTTAGTTTTAGTCTTGTTCAATGTCAGGTTTAAGTCACAAAGCCTTTGCTGCACAACATCAAAAGCACACTGTAGAAAAGACACAGCTTGGTGTCATTTGGGTGTACTAAAATAAATCACGGTGTCATCTGCATAAAAAATGCAAATTGACATTACTAATATTGACATTACTAATATTAATTGATATTACTAATATTGACATTAATAATATTGATTATTAAAGGTGGGGTATGTGATTCTCTTTTTTGTCCATTTTTTCAAAATCACTTGAAATCCTATTCATAACCCACTTACAGCCACTGAGTTAGAAGCACTGAAATGAAAATTAAACAATTTAATCATCTGTGGAACGGGCAGAACTCCAGCCAATCCATAACCCCCTCCCCATATCCCCCTCACACGAATCAGGGCCAGTGTTGGAGGAAAGAAGGTAGGACCATTTGAGTTGTGTATTTTCAAAATCTGCCGTCCGTTTTGCAAATCACATACCCCACCTTTAATATAAATGATAAAAATAAAGGCCCCAGAACGGACCCCTGAGGAACACCCCTCATAATCTTTAAAGGTGCATGAATGATCTTCTATTCGAACACTGTTTCCTGTCCAATAATTAGCTTTCAAACCGAGAAATTGTATCATTTGACAATCCAGTTTGGTTCAGTATACTGAAATCAGAAATGTTGAAAGCCTTAGACAAATCAATAAAAAGCGAAACACAATAATGACCTCTATCAAGCACCTCAATGATATAATTTAGAGCCTTGGTAGCAGCTGTAGTTTGTGCTGTGCTTTTTTCTAAAGCCTGACTGATTATGTAATAAGATGTCGTGTTCATTCAAATGTGAAATCAACTGCTCTCTAATAAGAGATTCAAAAACCTTAGACAGAATGCAAAGTTTAGAAATCGGCCTTAAGTTATTCATATCAGAAGGATCTCCTCCTTTTAACAATGGAATAACAAATGCAGAATTCCATATCTTTGGAAATTCATTAAAACTCAGTAAAACAATATAGATATATGTCAAAGATCTATGTGATCTGCAGCTAATTTTAAGAAAACATTTTCTAATTGGTCAGGACCAGCTGACTTATTTACGTCCAGTAATTTAAAACTAAAATTAAGATCAAGTAAATGTCTTCCTCTATTATCCATTTCAATATTCTTATAATTTAGGTGCCTTGAGTAACCCAACAGCAACAAAATGGTTATTAAAACAATTCAACATCTCTCCTTTTTCCAAGATTTTAATGGAATGGTCTAGCCTGGGTTTCCCCATCCTGCCTTGTGCGCAGCGCGATTTTATTCACGCTGCTAGGCAGTCTGGACACCACGGACCAAATTTTCGCCTCAGATAGGGAACCAATCACAGAACGGGGAGGGAGCAGCAAGGCGATGACGAAGTCTATGCGACACACCGAAGCAGTTTGTTTATCTATGGATCCAAAACGGCAGCAGAAGCGAAGTTACCTTTCAAGTTTATTTAGAAAAAATAGCAACTTTTGGCGTTAAACCATTTCATAACCAAGAAGGATGTTTTTTCCCTGCTACCAACAGGCTTTGGCAAAAGCCTCATATATCGACTAACGTAAGCCCCGTTAGTGGCTATAGCAATGGGGCTTAGGCTAGCGAGACCCCAGTCGTTATGGTTGTCTCGCCATAAATCTCTGCGTTTACACTTGGTATTAACATGCGATCACCATGATCCGATCAAGCAGATTAGGACACGGTGTGTTTACATTTGTTCACAATAAGTAGCCCCTGTATCTGGATAACCAATCATACAAAAATAACTGGGTTGTTCATGTTAAACAAGTCACATCATCGATCATCAGGGTTTAAGGTTATAGCGTGCAATGGCTATATTAACAGAAATGGGAGATTAATAAACATGCTGAAACAATAAAAACATTCACCATTTAAAACATAAAAAAATAAAAAGTGTATTCCCATTCCCATTCTCTGGCAAAGCAGCGCACGCTCATCATTTCATGACTGATCACAGCTGTGATACATTGTACAGGCGATCACATCATTCAGATAATGTTGCACAATTAAAATGCAAAAAGACACACACAGTATCATGTAAGTCTAAATAAACTGTTTTAAATATTGACTTTTTTTGTAAGGTTCAAATAAGTTTAATTTCTTGTCTAAACTGCGTTTTTACATACGTCATCTGGTATAATTGAAACCATTGGCTATGATCTACGTACAGGCGCATTTGATAGACATTCGTAGCACCCAATAAAACGGCTCTGGGCATTCGTAAACCACACCTCAAATACGAGAAAATGAACATGTGGTTCCCAGACCACGTATCATTCTCAATGAGACGTAGTCTGACGTTAGCCAGGCTAGGAATTGTCCATTATTTATGAAGTCAGTCAGTACCTCTGAGCTTGTTGTTCCGTGCACCAGCTGATGGATTTTGTGTAAAGCACAACAAATTAGAAGAATTTCTTTCTACTGGCCAATTATACTTCTACTGTTGCTATTATAAAGAACAAAACTTTGACAAATAAACTTATCTGATTGACAGTTAAACCGTATGATCTTAGCAAGGCTCGAAATTGCGACCATTTTAAACCAATGTGTTGTTTTAAAGCTGCATTCCATAGTTTTTCCTCTTTGTCGCCATCTCTGTTTGAAATCTGGGTTGTGCCCCAGCATGGCATATCGTGGATGAATCTAATGTTTTGAGGAGAATGTGCGGCTGTCAGTCACTGCGCCAGTGTGGATACTGTCATTCGGAATCTCAGATTCTACTTTTTGGAAGTATGACCAACATAAGAATTGTCACCAGAAAATGTCATCTGAACAAGTAGCCAAAGTATCATCCACTTATGTTCTGACCAACTAAGGAAAAAAAGCATTGCAGTAAATCGTGCTGATTAAATCTAATGATCATATCACGTCAAACTAAATTATACTTTGTTTTCAAATTGTTAATGTTAACAACATCAGCATTGTGTGACTACATTTAATGTGTATTAAGGCTACCTGTAGTTCAGTTTCCATTTTTGTGCAGTCTAATTTGTAATTTTCATACCAACAAATTAATGTTCCTTAGAACTGGTTCTCTTTGAAATACAAACACACGTGTAATCAGATGCATATTATTTGTATTATTATACAGATGCACAGGAAAAAAGTCGTCTGTGAGTCCGTTTTGAACCCATTCAAAACCAGTTCTTGCCAGCTTTCAAAAGCCCTTCCGATATTTATCCTTGTTTTCGTATGGGCCTGGTTGCAGTCTCTTTTTTTCTGTAGCCACTCCGAAGTCTTTTGCATTTTACAACGGGTGAATCTCCAGTCGTAACTGGTGATTGTCGTTTGAACCTTTCTGGATCCGCCATCAAATTGATAAGTTTAATTATATCAAGTGCTTTGAGAAAAGGCTATAAATCTCCACCTCCAACATCCTCACACGCAATATAGCCTACTAGCCGAGACATCACCTTTATGTGTACAGATATATGATGTAATGACACAAAGACATGCTCGAATTTCCTGCGGAAACACCAGTACCACTGGAATTTTTTTAATTATTACAAGCTTACCGTTTTTAATCGAGCTAAGGCAAGCAGATAGTTTTGACCACTGCCTGGTTATGTACTAGCTCAAAAATTATTTTGGATAATTTTTAACCCAAAAAAGTTACAGACTTCAGCTTTAAATAAAAATAAAAAAATTAATATACGTAAATTGCAGTTGTGGTGCTCCTATATTTTTGCCGGTGCTCTTAACATTTTGAAGTTGGGTGCACCAGTGCTACCAAGTAAAAAAGTTAATTTTGAGCCCTAATTGGAGTTTTATTGTTTAAAGTTTACTTCATACAATCAGTTTAACAGCATTAATGCATTTTAGACACTTATGTTTTTGCCCTGTCCATGCAACAAATGCTCTTGAATATTTTTAATTGAACTGCTCAGGTATAACTTAATCCTTGGTATAACTTAATTCAGTAACAGTCAGAATTAAAATTTAAAATCAGCCAGACTTTCCAAGGTTTAGAAATGTATCTACGGTCTGAAAATAATCATTTTAAATTTCCCTATTATTTCATTAATTTTACCTAATAATATACCTAAAATAATTTTAGTATTTAATTCAGGCAAAAAAAACAACAAAAAAAAAACATTTTTATAGTCGTACTCAACTGCAGAAACTGAGTGCTCCTTATAAAGATTGCCCTAATTTCCTTTGCTGAAGTTGGACTCTACATGTTTGAGTCATGTGTTCTGTATTCGGTCATTTTAATTGTTATTTATTGTTTGTGTCCCGACCCTCTGCTAGCCTGTGTTAATGACGTGTTTATAACATTTTATAAAGCGTTAATTGATCAACTATTATATGTTTAAGTTCTCTATATGTTGTGTATTGTTAGCGTTTAAGTAGTATATATCGCTTTTGATAACATTTAAAACATAAACAGATATTCAGCTAGCTTCTATCTGCTAAACTAGCTCATGTACCGTTTGTAAATAAGTAAATTAATAATTTACCTTTTGCTTTCTTGGTTGGATACAATTTTTCTGCTTTGTAGAGGAATTTCAAAGCTTTCTCTTTATTGCCATCTTCGAGGACTTGAACAGCGATGTTTAAACATTTTTCAGCTTCATCCCGGTTTCCTTCCATCATTTTATCAGCTGACCGGACAAAGAGCAGTTTGCGATTCAGAACAACACTTTCGCTTTCCAAGAAATACGCAAATAAAATATCGTTATTTTCCTTATATATAATCTATATAATAATGTTTCAATGTGGCTAATGTGTAAGGCATTAAATGTCATTATGCATTATTTTTAATGAGACAATACTACGAGTAGCCTACTATTTTTTTTACAATAAGTAGCTAAATTTCAGCTTAAAATTAATTATGCAGACAATAAGATAAGACACATTTTCTTTTAAAAGTTGCCTTTTATGAATATCACATTTTAAAAGCATTTAAACAACCTACATTTGTAACCTATTAAGTGTGATATTCATAAAAGGCAAAGTTAGCGAAGTAAAGTTCTTTCCACCGGTCATTTTCTTACTTTCACATTTAAAACATATTATTAGGTTACATGAATATCAGCCACGTGACCATAGACAGTAAAAGAAATGGACACAGCGACCCCGTTGATTTCAACGGAGGGAGTTGAAGCCCAACATGGGCACTCACTTCCTGATAGCCAAGCATTCTGCGCAGGCTCAAACTGAGCTGGACGACGGAGATGTGACGTGAGCAACCTGACTGACATTGTAAATCTTCTACCCAGATAGCACACTTTTTTTTTTTAATTCTTTTTTTTTTTTTACTTTTTTTTTATTTACTTTTTTTTTTATTAAATGCCACAAGAACAGAGGTATCACATATTCACAATATTACATTAACTGCCAGAAAGAAAAAAAGGGGGGGGGGGGGGGGGAAAGAAAAAAGGAAAAAAAAAGGAAAAAAAAAAAGAAAGATTTTTTTTACATAAAATCCAGTGTTTTCAAAGCATTACATGTTTTCATTGCTTTTTTGTTTTTAGTTTGCTCCAAAACATTTACATATAATTTAAAGTCATTTATAAAATGTGGAAAATTTGGTTTACATTGAGCCCACTTCTTTTTATGTATATGGTATTTTCCTAATAAAATAAATAACTGTAAAATATGCTGTTCTTTACATTCCAAATTGTCTTTCTGAGAATAAAAAAGCACATCAAAAACACAAATTTCCATCATACTGTTCAGTTTTCTATTAATAAAGGTTTCTAAATCTTTCCAAAATAACCTTGAGTAAATACAGTGAAAAAACAGATGCAAAATTGTTTCTTTCTCTAGTCCACAAAATTCACAAGTATACGAAATATTAAGATTAAATCTTTCCAAAACATGCTTAGCAGGATAAATTCTGTGAAGTATTTTGTAAGACACTTCCTTAATTTTGTTATTGACACAAAACTTATTTTTTGCTTTAACCCAAGAGATATCACCAAATAAAGAAGACCAAAAGAATCTTGCTGCAGGAAAAGACACCGAGCCAAGAGCTTTCCTTATAATCATATTGCTACATTTTTGTTGTAAAACATCAACATTTTCTATGAAAATTTTACCACAAATATTGTCTATATTGATTTCCACTGAGTCAGCGTTTTTTAAGAGTAAAATCACACTCTTTGGAATCGCGTCAAGAACAATAGCAAACTCTCTTGTTTTAACTGGTAATTTAAATTTTTGTAGAAATTCAGTATATGATAACAAATATCCATTAGAATTAACCAATTGTCTTACTAATATAATCCCTTCATTAAACCAAGTGTGATAGAATAGTGATTTGTTTTTAAAAAGAATGTCTTTGTTATTCCATATAAAATAGTTGTGTGGTGAAAAATTGTGTTTATATACCAATTTCCATGCTAGCAGGGCTTGTCTGTGAAAACTGGCCAATTTTACAGGAATTTTGTCAGCAGAAAAGTTACATTTCAACAAAAAATCTATGCCACCAAGAGTATTAAATATATAATTTGGAAATACGTTCCAAAGACTTTCTCTATTCTTCAAAAACTCTATCAACCATTTAATTTTGAATGTGTCATTAAGTGTATTATAATCTAAAACCTCAAGTCCCCCTTGTTCTTTGGTGTTACATATTATCTCTTTTTTTTAAATAATGTGTTTTTTTTTCTCCATATGAAGTCATAAAGTATCTTATCTAATTCCTTAATCACCTTAGGAGGCACATCTAATGATAAAGCTGTATATACTGATCTAGATATACCTTCCGCCTTTGACAATAATACCCTCCCAATTATTGATATATCCCTCATTAACCACCAATTAAATTTATTTTTTGTTCTCTCAATAATTGGTTCAAAATTTAACTGACTCCAGAGAGAATGAAGGGCGGCATTCGTCAAACTGACAGTTTTATTGCCCCCCTATGATTGGTTCCCGCCCTAAGCCCCGCCCCTTTTACCCCTCCCACCCACTTCCGGTCTGACCATCTGGAGCGTGGGAATTTTCCCACGCTAGCCCCGCCCCTTTCCACCCCCACCACCCCCACTTCCGGAGAGATCATGTGACCGTGGGAATTCTCCCACGCTAGCTCCGCCCCTTCCCACCCCCACCACCCCCACTTCCGGAGAGATCATGTGACCGTGGGAATTCTCCCACGCTAGCTACGCCCCTTCCCACCCCCACCACCCCCACTTCCGGACTGGACACCTGCTGTACACCTGTTACGAACATCTATCTTGTTCAAAACAATACATTTGAATCTTTTTAAGAAGAATGACAGAAAACAGAGATAGGTTTAGTGTTTTTTATTAAAGAAAGGGTTTTTCACGTTTACATTTGAAATCTTTTTTACTTTCACACATTTGTAAAAATTGTTAAATAGGATTTTCTCAAATTACATCAAGCAAATAGTTCTATTTTCCATCATACATTTAAAAAAGTTGTACTTTTCACATAACACAGTGCTTAAAACCATTAAGACATTTATATCATTAAGACTAGTACAGGTATTTACCTTCACACATTATTTTTACATAAACCAACTGTTTTAAAAGGTGTTTTCTTAAAGTTATCTTAATGTTTTAGTATGAAAACATCTAAAACAACGTGTATTAAAATTATATCATGCAAATAGATCTAATTACTATATTTGAAGAAGTATTTTTTTCACAATTACCTAGTGTTTAAAGCCATTAAGACCAGTACAGGTATTTACCTTCACACATTATTTTGTAAAATGTTCCATTTTACATAAGACAACTGTTTTCAATCACAATAATAACTAAAACAGCCTGTATTAAAATTATATCAAGTAAATAGTTATGTTTTCTTAATAAACCATCTAAATCCGCATGTATTAAAATGACATCAGACAAATAGGTCTATTTTCTATCATACATTTCACATAACACGTATAGTGCTTAAAACTATTAAGCCCATTTATATAATATCATTAGTGTTCATACACTTAAAACATTAATGAAAAAGTTTAAAGAGTGTTTTCTTAAAGTTATCAAAATGTTTTAGTATTAAAACATCTAAAACACCATTTTAAAAATGTTAAAAGGTCAATGTTCAGTCATTTACAGAAAAGTATACAAGTTAAGTGTTTTTTCATTACAAAAAGATACATTTACACATGATTTGCAAAATGTTACATTTTACATAAAACATCTGTTTTAAAAAGTTTTTTCTTAAAGTTATCAAAATGTTTTAGTATGAAAACATCTAAAACAACATGTATTAAAATGATAACAAGCAAATAGTTCTATTTTCTATCATACATTTCACATAACACGTATAGTGCTTAAAACTATTAAGCCCATTTATATAATATCATTAGTGTTCATACACTTAAAACATTAATGAAAAAGTTTAAAGAGTGTTTTCTTAAAGTTATCAAAATGTTTTAGCATTAAAACATCTAAAACATCATTTTTAAAAATGTTAAAAGGTCAATGTTCAGTCATTTACAGAAAAGTATACAAGTTAAGTGTTTTTTCATTACAAAAAGATACATTTAACTTTCATTATTTGTAAAATGCTACATTTTACATAAAACACGTCATGATATTAAAACTACATCATGTTAAAAATCATAGTATCAAAAAATAGCCTTACGTTTTTACAAATCCGATTGCTGAAAAAGAACCAGCACCTCCAAAACTTAGAGGTCTTATTCCAAAAGTCCTCGTGAGGAGCTCCGCGAAACACGTCCGCACTCTTGCATCCCAAAAGTTAAAATGGGATACCTGATGTCCTGACATCAGACAGACCTAGACTCCACCCCTAGACCCACCCACAACACGTGGTCAGATGACGTGCTCGTGGGAAAATAGAATACAAAGCTCCCACGATCCGTGCACGCGCGCATGCGCACACACGCACACACCTGGAGCGTGGGAGAATTTCACACGGCCTACATCCAGCCCCACACACACAAACCCCCTCCCCATAGTGTGACGGGATAAAGGAGGGCTGTTTAAAAATCAGTCTCTAAAATTCACAAGTTGGACCGTCTGACAGAGTGGATTATAAGAAACACGAAACCTGCACGAGACCACGGCACGGATTTTGTGTGTTGTTTAACAACGGGGACAAGATACATACTTCTTGCGGATCATATCAATAAACAACCTGAGGATTATGTCATATCATTTGCCAGCCCATTTGCAGTGATTTTGGAAAGGGCGCTCGCGGCCTATTTCTGAGGATTTACAGTGTTGGAATATATTTTTTCTAAAATCACTTGGCTTTTTTAAACGGTAGCCTACGACGCATTTGGATCTGTTAAGGGATACGCACCATAGGATTACCGTCTGCAACGAACTCACAGAAAAGCATCGATCGGCTGAATACATTTTGTGATTATTTATCCTTTTTCTATGTAAAGTATACTTTTGAATTGCCAGTGTATAAAATGTGCAATATAAATAAACTTACCATGCATTGCTTTGCCTATGTCACAGGAGAACTTATATTTATTTTACAACTCTATGCTCTCTAACAGGGTATATTTGGCACACACACACACACGAAACGACGTGTTTTTAACTTTTAAAAAGTGAAGCGTTGTATTGGGTAACGGATCAACTCTTTAAAGAAGAGTTTTGTTTTCCACATACAATTAAAAACTTTTAAAAACAATATAGGCTAGGTTATGTATAAAGTTAAAATGCAATGGTTTAGTATTCGTACATTTTACAACGTTATCTGAAGAAAGTTAGAATGTGATCCTTCACATAGGCTACAGATTTAAAACCGTTCAAAACAACATCCCAATGTGCATTCATTTAAAACAAGTTTTAAAAATAAAACAAAAAAAGAATACATCAAATAAAAGTTCGAGTTCTCTAACATTACAATAGGCCTATGCTACTAAAGTTTAGTTTTAAGTTCCGTATGATAGGCCTACATCACTCATCGACGGTAGAAATTTCATGATGCAGCCTATAGATCAGTGTGTGAAACCGTGTCTCCGTCCATCTAACACTAGATTTATTTATAATTAGGCCTACACTAAATAACATTTATAAAAATAATAGTTGTCTAAAAAAATTAAAATAAAAAAATTAACTATCTTACTGATTTATTCACTCGTCGATAGGATAATCCACCTCGCTCAATGGTGAAATCTGATCATTGTTTGAGAATGCGTTTTTGAAGTAAAAAATATGAATCTGTTCAAAACTATGTGCTTTAAACTTTTTTTTTTAAAAAGTGAAATGTAAGCGATAGGCAAACAGACATGCTACACTTTCACATACAACTTTAATAACTTTTTAAATGATACGGACCTTTAAAATACAAAGGTTTATAGGCTAGTATTTAAAACGTTATTAGGCCTATCAGAACAATTTAAAACAGGTTAGAATGTTTTCCTTCACATAACCTACAGATTTTAAAACCAGTTAAAAACAAAAAAGTCAACGTTAAATCTTTTAAAACAAGTTATAGAATGTCTTTCACGAACAACTTTTAAAGATAGGTCTACCAGAAAAATGGTAAATTATGTTTTAAACAATGCTTTAACATATCAACAGTTAAAAAATACATAAAACGAATAGTTTTTAAGCAAAACTTTTTAACATTTCAATTCACTACTAAACTTTTGTTTAGTTTTTAGCTAAAATATATCTTTCCGCAAAGCATCCTCGCGGCTCGCGCTCCGAAAGCAAAACATGAGTGAGAAATAGACGGTCTCTGAGTCTCCGCCCACCTAGGCTACAACTCCGACAACGCATGAGAATTATACACATGTGCAGAGGTAGGCCTATAGCTACAGATTTCAATCTTGGTAAAAAGACTTAAAACAACGTTTTACATTTTATTTAATTGAGTTATTAATTCATTCACTAGATCTTTCTTAGCCTATATTTTCAAACTGTCCTCTAGCACAGCGCTCCGACACACGCACACACATAGAGCGCCTAAACTTTTACGACATCAGAGAGAGAGAGAGCATCCCTTTTTTACCATGCTATGCCTAGAAAAACGAGAAATGATCTCTCGTGAACTCTGAATGGTATTGCGAGCTTTGGGGTGATACTGTAGGCCATACTTGTCGGTTTTCTCAACAAGAAATTGATGAATGCTAAAGTCGACATCAAAATGTACCCTATACTTTGTTAGCCCATATTAGTCTTGTGGTGAACAATTAATCAGTGCGTGTTAATACACAGGGAAAACGGTATGCCATGGTAATCTTTTATCAAAATCTGAAAAGTTACGTCTGGAAATGGCATTCCTTTTCTGATGACGTCAGTTTGACGGCTTGGGTTGAAAACGCTTAACCACTCCCATCAAACCCTGCTATGAGCAGAGATGGAGAGGCGGAGCTCTAGAGTAAACCCCTCCCCTCTGTTCAATACCCCCCTTTCACAGGGAAATCGTCACGACACTGGAGAAAAGTTGTTTTGCAACTTCCGGTTATGGGGACTTTAAAAACATTAATACAACTCTTTGCTTTACAAAAACTGTTATTACACTAAAACAAGACACAAAATAAGATATTTAATTTACCCCTACAGCTAGTCATATAGTTAATTATTTTTTATTCTGTAGTTTTACAGACCTAAAACCATGATGCTTCAAAGTATAGATTAGAAGTAGTCAAAGACACAAACGATTTTGAACATTTATATACATTTGTGTGTTGCAAAAGCAGAAGTCTACCTTCTTTAAATAAAGATTTACCTCTATTTATGCTTTAATTTCTTTAAAACAATCAGGTGACCTGTGTTATTTCTGTGATTACTTAAGAATTTAAGTGATAGTCTTTCTGTTTGAGAATGCTTGACTATCTATGACTATCCCTCTATCTATGATGCTGAATCACACAAAGTATAAACACGAAAAGTAAGTGCATGCTGTTTTACACTTAAACCATTACCACAGAATCACTTGAGTTAAATTAAAGCTTGAGTTAAGTTAAAACCAAACGTATCTTCATACCTGTTGTGCCAGACACAAATTGTTCTAAGAAATCTTTTTTGTTTTATAAATACACTTTTCTTATTTCTACAAATATCGGGGCTATATGAAGTTAATACACAATGAAACGAGAATAATGCTACCAAATACGTCTGACACAATGTTTTAAGAAAAGGCACTGTTTTAAAATACAGATGTTTTTCTTTTGACAAACCTACAATTCCAATGATCTCACCCCGGTGGTGTTTAACATCCAAGAGCTGAAGAAGCAGTTCTTTATGCAAAAAAGCATATTAATTTAAAAACAACAACAATACAAATAGTTTAAGTTGACATAAACAAAACACCCCCCTGATCATCCCTTAAGTTATAGTAAACATTTACAATGTGTAATTCTGTCAGTTTGACATGACGTACCTGCACCATATTATTGTAAAGCAAACACATTTGAGGGTTAACGTTAAAGTAAAGGAAATGGATAAAATTCAAAGATTATGTTTGCACAAAAGTAGACTCTATAGAGGACAACTTGCTAAAAATAAATGTAGCATGAGCCATTTAAAACAAATACAGAAAAGCCGCATCAGTTTTGAATGTTTGTAAGTGGCATTTTATATTTTAGAAAAAAAAATTCTAAATTTTTAGGAATTTTTAGGAATTTATGAAAAACACGTACAAATATGGCATAAAGAGTATTAAATTACAGTCGTCTATGAGTGTTTAAGACTAAAATTATATTTCTTTTAGAGCATCTTTCTGCCATGTCTACGAAACATCGACATGAAAGATGGGTATTGCTGTTTTTTCTGTAAACTATTACACTTAAAGATGTGCATTTCACAGCACAGATACACAGCTATTTTGTGTATGTCCCTAAACAACAGTTAATGAATTACAAATGATAAGTGGTATTAAGTGAAAGATGTGGGGTGATTCGTTTTTATTCTGTCCACATCAATACTTTGACAACAGAGTTTTAGACATCTGTCTTTTAGGTCTAATCATCTCTAGACGTTGTGTTTAATGTCTTCATATTTTGTTTTTCTTTTCATGAAAACATGCCGAAGCAGTATCAGAATACCAAAATGTTTTAACATATCGTAAATTTCAATGGTTAGATAAATTATCTAACTATTATATCTAACTATAAACATCTATATGTGAAATATAGCTCAGTCGCATTTGGCTGGATTCTTGTTTATATTGTGCAATGTTATTGAATCGCATGTTTAACAGTGCTAGTGTTCTTGGTCTCAAAGTTTTCACCAGAGCATACCAACTCTGGAACAAGACCAAATTAGCATGTAACATTTTGAACACCTTTGTGTTTTATGCATATTTGATTTTGTTTGCATTTCTTCTGAAACACAAGGTTTTGAAATTGTTATAAATTTTTTACATCACCATTCTTCTCAATCTAGTGCGGCGTGTCTATTTTCCTTACAATTTGAAAAACAAACTTTGAAAACAACTATGTGTTCTTAGAATGGCTTCAGTCGGTAGAAATGTCTTGCGTAGGGAAGACCGGGTATGGTTGTAACACTTTTTGCTTCAGTAACTATAACTCACTGAATTTTGTAGCTAGAGTTCCCAAATTTTTATACAATGCTGGGGTAAGTTGTAACAATTACACAAAATAAGCTAAAATGGACGCCACACTATATGAAGTGCTTCAAAAACAGGTTTATTGACATAAAATAACAATGTCTCACTCCCTCTCTGGAACAGACTGTCTGATTAACTTGTGTGTGTGTGTATATGTAAATGTGTCTACTTGAACGAATTTACTTAACAGTAGGCTATTGATAAACATATTGCAACTTCTAACAAAATATATATATATATATATCAGTGTGTGCGTGTGTGTGTGTGTGTGTGTGAGAGAGAGAGAGAGAGAGAGAGAGAGAGAGAGTGTGTGTGTGTGTGTGTGTGTGTGTGTGTGTGTGTGTGTGTGTGTGTGTGTGTGTGTGTGTGTGTGTCAGCTGATCTGACTGACTTGCCCTTCTTTGTGACCTCATCAGATGCTTTTTTTTTAAACTGGTACTCACACCTCTGTTTGTCTCTCTTTTCCACTGCCTAGGCATTCTATAAAAATATTAAAATCAATCAGTTCTATGATAGGGGATGGTTGTAACACTTTTTCAAGAAGTGTTACAACCCACCCCACCCCTGTCAGTCACTGTTTAGGTAGCTGTAGTAGCATACTGGTTTGAAATTAGCAGGGGAAAACTGCATCACATGCTACATAAGAAACTAAATTTTAATCTAATATAAGTCAAACTATTTTATCTGCAATAGTTTAGATACTAGACAAAAAATTTTCTTGGTCAAAAAAATTACTTTTTTACCTAAAAATAATTTTTTCTCTATAAATTTAGAATGTGTCGGTTTCCAGACTTGACAACTATGTTTTCTTAGAATGTCGTCAGCCGGTAGAAATGTCTTGCGTTCGTCTCTCTCACACCTATCACTGGTGATGCCTGCATCATCTACAGCAAAAAGAAAACATTTACAAGAGTTGCGAATGTGCGTTTGTACGTTGAAATCTATGTTATTCAATTAAAAGATTTCACGAAACAAAGACAAGAAAACATCTTTCTATAAGTGACCCTCAAAATGTGTGTATACAACAAACTAGAGAAATACTTGTGTCACTTTATTTGAAAAAATAAAAAATCAGTCAACTTAAATCATCTGCTGTTTAAAAACTATTAACGTTATTAAACACCCCTGAATTCGGTAATGACATGTTTTATTATGTGAGACTTATATCACATTTAAATTTAACTCAACACATTTGAATGCGCTAAAGGTCTATAACTGAACTTTAACATATTAATATTGTATAACTTAACTTTAGGCCTGCACAAATGAAATTACATCCTATTTACTTTCTAAATGCTTGTTACGGCTCTTATTGCGAACAATCCGCTCATGCGTATGTTTTGATCTTGTAAAGTCTAATAAAAAATTGTAATTGGAGTGAAAATAATAAACTTCTTTCAGGCATCATGTATGTCAAAAACAAACGGTTACACCCACTGTTTACGACGTCATGACGGCTACACCCCTTTACAACCCCCTCCGAAGGGGTAGACCTATATCCAACCTATATCCCAGATACACAGACCTCAGCTGACCTCCTGACACAGCTGACCTAGCCACCGGACCCGAGCAAATACCAGTGTGGACACCTGTGGTACTGCAACATCACATCGATCAAAGGTTGAAGGAACATTGTCTGATTGTTACATGGACAACCAAAGACCGTTTCAACACTCCTGTATGCCTGAGCATGACACGACTTGCGCTTCTTTGACTAATAATACTTTGGAGGATCTGACCCATAAACCCAAACTTGAGAGTGTTAATGCACAAGACTTGGACGATTGTGCTGCAAAGACTCAATCGCACGACATTCCAGGAACTATCCGAATCTTTCAACATCGAATAGGGGACAAAGTTTATACCATCCACGAAGTTTTGTTCTAAAAATCAAAAAACATGATGGAGATTGGCTGTCCGTTGAGTTCTGAAGATGAAGTGCACAACCCTACGGTGTACGAGTGCGCCATGAGCAAAGAGTGTCGTTTAAGAGTTACCATAGACTGTATGTTTAAAGATTATTTTAGACACCAGATGGGTGACTTGATGCATAAAGTAATTGATGCCGCGTGTGATTCCAATAACGTCTGTGCGGAGGATACCAGACGTGTAACAAATCTAAAAAATGAAATGATTGTAAGCCTATATACTGTATAACGCTTCAATGTATGAATATACCGAATAACGTTTCAATTTGTGCATATACTGTATAACGTTTCAATGGATATATCTCTCAATGTATTGTTGAAATAAATTGAAAAAATTGTTTTTAAAAAAATCTTTCTTTTGTGGTCGTGGCTGAGTTCATAACAGTATTACACATCATATTCTTTAACACTTTTGACCACGCTCGTATACTATAGTTTTGCAAACTGTCCAAAAATAAATATAAACAATATGTAAACATCGTAATCGGCTAAAATATAAAATGCCACTTACAAACATTCAAAACTGATGCGGCTTTTCCGTAGTTAACCCTCAAATGTGTTTGCTTTACAATAATATGGTGCAGGTACGTCATGTCAAACTGACAGAATTACACATTGTAAATGTTTACTATAACTTAAGGGATGATCAGGGGGGTGTTTTGTTTATGTCAACTTAAACTATTTGTATTGTTGTTGTTTTTAAATTAATATGCTTTTTGCATAAAGAACTGCTTCTTCAGCTCTTGGATGTTAAACACCACCGGGGTGAGATCATTGGAATTGTAGGTTTGTCAAAAGAAAAACATCTGTATTTTAAAACAGTGCCTTTTCTTAAAACATTGTGTCAGACGTATTTGGTAGCATTATTCTCGTTTCATTGTGTATTAACTTCATATAGCCCCGATATTTGTAGAAATAAGAAAAGTGTATTTATAAAACAAAAAAGATTTCTTAGAACAATTTGTGTCTGGCACAACAGGTATGAAGATACGTTTGGTTTTAACTTAACTCAAGCTTTAATTTAACTCAAGTGATTCTGTGGTAATGGTTTAAGTGTAAAACAGCATGCACTTACTTTTCGTGTTTATACTTTGTGTGATTCAGCATCATAGATAGAGGGATAGTCATAGATAGTCAAGCATTCTCAAACAGAAAGACTATCACTTAAATTCTTAAGTAATCACAGAAATAACACAGGTCACCTGATTGTTTTAAAGAAATTAAAGCATAAATAGAGGTAAATCTTTATTTAAAGAAGGTAGACTTCTGCTTTTGCAACACACAAATGTATATAAATGTTCAAAATCGTTTGTGTCTTTGACTACTTCTAATCTATACTTTGAAGCATCATGGTTTTAGGTCTGTAAAACTACAGAATAAAAAATAATTAACTATATGACTAGCTGTAGGGGTAAATTAAATATCTTATTTTGTGTCTTGTTTTAGTGTAATAACAGTTTTTGTAAAGCAAAGAGTTGTATTAATGTTTTTAAAGTCCCCATAACCGGAAGTTGCAAAACAACTTTTCTCCAGTGTCGTGACGATTTCCCTGTGAAAGGGGGGTATTGAACAGAGGGGAGGGGTTTACTCTAGAGCTCCGCCTCTCCATCTCTGCTCATAGCAGGGTTTGATGGGAGTGGTTAAGCGTTTTCAACCCAAGCCGTCAAACTGACGTCATCAGAAAAGGAATGCCATTTCCAGACGTAACTTTTCAGATTTTGATAAAAGATTACCATGGCATACCGTTTTCCCTGTGTATTAACACGCACTGATTAATTGTTCACCACAAGACTAATATGGGCTAACAAAGTATAGGGTACATTTTGATGTCGACTTTAGCATTCATCAATTTCTTGTTGAGAAAACCGACAAGTATGGCCTACAGTATCACCCCAAAGCTCGCAATACCATTCAGAGTTCACGAGAGATCATTTCTCGTTTTTCTAGGCATAGCATGGTAAAAAAGGGATGCTCTCTCTCTCTCTGATGTCGTAAAAGTTTAGGCGCTCTATGTGTGTGCGTGTGTCGGAGCGCTGTGCTAGAGGACAGTTTGAAAATATAGGCTAAGAAAGATCTAGTGAATGAATTAATAACTCAATTAAATAAAATGTAAAACGTTGTTTTAAGTCTTTTTACCAAGATTGAAATCTGTAGCTATAGGCCTACCTCTGCACATGTGTATAATTCTCATGCGTTGTCGGAGTTGTAGCCTAGGTGGGCGGAGACTCAGAGACCGTCTATTTCTCACTCATGTTTTGCTTTCGGAGCGCGAGCCGCGAGGATGCTTTGCGGAAAGATATATTTTAGCTAAAAACTAAACAAAAGTTTAGTAGTGAATTGAAATGTTAAAAAGTTTTGCTTAAAAACTATTCGTTTTATGTATTTTTTAACTGTTGATATGTTAAAGCATTGTTTAAAACATAATTTACCATTTTTCTGGTAGACCTATCTTTAAAAGTTGTTCGTGAAAGACATTCTATAACTTGTTTTAAAAGATTTAACGTTGACTTTTTTGTTTTTAACTGGTTTTAAAATCTGTAGGTTATGTGAAGGAAAACATTCTAACCTGTTTTAAATTGTTCTGATAGGCCTAATAACGTTTTAAATACTAGCCTATAAACCTTTGTATTTTAAAGGTCCGTATCATTTAAAAAGTTATTAAAGTTGTATGTGAAAGTGTAGCATGTCTGTTTGCCTATCGCTTACATTTCACTTTTTAAAAAAAAAAGTTTAAAGCACATAGTTTTGAACAGATTCATATTTTTTACTTCAAAAACGCATTCTCAAACAATGATCAGATTTCACCATTGAGCGAGGTGGATTATCCTATCGACGAGTGAATAAATCAGTAAGATAGTTAATTTTTTTATTTTAATTTTTTTAGACAACTATTATTTTTATAAATGTTATTTAGTGTAGGCCTAATTATAAATAAATCTAGTGTTAGATGGACGGAGACACGGTTTCACACACTGATCTATAGGCTGCATCATGAAATTTCTACCGTCGATGAGTGATGTAGGCCTATCATACGGAACTTAAAACTAAACTTTAGTAGCATAGGCCTATTGTAATGTTAGAGAACTCGAACTTTTATTTGATGTATTCTTTTTTTGTTTTATTTTTAAAACTTGTTTTAAATGAATGCACATTGGGATGTTGTTTTGAACGGTTTTAAATCTGTAGCCTATGTGAAGGATCACATTCTAACTTTCTTCAGATAACGTTGTAAAATGTACGAATACTAAACCATTGCATTTTAACTTTATACATAACCTAGCCTATATTGTTTTTAAAAGTTTTTAATTGTATGTGGAAAACAAAACTCTTCTTTAAAGAGTTGATCCGTTACCCAATACAACGCTTCACTTTTTAAAAGTTAAAAACACGTCGTTTCGTGTGTGTGTGTGTGCCAAATATACCCTGTTAGAGAGCATAGAGTTGTAAAATAAATATAAGTTCTCCTGTGACATAGGCAAAGCAATGCATGGTAAGTTTATTTATATTGCACATTTTATACACTGGCAATTCAAAAGTATACTTTACATAGAAAAAGGATAAATAATCACAAAATGTATTCAGCCGATCGATGCTTTTCTGTGAGTTCGTTGCAGACGGTAATCCTATGGTGCGTATCCCTTAACAGATCCAAATGCGTCGTAGGCTACCGTTTAAAAAAGCCAAGTGATTTTAGAAAAAATATATTCCAACACTGTAAATCCTCAGAAATAGGCCGCGAGCGCCCTTTCCAAAATCACTGCAAATGGGCTGGCAAATGATATGACATAATCCTCAGGTTGTTTATTGATATGATCCGCAAGAAGTATGTATCTTGTCCCCGTTGTTAAACAACACACAAAATCCGTGCCGTGGTCTCGTGCAGGTTTCGTGTTTCTTATAATCCACTCTGTCAGACGGTCCAACTTGTGAATTTTAGAGACTGATTTTTAAACAGCCCTCCTTTATCCCGTCACACTATGGGGAGGGGGTTTGTGTGTGTGGGGCTGGATGTAGGCCGTGTGAAATTCTCCCACGCTCCAGGTGTGTGCGTGTGTGCGCATGCGCGCGTGCACGGATCGTGGGAGCTTTGTATTCTATTTTCCCACGAGCACGTCATCTGACCACGTGTTGTGGGTGGGTCTAGGGGTGGAGTCTAGGTCTGTCTGATGTCAGGACATCAGGTATCCCATTTTAACTTTTGGGATGCAAGAGTGCGGACGTGTTTCGCGGAGCTCCTCACGAGGACTTTTGGAATAAGACCTCTAAGTTTTGGAGGTGCTGGTTCTTTTTCAGCAATCGGATTTGTAAAAACGTAAGGCTATTTTTTGATACTATGATTTTTAACATGATGTAGTTTTAATATCATGACGTGTTTTATGTAAAATGTAGCATTTTACAAATAATGAAAGTTAAATGTATCTTTTTGTAATGAAAAAACACTTAACTTGTATACTTTTCTGTAAATGACTGAACATTGACCTTTTAACATTTTTAAAAATGATGTTTTAGATGTTTTAATGCTAAAACATTTTGATAACTTTAAGAAAACACTCTTTAAACTTTTTCATTAATGTTTTAAGTGTATGAACACTAATGATATTATATAAATGGGCTTAATAGTTTTAAGCACTATACGTGTTATGTGAAATGTATGATAGAAAATAGAACTATTTGCTTGTTATCATTTTAATACATGTTGTTTTAGATGTTTTCATACTAAAACATTTTGATAACTTTAAGAAAAAACTTTTTAAAACAGATGTTTTATGTAAAATGTAACATTTTGCAAATCATGTGTAAATGTATCTTTTTGTAATGAAAAAACACTTAACTTGTATACTTTTCTGTAAATGACTGAACATTGACCTTTTAACATTTTTAAAATGGTGTTTTAGATGTTTTAATACTAAAACATTTTGATAACTTTAAGAAAACACTCTTTAAACTTTTTCATTAATGTTTTAAGTGTATGAACACTAATGATATTATATAAATGGGCTTAATAGTTTTAAGCACTATACGTGTTATGTGAAATGTATGATAGAAAATAGACCTATTTGTCTGATGTCATTTTAATACATGCGGATTTAGATGGTTTATTAAGAAAACATAACTATTTACTTGATATAATTTTAATACAGGCTGTTTTAGTTATTATTGTGATTGAAAACAGTTGTCTTATGTAAAATGGAACATTTTACAAAATAATGTGTGAAGGTAAATACCTGTACTGGTCTTAATGGCTTTAAACACTAGGTAATTGTGAAAAAAATACTTCTTCAAATATAGTAATTAGATCTATTTGCATGATATAATTTTAATACACGTTGTTTTAGATGTTTTCATACTAAAACATTAAGATAACTTTAAGAAAACACCTTTTAAAACAGTTGGTTTATGTAAAAATAATGTGTGAAGGTAAATACCTGTACTAGTCTTAATGATATAAATGTCTTAATGGTTTTAAGCACTGTGTTATGTGAAAAGTACAACTTTTTTAAATGTATGATGGAAAATAGAACTATTTGCTTGATGTAATTTGAGAAAATCCTATTTAACAATTTTTACAAATGTGTGAAAGTAAAAAAGATTTCAAATGTAAACGTGAAAAACCCTTTCTTTAATAAAAAACACTAAACCTATCTCTGTTTTCTGTCATTCTTCTTAAAAAGATTCAAATGTATTGTTTTGAACAAGATAGATGTTCGTAACAGGTGTACAGCAGGTGTCCAGTCCGGAAGTGGGGGTGGTGGGGGTGGGAAGGGGCGTAGCTAGCGTGGGAGAATTCCCACGGTCACATGATCTCTCCGGAAGTGGGGGTGGTGGGGGTGGGAAGGGGCGGAGCTAGCGTGGGAGAATTCCCACGGTCACATGATCTCTCCGGAAGTGGGGGTGGTGGGGGTGGAAAGGGGCGGGGCTAGCGTGGGAAAATTCCCACGCTCCAGATGGTCAGACCGGAAGTGGGTGGGAGGGGTAAAAGGGGCGGGGCTTAGGGCGGGAACCAATCATAGGGGGGCAATAAAACTGTCAGTTTGACGAATGCCGCCCTTCATTCTCTCTGACTCCTTTGTTTTTCATTTTTACAAATTACTATACCTAGATATGTTAATTGGTGTTTAACTGGAATGTTCTCTATTTCTGTAGCGGAGCAATCTTTAAGGGGAAACAATACAGATTTATCACAATTCATTTTAAGGCCAGATACAGCAGTGAATGCCTCAATACATCTAATTATTTTTGGTACCTCGAATTTGTTTTTCAAAAAAATTGCAGTGTCATCAGCAAACTGGCTAAGTTTAAATTCTAGTCCTAAAGCTGTGATACCATTATACTTATTTCTTTTTACATGCATTGCCAAAACCTGGGTGACTAACAAAAATAAAGAAGGAGAGAGGGGGCATCCTTGCCTAATGCCACGATGAATATCAAACCTTTGTGAGGTACCAAATGCAAGTTTGACAGAACTATTACAACCATTGTACAATGTTTTGACTGCTTTCAAAAATACATCTCCAAAACCTAACAATTTAATAACTTTGAAAATAAAATCATGATTTACAGTATCAAATGCTTTATAAAAATCAATAAATAAAATAAAACTATCATCTCCAATAAAATTACTATAGTCTACCATATCTAAGATTAGTCTAATATTATTCCTAATATGACGGCCTTGCATAAAACCAGACTGTTCCATGTCAATTATTTGATCTAAACCTTGTTTCATTCTTCTAGCAAAAATCATTGCAAACAACTTACTGTCATTATTAAGCAAACTAATAGGCCTCCAATTTTCAATAAGTAACTTGTCCTTGCTAGGTTTGGGAATCAGTGTTATAACCCCTTGTTTTAATGAAGCAGGCAATTCACCTTTTTCTATAGCTTCTATAAATACTAATAATAAAAAGGGTGAAAGTTCTTTAGAAAATGTCTTATAAAACTCTCCTGTTAGCCCGTCATTGCCTGGAGATTTGTTATTTTTTAGCAAGTTAATGCACTCTCTCAACTCCTCAATAACTATTTCTTTATCACACACATTTTGGAAGTTCTGATCTATTTTTTGGTATCACTCATAAAGTTATTTTAAAAAATATCAATAAAGTAGCCATTGTGGAAGAATACAAATTACTAAAAAACTTAGAAACATATTTTGAAATATCTAAAGAATTATCTACTATTTTGTTGTTAATCATTAGTTTTGAGACTGAGGCAAAATCACTGTTTCTTTTTTCAAGGCCAAAAAAATATTTTGTATTTTTTCCCCCTTTTTCTAACCATTTAAGTCTAGATCGAATAAATGCTCCTTTTGCTTTATCCTCATAGATATGATCTAGTTCAGTATGTAATACATTTAATTTATTTAATTCAAAATCAGTCAATGCTTCTTTCTTCTTTTTATTCAGATTTAATATTTCCTCAATAATTGAATTTTCTTTCTTTTTTTTATTTTTTGCTTCCAATTTTCCTTGGTTAAAGGATGCCGTTCTGATATCAAACTTCATCAATTCCCAGTACTTTCCATACGTCTTTTCCATAGCTGCAATTGTTCTATATTTTTCAATAATGTGTTTGATTTTTTTCTTTAGGCATTCACTTTCAAGCAATTTATTATTTAATTTCCAGTAACTATTAGTTTTTTTGACCGATTTATCTTTCACCATATTTATTCTTATGAATATTCCTTTATGATCTGTCATTATGCAAGGTTCTATCAGTACAGAGGCCACATTATTAGCTAAATCATTGGACACTAACCAATAGTCAATACGAGAATGAAGAGATGAGTTCTTATTACTCCACGTATATTCCTCCCTGTCTGGATTCTTATCTCTCCACACATCTGTGAGGCCCAATCTTAAACATACATTAACTAGTTCACTCGAAGGGCCAGGCCTACTTTTAGGAGGCCATCTATCAATGGTTGCATCAAACACAGTATTGAAATCTCCTCCCCAAATAACTTTAGCTAAAGGATATGATAAAATAAAATGCTGAATTCTAGATTCAATATGCAAAAAGAGTGTTTCATTGTTCATGTTGTTATTGGTGGCATAACAATTAACTAATACAAAGATTTCGTTATCCTTATCTAACACAAGTAATATCCATCTACCACAATCATCTTTTTCATAATTTAGTATCCGCCCTGTAAATTTATCCTGTAAAATAGCGACCCCCCCGCTGATCGATTACTGCCAAATGAAAACCAAATCTCTTTTCCCCACTGATTTTTCCAGAACTTAGCATCTGAAGAACATGCATGCGTTTCTTGAATTAAACATACATCTACACATTTCCCTTTGCAATACAAAAATAAAGCTTTTCTCTTTAGAATATCACGAATACCTCTGGCATTGATAGAAAATAAAGAAAGAGACATAACTTGTCAAAAGTAACCAATTACTGAAAAAAACCCACAAGAGTAGGTAAATAACCTAAACTTTAAATTTTAACAATGGGATTCCCACAAACGATCTTCAAAAATGATAACAGTTGCAAACATTTAAATAAACCTTATGCTACGTTCACACCGGACGCGAATAGCGCGTCAGGCGCGAGTGATTTCAATGTTAAGTCAATGCAAAGACGCGTTACGCGCGTAAAAAATTCCGGCAGCGCGAATGAGGCGTAGAGCGCGGCGCGGAGACGCGAATACGCCTCATTCGCGCGTCAAGTTCGCGCGAATGGCGCGAATTGAGCGTCTGGTATGGAACGCGATCGGGGACAAAAGTCTGTTTACGAAACGCGTGAAATTTGACCGCGTCAACACGCGCTGTTTGTTCGCGTTAACGCGTCTAAAAGCACAGTAGCCAATGAAATTGCTGTATTTGAGATTATATTTGCATATGTGACGCGATGGTACGTATGTCTCTCATTGGTATGTACGTATACAAACATCAGAAGTCATGTTTATTAATGAATGATGTCGTAATGGTACACGTATGCAAACATCAGACGTTCCCCTTCAGGGACTACCGCTGCGTGTAATCGCAGTGGGAACGCCCCCCAGCGTAGCGCGTCTGAATATATGAATGAAATCAGTCAATGGAGAGAATGAGCGTACGGCGAGTGACGTCATCGACCAGGAAGCTATAAATACCCCCTGAGCACACAAGCCGCCAGCTTTTTTTCTTCAGCAAGCGCTCTATGTGTGTCTGGAATCTTTCGATTGTGTTTGTCTGTTTTAGTCAGGAGTTTATCACTATATATATATATTATATATTAAAAAACCAATATGAGCGAGCAGTATAGCTATGTGTGGCTTGTTTGGGAGTGCAGCATGCCCAGTCGGCTCTCGAGGGAGTCGATTATCAGCATTGCGAGCGTTTCCCTTGAGAACTCTGCGCTCGCGGCGATCGCTCTTCGAGGAGAGTGGTTTGCTGCGAGCTCCCCGAGGCTCGGGTCCCGCTTCTGTTGAGGCAGAGCGGCGGCGCGTGTCTTGGGGCTCACAGACGGATCTCACTGGCGACGTTGAGACGGGCTCCGCCCTATCTCAGCTATCTCCAGCGAGATCTAGCGCCTCTCACCCGGCTCCGGAAGCACGCGCTGCGGCGGTTACTTCTGCCCGGGTGGAGGCACATATGATGTTGAATTAAGATTATCCAGTTCTGAGGGGCTGGATGTCGTGAGTTTTCAACTAGTAAAAAATTGTCACATTATACTGCAAATGAAGAAGGTTTGATGGTGATAGACAGGAGTCTAGTGATAAAAGTAAACTAGATGATAGTTTTCTGTCTTCATTACCTCAACCTTCTCGCCGGTGCTTACCGTTCTTCCCAGATCTTCATGCTGAGGTTTCAAAGACCTGGGTTAGACCGGTTTCAAGCAGAATAAAAGTACACAATCATTCCAATGCTTATGGTAACATTGTTGGTGCTAATCTGCTGGTTATGTGATGCCGAAGGTGGAGGAGACGCTTGCAGCTATCTCTCTCCAGCTTCATCGCCTAAAAAATATATATATATAAAGAAAAAAAAAAAAAAGTAAGGCACCGGCTCTGCCCTCTAAAACCACTAAAGAATACTTCTGTGTTAGTGGGGAAGGTTTACTCGGCGGCGGGTCATTATGCAGCTGACCTGCTTAAAGATGCGTGTAAAGGGGGGGAATTTTCTGTTGAAATGATTAATGAGCTCAGGCAGTCTGCTGATCTCACTCTCCTGGTCTATGGCAGCTATGGTGGCCACAGAGAGACACTTGTGGCTGAGTCAGACCTCTATGAAGGATAAAGATAAGACTCTCCCTTTAAATGCTTTTCAGAAATTTATGCCCCTTATATTGCGTGTCGCTGGGGCTGTTGAGCTAGCAAAAAGGGCAGTCCCAGTCGCCGAGTACCTCATAGAGAGCGCAGCAAAAACGAAGTATCGCGTCTCGTGCCCCCCCCCGCAGAGAAACTGGAGGGACGAGGCGGGGCGCTCTCCGGCGCGACCTTCTCGTTATCGCCAAGAAGGCCGCGTCGAAAAAATCCTGACGTGCTGAACGTCAGGACTCTGAGGGTGGTCCCCATCGTAAAAGACTTGAGTTCACTGCACAAGAACACGGTGCCCTGTCTTTCCCGATGCCCTCAGGGGTCTGCTCTACTAACCCTGCCTTTACAGGGCATAGAGAGACTCGGCGAGTGATTTCCCGAGGGACGCTCGCCCCCTCCGAGGAGGGTCGTGGAGTGCCCAGACCAGCTGTTCCCTGCCAGTGTGTTACAGGGCGCTGCGTCTGTCACTCGGGATGTTCATCCAGAGGCCAGCCTCGAGAGGCTGGTTCCCTTAGTAGAGTTCCTGGCGGAATGGAAAATTCTCCCCAATGTTTCTCAGTGGGTCCTGAATACTATATAGAACGGGTCTTTCTGAGGTTTCGCTTTCGGGGGCGAAGCGTACCAATATCGAGTTCTTCCGTTCGGCCTAGCACTGTCACCCCGAACATTCACGAAGTGTATGGATGCTGCTATAGCCCCGTTAGGCTGCAGGGCATCCGTATTCTGTATTATATAGACGATTGGTTAATTCTAGCTTAATCAGGCTGAGGCTCAACGCCAATAAGAGTGTTCTTTCTCCATTACAGAGAACCACTTTTCTAGGTGTAGTGTGGGATTCGACGACGATGTAGGCACTATTGTCACCTGCTCGTATTGCTTCGATTCTTGCCACAGTAGATCAGGTCAAGCTAGGCCAGTCATTCACTGTAAAACAGTTCCAGAGACTGGTAGGTCTCATGGCACCTGCGTCCAACATGATACCTTTTGGCCTCTTGCACATGAGACCGTTACAGTGGTAGCTCAGAACCAAGGGATTCTCCCCGAGGGGAAATCCCCTTCGCATGATCGTGAGCTCGCGACAGTGTCATCGCGCCCTGATCATGTGGAAAGATCCTTGTTTTCTGTCCCAAGGCCCTGTGTTAGGAGCTCCTTGTCGTCGCTTTATGCTAACGACAGATGCCTCTCTCACGGGTTGGGGGGGCTATCATGAATGGTCGCCCGGCCCATGGTCCGTGGGAGGACCACCATCGTCTGTGGCACATAAACTGCCTAGAGATGTTGGCGGTGTTTCAGGCTCTGAAACAGTTCCTCCCAGACCTAAAGGGGCCACCATGTTCTTGAGGAAAAATTATCTATCTCAATCAGAACTACAGGCGGTTCGGCATCGAGATGTCGTTCTGGCCCACATCCAGAGACTGGGACTGAGGCTCAACGCCAAGAAGAGTGTTCTTTCTCCATTACAGAGAACCACTTTTCTAGGTGTAGTGTGGGATTCGACGACGATGCAGGCACGATTGTCACCTGCTCGTATTGCTTCGATTCTTGCCACGGTAGATCAGGTCAAGCTAGGCCAGTCATCCACTGTAAAACAGTTCCAGAGACTGTTAGGTCTCATGGCACCTGCGTCCAACGTGATACCTTTTGGCCTCTTGCTCATGAGACCGTTACAGTGGTGGCTCAGAACCAAGGGATTCTCCCCGAGGGGAAATCCGCTTCGCATGATCGTGAGTTCGCGACGGGTTCATCGCGCCCTGATCATGTGGAAAGATCCTTGGTTTCTGTCCCAAGGCCCTGTGTTAAGAGCTCCTTGTCGTCGCGTTTTGCTAACGACAGATGCCTCTTTCACGGGTTGGGGGGCGATCATGAATGGTCGCCCGGTTCAGGGTCCGTGGAGGACCATCATCGTCTGTGGCACATAAACTGCCTAGAGATGTTGGCAGTGTTTCAAGCTCTGAAACACTTCCTCCCAGACCTAAGGGGCCACCATGTTCTTGTCCGGACAGACAACACATTGGTGGTCTCTTATATCAACCATCAGGGGGTTCTGCGTTCTCGCCCACTTTACAACTGGCACGTCAGATCCTTCTATGGTCCCAGGGGAAAATTCTTTCTCTGAGAGCTATTTATCTCCCGGGGTATTTTAATCAGGGAGCAGACATCCTGTCGAGGCAGGGGCCGAGGCCCGGGGAATGGATTTTCACCCCGAGGTGGTGGAACTCCTATGGAAACATTTCGGTCGTGCCGAGGTAGACCTATTTGCTTCTCGAGAAACATCACACTGCCCGCTGTGGTTCTCTCTCAGCCATCCAGCCCCGCTGGGGTTGGATGCGATGGTACATCTGTGGCCGAGGTCACGTCTGTACGCATTTCCCCCGATCGCTCTGCTCCCGGGAGTTCTGGACGAGTATGGTTTGCGGACTTAGTGTCTCTCCTCGACGGCTCTCCTCTAGAGATACCGATCAGGAGAGATCTACTCTCTCAGGCGAGTGGGTCGATCCTTCACCCCCGCCCAGAACTATGGAGGCTGTGGGCTTGGCCTCTGAGGGGGCCCAGCTCATAGATTCTGGTCTCTCGACTGAGGTCGTTGAGACCATCCTCCAATCCAGAGCTCCCTCCACGAGGAAGTTATATGCCGCGAGGTGGAAACTTTTCACCTCGTGGTGTGGAGAGCGCCAGCAGGACCCAGTTAACTGCCCGGTTGGTACAGTGCTGGATTTCCTGCAGGACCGTCTCTCCACAGGGTTATCCCACTCTACACTGAAGGTGTATGTGGCGGCCTTAGCTGCTTACCACGCTCCTTCAAGTGGAGGTTCCCTCGGGAGACACCCACTTATATCTCGCTTCCTTCGTGGCACCTTGAGGCTGAGGCCTGCAGTTCGCACGAGGGTACCAGCTTGGGACCTGGCCATCGTCTTAGAAGGTCTCTCCCTAGCTCCTTTCGAGCCCTTTGAGGAAGTTTCGGTAAAGTTTCTTACTCTAAAGACTATCCTTCTTCTCGCTATCTCATCTCTAAAAAGAATTGGAGATATTCAAGCACTTTCGGTGGCTCCCTCGTGCCTGGAATTTGCGCCTGGTATGGTTAAGGACCTTTCTCTGTCCGAGACCAGGTTATGTTCCTAAGGTACCAACTACTTTTGATAGACCTATAGTTCTGCAGGCTTTCTGTCCTCCGCCTTTTTTGACGTCAGACCAGGAGAAACTTAATTTGCTGTGCCCAGTTAGGGCTTTAGATGCGTATGTCCACAGAGCTGCCCTGTGGAGGAAATCGAACAACTGTTCGTTTGTTTTGGGTCACCTAGGAAAGGGTGTCCTGCATCTAAGCAAAGGATGAGCAAGTGGGTGGTCGAGGCCATCTCACTCGCTTATGGTTCGGCCCATCAGCCTTCACCTCTGGCTGTAAGGGCTCATTCCACTAGGAGTATGGCTGCCTCTACAGCTCTTCTTTCAGGAGCTTCTCTTCAGGACGTTTGTGATGCGGCAGGCTGGTCCTCACCGCACACTTTCGTCAGGTTTTATTCCCTTGACCTTAGCTCCACTCCCGGGGCTCAGGTTCTCTCGTCGGTTTGTGTCTCCGAATGACACACGACGGGGATTTGGTCGTATGGGGATGTGGGTATTGCGTTCCCACTGCGATTACACGCAGCGGTAGTCCCTGAAGGGGAACGTCCCGGGTTACGTATGTAACCCTAGTTCCCCGAAGGGACGGACGCTGCGTGTCCTGCCATACTCTCGGCATCCCCTTGGGTCGCTTGCTTCAGTAACTTTAAGCTGGCGGCTTGTGTGCTCAGGGGGTATTTATAGCTTCCTGGTCGATGACGTCACTCGCCGTACGCTCATTCTCTCCATTGACTGATTTCATTCATATATTCAGACGCGCTACGCTGGGGGGCGTTCCCACTGCGATTACACGCAGCGTCCGTCCCTTCGGGGAACTAGGGTTACATACGTAACCCGGGACGTTATAATTGTTCATGAGGGATAATGCATTGGTACGTAGTGTGTGATGTCAGCCTTATGTCATGATTTGTCATGCCTTACGTTCTTTCTCAGTATGAAACGCGATCAGGTAGAAAAGTAAGCAGCTGAAACCATAACCATGGCTCTTAGAAATTGTTATGATGTGTGTAATGTAGAGAAATGTGTTTAGAGTTTTGCAAAAAGTTTGTTTTTCAAATGAAAACTCAGTGCAAAGCAATAATGTCCTTGTATTTTTGCAGACTTGTTCTAAAGATTGGGTACATGAGTGAATGGTTTCACCGAGTGAGCCTCAGATTCCACTTTTAGCGTTTTAGCAATTTGAAAAAACTGTAAAACAAACTGTGACAGAGGTCGCCTATGGAATGAACCAATAAAATCTTAAAATTGCATGGAACTGAGAAGCAACAAAAAAGACTGCAATTAAAAAAAAACAAGAGACAATTATTTTAATGCAAGCTATTTTTTTTTGCACACATCAGTTTTGGAATAAAAGAAAAGAAATCTGTAAATCTGTTTGTTAGTAATCTGTACTTAATCTGTGTTTTTAAAACATGAATTACATGAATTAAACATGAATTAAACTCCTGTCTTAATATAAACCTGTCTGGGAAATCGCCCCTAAATATTTAACTAAGTTATTCTTGCCACTATAACTTATGGATCCCTAAAGACAAGTTTATGGGTAAATAACATATTCATAATAAAAATATAATGAATATCAAAACACATGTTAAATATAATGTAGTAATTTTATTGTAGCACTCATCAGCCTGGAGAAGATGATGTTCCTGCAATGCAGTTCTTGACTATTTCCTAAAGTGGTGGTCAAGCCTCCGTCTAAACACCACCAAAACAAAAGAAATGTTTATTGATTTTAGAATGATTCAATCACCAAATTCAACTTTTATCAACGGGGAGGCTATACAATCAGTTACAAATTATAAATATCTTGGAATTGTGATTGACCATAAGCTTAAATGGGATCTGTGGTCTGACCTCATCAGTACAAAGACACAACAAAGAATGTATTTTTTAAAGAAACTGTTATCTTTTAATGTTCACAACAAAATGTTGCAGATGTTCTATTGTTCCTTTATTGAAAGCGTTTTGGCTTTCTGCATCACCTGCTGGTTTGGTAATGCTACTGAGGCACAGAAGAAGTCTGTAAGAAAAACAGTAACAACAGCCAGTAAACTATTAGGAATCAAGTTACTAAGTGTGGAATGCATTTACAGAGAAAGAGTAATGAACAAGGCAAAAACAATTGTGGGAGACAAGAGGCACACCCTTGCCTCTTCATTCGAACTGCTGCCTTCTGGGCGACGATATTGCCTCCCTCTGTTTACCAAAAACAGATCAAAATCTTCATTTGTGCCTCAAGCAATTAAGTTTTTAAACATGTAATTTAATAGGATACTCAGCTGGTCTGGTATGCCTAATTTAATCGGTAAAGTGCGGGGTATGGGGAAATATGTGTTAAGTGTATTAGTATGTGTATTGTATGTTTAAAGGTTCTCTTTTGGTATATGATGTATGTTGAAATGCCTACTTGATTGCCACGCAAACAAATTTTCCTTACGGGGACAATAAATGTACTTTACTTACTTTACTTATACAGACAGAACAGCAGAAACTATACAACCAATTAAACACCAAATTACAAAACATTATTAGGCTATGTGAAAGTGAATAAATGTGTGTGTGTGTGTTTAGTTATAAATGTGTGCTGTGTAAGTTAGCCTATAATAATTTTGGAAATTATAACTTAAACAAATAATAACCCATAAATATTATAATAATTGTATTATATGGATAATTAGCATTACTTAATATACATTGTAACATTACTTTACTCTAGCACAGTAGTCAGTAAAGCAATGCCACAATAAACTGAATGATTAATAAGTAGGAAGGCTACATCTTAAGGTAAGTCTGTTTTTCTAAAATATTACACTTCAATACGTACAGAATGTGCGCGTTAAGAAACACGTTCAAATTGGTCGTCTTAACATGGTAAAACTGTGCGTCTTTACACGCACTAAAGTAACGCGACGAAAACTGACGCCTTAACACGACCAGAATGAGCGTGTCTACACGTTCAAAAGAAACACGTAAAAAATTGCCGCGTTAACGCGAACAAACAGTGCGTGTTGACGCGGTCAAATTTCACGCGTTCCGTAAACAGACTATTGGCCCCGATCGCGTTCCATAAAACTGTGCGTCTTTACACGCACTAAAGTAACGCGACGAAAACTGACGCCTTAACACGACCAGAATGAGCGTGTCTACACGTTCAAAAGAAACACGTAAAAAATTGCCGCGTTAACGCGAACAAACAGTGCGTGTTGACGCGGTCAAATTTCACGCGTTCCGTAAACAGACTATTGGCCCCGATCGCGTTCCATAGTCTGGCGCGTTATGCGCGTTACGCGCGAATGGTGCATTTTGTGCATTCACGCGTTTGACGCGAATTCGCATCTGCCGCCCGAGTTGAAAAATCTGAACTTCTGCGTCAATTCGCGCCGCGTTAACCAATCAGGACCCTAGCTGCTTGCTGCTGTCACGTGGTGAAGCATCTGGATGCTTCAATAAATTATTTTCTAATATGACGGTGGTAGTTCTAATGCACAACAAAGCAAATATTTTATCACATAAAACTTGATTTCAATATAGGCCTATGAGACATTCATTTTGTATTAAATGTTATTTATTCCATATCTAGATTATATGAAATATTATTATAATGTAAAGACAACCAACATATAAATTCGTGTCTGGACAGTGATGTGTGAGAGAGAGAAAAAAATCACAGGACAGATTAATCACTTTTGGAGGCTGGCTCCATTTATCATCAAAACAAAAATAAATGACAGATTAAGTGGATGAGGGCGAGGGTGATCCTCGCTCCAATGCGGGACAACAGGTCATCATGCTGGGCGCGGGACAGGCGGAAGTACCGCTGACAGCGGCCGTCATCCAGCCGCAGCTCCTGGAGCGAGCAAATGGTGAAACTCGCCACACTGGGTTCGCCTTTGAAGGGTCTGGTGGACACAAATACGGCGACGATTACCCCTACGCCGCCGTTCTGCTCTCGTATTCAGAATATATGCTATTCAGAGCAAATACAGAGCGGTGACTCTCTCGATGAATGCTCGATCAACATAAAAAAGATGGCCGCCAACGGGTTTCGATTCTGACGCGCGTGACGCGCGTAAATTTCGCTTCAAACTTTTGTTTTTTACGCGCGTCAATTTCGCTCTTGACGCGCGAATGGATTCAAAGTGGTCAAGCGTATAACTAGACGCGGTAGGCGTGAATTTGACGCGCTATTCGCGTCCGGTGTGAACGTAGCATTAAAGTGCATCCGTTATTTAACCATCCGATTAAGAACTTAGAAGCAACCACTTCTTGAGAGATGATTAACCTTGACTTTTTCAGGACACAAGTGCAGAATCCTACCAAACGACCACAAGTCTATGAAGATCCGTTGCCCTCTTCGGGATAAATCTCTTTACCATCAACAAACGCCCTCGCTCCGCTGAAGTATGCGCTTTTGCCCTCCTTCCTCGCCCTCTCCACAGCCGGCCAAAGACGATTCCGTGCTTCAATGTCAAAAGCAGTCAAGTCCTCCTTAAACCGCAGCCCTTTGGTGGTCAGATACTCGTTGTTTTTTGAATTTTTCCAGATCAAATCTCTGGCTGTGCGAGAAATGAATCTCATGATCACCGGTCTTGGTAGAACTTTTCTGCCAGCATCCGAGGTTTTAAGTCTGCCAAGACGATGTGCCACATCCAAAGCATCCGCTACCAAACGCCTGTCGTCCGCTGTGTCGGCGGACACTTTTTTGCATATTTCAATGACTCTCGTTTTCACGTTTTCACTGGATTGCTCGGACAGTCCATATAAACGCAGACACCATCTGCGGCTGTAACGTTCCTGGTCATGAATTTTTGTGTTCATTTCTTTGACTTGTTTTCCAAGGAGAGCATTTGCATTTTTTAGGATTTTATTTTCATTCTGCAACTCCATTACATCGTCATGAACTGAGGTAAGAGATTTGCCCAACGCTTCAATGTTGGAAGAATTCTCCTTCACCATTTTTTCAATCTGGTTGGATCTCTCGTTAATCTTCTCAGAGAGAATTCGGATGATATTCTCCTGTACTTCACTTAAAGAGATTTCACTTTCTTTGGCAGAGGAGGTCACAACATTTTTTTGCCTTTTGGAAGGTTGCTTTTTGCTTGGTGTGTTTGGACACGAATCACAACTTCCTCCGTTTTTTACTTTACAGGCATACGAGGGGGTATCGCTGAAGTTTCTTTTCTCTTTTACCGTCTCAACCTCCATCTCTGCACCAAGATTAGCATCCTCAGCCATTTTTCCAAACTGTGTGCTGATGCTCTATTAATTAAATACTGTTCGCACCGTTCCAAAATCAAAATTTAATCAATTGCTGCAACCCGTAAAAACCTATAAATATTAGTTAGCAACTCTACGAAAACCGTATCTTCATTTGTGGGGAAATACCCGATATTGCTTCTCAGCTTGCAAAACCACAACCGCTCACGGCGCCATCTTGAGCCCCCCCCAGATAGCACACACACACGTCGCACAGACATCTGTGTGACGTCGTCGTTATCATCTGGAAGACGTAATTCTAAGGGCGTTTGCTCATCTGGAATACGTCGTATAGACGTCCTTGTCAGACATTCAAATGACATCCATTGGATGTATTGGAGACGTTAACGATTAGAATCTTATGTCTGTTAGACATCTGATTTATGTAGCATAGATATCGTTTTTAATTAGACATTTTAGACATTCCCTACATTTATTGATAAAAACTACAGCTACACTAATTATGTGTCTATATAACTAAACAAGTATTTGTCACTCAGAATGAAAGCACACAACAGGTAGCCTATGATTTGAATGTTTTTATTAGTGTATGAAAATAACCTTTAATTTCTTATATTATTAAAAATCTCGAACAAACAATCATGGATAAAAAAAACACAAAAAAAAACACAACGTGGCTTTAAGAGGGCGTTCTCCCTGGAGCCAAGCAGAGATAATCCTTAACGTGCTTTTCAGCCTCTGCTTCTGTTGGCGACGGAAGTATAGGATTCTTCATCGCTGCTCCTGTGTGTTAAAGGTAAAACCAAATCAATTTAGCAAAAAAAATCTCTCTTTTTTTTCTAAATAGATTTTATTTAACTGGATTCTTATGAGTTTGGGCAAGGATATATAAAAAAGGGTAACACTTTATTTGAAGGGGTGTGCATAAGACTGACATGACACTGTCATAAACATGACATAACACCTGTCATGAACATGAAGGAGTCTTTATGAATGTTTATGACTGTTGTCATTAAGTGTCATTCGGTAAATTATGACACTTTTAATGCAAAGTTGACATTGTTTAAAATGTCTTTGTTATGACAACTTGACATTACCCAAGACAAAAATGTCTTGATTATGACAACTTGACATTAACAAAGACAGAAATGTCTTTGTTATGACAACTTGACATTAACCAAGAAATCATAACCTGTCAACCTGTCAACATTTTTTGTCTTTGTTAATGTCAAGTTGTCATAACAAAGACATTTTTGTCTTTGTTAATGTCAAGTTGTCATAACAAAGACATTTTAAACAATGTCAACTTTGCATTAAAAGTGTCATAATTTACCGAATGACACTTAATGACAACAGTCATAAACATTCATAAAGACTCCTTCATGTTCATGACAGGTGTTATGTCATGTTTATGACAGTGTCATGTCAGTCTTATGCACACCCCTTCAAATAAAGTGTTACCTAAAAAAGCAATGTATAAAATATGTTTGCAACACACAGTTTGCAAAAGAAAATACATTTTTAATGTTTTTAAAATAAGTCTCTTCTGTTCAGTGAGGCTGCATTTATTTGGTTAAAAAAATAACCTAGTAATATTGTGAAATATTATGACAATTTAAAATAGGCTAACTGTTTTCTGTAAAAAATAAAATAAAAAAATAATAATATATATATATATAAATTAGCCTATATAAATTATATAATTTATATAAAATAAATAATAATAATAATATAATTTATATTTTTAAATCTATATTTAAAATTTAATTTATTCCTGTGATGACAAAGTAGAATTTTCAGCATTATTTACTATAGTCTTCAGTGATCCTGAGATATGCTCAAGAAATATTTATTATTATTATTATTATTATTATTATTATTGAAAACAGTTGGCTATATTAACCATTGTGTGTCAGTAGCCTATATCAAATAAATTATCTCTAGGACTTTTCGTTTTTTTATTTAAAGAGTTTAAAGTTTCAGTTAATTTGATGCGATCATTTGACCGCGCCGGCGCCTCCTTCTCATGATTATATTGTCTGCCATATTTGCTTCTTATTTATTAAATACATTTAATTGGTTGATGAAAAATGAAAAACGAAATTCATCTTAAATAAAGGATTTCTACAAAACAAAACTTAATTAAGTGGCTAAAATCATGTCTGACCATGTCTCCCGATATGTTGCGCATCTGTTCATTTTTCATAATCAACATAGATGAAAAAAAATAAGACTAGACTAAAAAAGGTTGGATGATACGGTGATGCATTGCTGCCACACACATATTATTTTTTCCCCTCAATTATGTCGTAATAACGAGATCTTATGTCGTTAAAACGACATATTTTCTCGTAATAACGAGAACATATGTCGTTAAAACGACATATTTTTTCTCGTAATAACGAGATCTTATGTCGTTTTAACGACATCTTTTCTCGTAATAACGAGATCTTATGTCGTTAAAACGACATATTTTACTCGTAATAACAAGATGTTATGTCGTTAAAACGAATCGGTTACCTAACGTAACCTCGGTTCTCTCTAGATGAGGGAACGAGTATTGCGTAAGCTAGCTTACGCTACGGGAAAGATGAATCTTTCTGAGAAATTGAAGCCAAAAAATTATCCTATCATTTTTTATCTATTGTCAACGCAGTTCAACTGCAGCAGAGCATGAGCGGGCTAGCTAGCAGCTTATTGGCTCGCTCACAGGGAACTGCTTAAGCCTATGAGGAGACGCGATTGAACTCTCGTCCAATGGGAGTCGACATGCTCTCATTGCGTCATAGCCCGCCTGAGCGGGCGTGGTCAGAGAGTATAAATAATGGCGTCGTAGGCTGTAACTCTGGTTTTCATAGAATGAAGCGAGAAACGCTAGTAGCACAAGCACGGCCAAGAACGCAATACTCGTTCCCTCATCTAGAGAGAACCGAGGTTACGTTAGGTAACCGATTCGTTCTCTTACGAGAGGTTCTCTCGTATTGCGTAAGCTAGCTTACGCTACGGGAACACCTGGTCAACGCCGTGCGTGCTAAGCATCCACTTATGAGTCCCAGGGGAGACCCGGGGGAACCCTTAATAGTGGGAATGAATATATGTACATGTGACAGGGCCAGCAGAGCGGGCCGGTGATTGTGTAGTACTAAGCACTTGATAAGAGAGACAGAGCGGGAACCGGTCTGTGTGAATAACTCCTTTTTAGTGCAGCTCACCAGATAAGCTGTAACATACTAGATAGCTAGTAGTTTAGGCTGCAAGGCGGGAACTTCGAGATTGTAAAATCTGACAAAGGTGGAAGGGGAAGACCATCCTGCTGCCACGCAAATGTCATAAATGGAAATTCCGCTGGACCATGCCCACGACGAGGCCATGCCTCTGGTGGAATGAGCCCTGATGCCCAGAGGGCATGGCAGGTCTTTTGACGCGTATGCGGCTGCAATGGCATCAACTATCCATCTGGATAGTGTCTGTTTCGAGGCGGCCAGCCCTTTGGTGCGCCCACCGAACGAAACAAACAGCTGCTCAGATCGTCTGACCGGAGCAGTGCGGGAAATGTATAATCTCAGGGCCCTGACCGGACACAGGAGATTAGAGTCAGATTCGTTATCGGATGCAGGCAGAGCCGATAAAGAAATAACTTGTGCCCTGAACGGGGCACGAGCGCAAGCAGAAAAACGGCTTTGAACGAGAGGTATTTGAGGTCCACGGTGTTTAGTGGTTCGAATGGGGGGGCTTTCATAGCTTCGAGAACTATGGAAAGATCCCAAATCGGCACCGAAGGAGGGCGTGAGGGGTTCATCCTTCTAGCTCCCCTGAGGAAACGGATGACCAAGCCGTCTTTGCCCAGTGACTGTCCGCGCCGGGGTTCAGTGAATGCCGCAACAGCTGCCACATACACCTTGAGAGTGGACGGGGACCTGCCCTTGTCCAGCATCTCTTGGAGAAAACTTAGCAAGGAGGAAACCTCGCATGACCGTGGGTCAAAATTTTTGTCGGTGCACCATTTTGAGAACACAGACCATTTAGACGCATAGAGCCTTCTCGTAGAGGCCGCTCTAGCCTGCATGATCGTGTTTAACACTCCCTCTGGCAAAGCAACGGGTAGTTGTTGATTACCCACGCGTGCAGCGCCCAGCGCTCTGGGTGGGGGTCCCAGATCGTGCCGCGAGCTTGAGAGAGGAGATCTGCTCTGACTGGAATGGGCCACGGGGCTGTCTGTGACAGCTGAGTGAGCTCCGGAAACCAAGTCTGACCCTCCCAACGCGGGGCTATGAGGAGCACAGAGTGGCGTGTTTCCCTGATTCTCTGAAGCACCTGTGGTAGCAGAGAAACCGGAGGGAATGCATAAAGCGCGCGGCTGGGCCAGGTCTGGGCTAGCGCGTCGTCGCTCTTTGAGAAAAATATTGGGCAATGGGTGTTCTCTTCTGAGGCGAAGAGGTCCACCTCTGCTCTGCCGAATATTCGCCACAGCTTTTGGACTGTAAGAGTGTGCAGGGACCATTCCCCGGGGGGAATGGGGTTCCTGGACAGACTGTCTGGACCGTCGTTCAGATGGCCCGGCACGTGCGTCGCTCTGAGCGATAGCAGGTGACACTGCGACCAAACTAATATGCGTTCTGTCAGTCTGAAAAGATTTCTGGATCTGACTCCGCCCTGACGGTTTAGATAGGAGACCACGGCTATATTGTCCGAACGGATCAGCACGTGGTGACCGTGAACGCGCGGGAGAAAGCGCGTGAGCGCATTCTCGACCGCTAACATCTCCAAACAGTTTATGTGAAGGAGGCTCTCTTGAGCTGACCAGGGGCCGAAGGCCGGTGAGCCCTCGCAGACCGCACCCCAACCCGTGTTGGATGCGTCTGTCGAGATGACTTTTCGGCGAGAAAAGGACCCCATGGAAACGCCCCGCTGAAACCATTCTGTCACGGTCCATGGCTGCAGAGCTATGATACAGGTCTGCGTTACCTTTATCAGCTGGCGGCCCGTGGTCCACGCACGGTGAGACACACGGCTCTTCAACCAGAGCTGAAGCGGGCGCATGCGCAGTAACCCCAGCTGTAGCACCGCGGAGGCTGAGGCCATATAGCCCAACGCCTTCTGAAAAGTTTTCAGAGGTGTGAGTCTGTTCATCTGAAAAGATGCGGCGAGACGCTGAACACGGCGCGCGTGCTGTGTTGACAGGCGAGCCGTCATCGTGACCGAGTCTAGCTCTATACCCAAGAAGGAAATAGTCTGACTGGGTTGAAGTGCGCTCTTTGTCCAGTTGACAGAGAGGCCCAAAGCTTCCAGATGGTCGAGGAGAACTGCACGATGAGACAGTATCTCTCTCTGTGATTGTGCCAAAATCAGCCAGTCGTCCAAATAGTTCAGTATTCGCAGCCCCTGACTCCGCAGGGGGGCGAGCGCCGCGTCCATGCACTTCGTGAACGTACGAGGTGCTAAGGATAGGCCGAACGGAAGGACTGTGTATTGATAAACCTGGCCTTCGAAGGCGAAACGTAAGAATGGCCTGTGAAGGGGATTTATCTGAATCTGAAAATAAGCATCTTTCAGATCTAGTGAAATGAACCAGTCCCCCTGGCGCACACGCGCGAGGAGTTTTCTGATAGTGAGCATTTTGAACGGTCTCTTCATGAGAGCTTTGTTCAGCACTCTGAGGTCTAAGATTGGTCTGAGGCCGCCGTCTTTCTTGGGAACAAGAAAATAACGGCTGTAAAACCCCGACTCGCTCATAGACAGAGGCACTCTCTCTATAGCCCTTTTGCACAATAGTTTTGCTATCTCTGAACGGAGCAGCGTCGCCGCTTCTAGGTTCACAGTAGTTTCTAGTCGCGCTCGAAAACTTGGAGGGCGGCGGCGAAACTGTAAGCGATAGCCTAGCCTTATTGTGTTTAGCACCCACTGGGAAATTCCCGTAATAGCTTCCCACGCTTTGAAGCGCAATGCTAGGGGGTGAATGGCTACCCGGTCCTCGTTGCTGCACATGGCGGGCTGTGTACGCGCGCTCATAGTGCTTATAACAACGGGACTTACACTCAGAGAGGAGTTTATGGGCCGTGTAACAGAGTGAACAGAGGGGGGAAGCGCACACGGGTTCGTGGGCGCTTTTATGTACTCTGAAACTCGAGCGGGTCGGGACCGCTTTATGAGAGTGTGCTCTGTGTGGGACACGGGAACTGGCGTGCTTTTGTGTATGAGTGAACACAGTGTTGTGGGCACATTTTTTACACAAGATGTCTTTTTGCTCTTTTTGAGATTTATTTGGGTCGCCGTGAAAACGGTGTTTGTGCTCATGCAAGCGGGAAGGGAAACCGGCTTGGTAATGGCGGGATACACTACTGTAGTAGCCGCGTGCGCGGGGACTAGCAGAGGGCGGTACTTTGACGGCGGTCCGGCCGTAGCTGTATGTCCGGTAGCGGCGGAGACGGAGAGCGGGAGGCGACAGGCTCCGGCGGAATGAACGCTTCAGGCTGGGGCTCCGGCGGCCTCTGAGAGCGGCGTTTCTTCTTCCGTGGCGAAGTCAGAGGCGGCGCGGAAGCTTCTTTAAAGGCCTGAAGTCGAGCCCACAGGGTCGACAAAGGCATACTCTCGCAGAGCTCGCAGCCGCCATCAGCGAGGGCGAGCTCGGCGTGCTCCAATCCGAGACAGAGAGCGCAGATGACGTGGCGGTCTCCATTCTCGAGGGGAGCGCGGCACGAACCGCAGGAAACAGGACGAGACATCTTAAAAAAGACGCTCGGCTCTTTTAGTAAAACAGATACAATATAAACACAAGGAAAAAGGACATAATCCGTCGGATGGCGGTAGCTTGCAGGACGGCTGAAGGTGGCGAAGACGGCCGGCTTCCTCAGTCTCCCAGATGCTCGCTAAGTTGCCTTATCGACGACGGCGGCTTCCTTCAGATCAGCGGATGCGTGTAGCCTCGCTGAAGAGATGAAAATCAGAGTTACAGCCTACGACGCCATTATTTATACTCTCTGACCACGCCCGCTCAGGCGGGCTATGACGCAATGAGAGCATGTCGACTCCCATTGGACGAGAGTTCAATCGCGTCTCCTCATAGGCTTAAGCAGTTCCCTGTGAGCGAGCCAATGAGCTGCTAGCTAGCCCGCTCATGCTCTGCTGCAGTTGAACTGCGTTGACAATAGATAAAAAATTATAGGATAATTTTTTGGCTTCAATTTCTCAGAAAGATTAATCTTTCCCGTAGCGTAAGCTAGCTTACGCAATACGAGAGAACCTCTCGTAAGAGAACGACATATTTTCTTGGCCTTATAAGGACATGTCATGTACAAAATAGGCTGTAGGCTATGCCTTTATCCACATAGAATTTATAGCCAATCAGTCTTTATCATACTTCTACGTTCAAAAAGCTGAAGCAATAGCAGCCCACAATGGATATTTAGGCTATGTTAAAAGATCAAATTTTGTACACACCTCACACCTTATTAAAGCATGTGTAGCCTACAGATTAGCAGATGAGCCCAGAATACGCGTTTAATTACACAGGCTAAGCGTTTTCCTCCCATAGAAAACTCTTATAATAAAGAAAAAACTGCTTAGGCTACTTCAGTGATAAAGATCAAAAGCTGTAGCCTACACGCCTTATTAATAAAATACTATCCTACAGAAAAGCAGTTGAGCCCAGAATTTGAACACAGCGCATTTATTTACACGTTAGCCGTTTTCCTCCCATAGAAACCATTTATTATAAAGAAAATGAAGATGGCTCTTAAGGTGTCACATCAATCCTTTAAATTGTAGGCCTATTCAATGCAAAACAAAAATGAAAAATATAAGTAAAAAAAAAAAATATATATATGCAACAGAATTTGATTTGTTAAACATGAAGAGGACTTATCCGTCTGGTATGGCCGCTCGCAACGTTAACCTATAAATGTTCGCTATTCTTAAGCGCATATCCAAGTGTTTGTGCGGAGTGTGGAGCGCACACTGCATGACACGGAGGCGCCGGTGCATCACTCGCATTTTCCTATCAACAGTGGAAAAAAATTTAAATACTCCATCATTTCTTGTCAAACAGAAAATAATAAAACATCTGTCACAACTACTTTTATTTGTGTAAACTCACAACAAGAAAACGTTGTGCTTTTGTAAAATAAAATAAAACGAACAGGGCGCACTTTCATGGTCTCTGTGAATTGGAGCGCGTCTCAAAAATGAACTGAAAAACAGTGTATAGACAAGCAGTCATGACATGAGAAATATAGCCTTCTATACAAAGCTTATAAAAAATGTCCACCAACGAAAAAAACCCAATCGAAAGCAAATACGCACGGTAGCCTGCATCTGATTATGTAATCCTGTCCGTATCAAAGGCGCATATCGGCTACATTACAGCATGATGTATGGATATATGTTTGCAGGCAGCCTACACTGATTTAGAAAAGACTAGTTTATTAATAAACAATTAAAATGCTTCGTTATTTTTTTCAGACACATTTATTATCATTAGCCTACTTTTGCGGCAAGTTTTAGCCTATGCATGCGCTTGAGCGCGGTATCGGTTATAGCCTATATGCACCCAGGATTGAATATAAACGTGCGATTAGTCATAATTGCTGAAATGAATGACTACTAGTCTAGAAAAATCTTTAGTCTATGGCAACTCTAATCAATAGCCTATTTAATATTTGACATTATTTAATTAGTAATTTCCAGCTCTTTACATTAAATTAGTTGAGTTAGCATAATGAACTAATAAAATAATAAAATAAAGTTTAAATTAAGATAGGCGTACAGTATTACTTATTCCACCACACAAAGGACTGTTTAGAAGGTGACAATTCGTTATACATGTGAAGATTGTAGGCTGTATCTTAAATATTTTTGTATTGTAGCTAGGCTATTGTCTTCTGTTATAAAGATGAAGATTGACACTTCGTTAATTAAACAAAATAAGAACACAATGTTGTAAAAAACAACTTAGGCTATGTTAGATGTGTTTTGACTACTATTTGTTTAATTATATCTAATGGTAATGAAGATATAGCCTATTAACAAAAAAAATGTGCACCGAGCAGAGGTTGGCACCGAGCAGAGGGTGGCCGCAGTGGGCGAGAGGCCTAGCCGAGGCCGCGGCCGAAACAGCGGAGGGAGGCTGCGGGAGCGAGGGAGGATGAGAGAGAACGAGAGAGAGAGCGGGAGAACGAGAGAGAGAGAAGAGATTTCGGCTGGATTGCGGGTGTAAGCCCTGATTGCACAGTGAGTCTGTCGAATTGCAGTTCTACGGTGAGCACGAGTGAAATCTTGCAGTGTATTGGTGAATATGTGAGTGTGGGAATGGTGTTGTTGCTGTTCACTCGCAGTCCCAGCATGTGTGCATCTCTCCCTGTCTGAGTCCCGACGAGAACGCTGAAGAAGAGAACGCGGAAGCTGTGAATTATGTTCATTCCTCTCTCTGTCTGAAACTGGAAGTACGTTCCTGTGTGTGTGCATCTCTCTCTGTCTGAGCCCCGACGAGAACGCTGAAGAAGAGAATGCGGAAGCTGTGAATTATGTTCATTCCTCTCTCTGTCTGAAACTGGAGGTACGTTCCTGTGTGTGTGCATCTCTCTCTGTCTGAGCCCCGACGAGAACGCTGAAGAAGAGAACGCGGAAGCTGTGAATTATGTTCATTCCTCTCTCTGTCTGAAACTGGAGGTACGTTCCTGTGTGTGTGCATCTCTCTCTGTCTGAGCCCCGACGAGAACGCCGAAGAAGAGAACGCGGAAGCTGTGAATTATGTTCATTCCTCTCTCTGTCTGAAACTGGAGGTACGTTCCTGTGTGTGTGCATCTCTCTCTGTCTGAGCCCCGACGAGAACGCTGAAGAAGAGAACGCGGAAGCTGTGAATTATGTTCATTCCTCTCTCTGTCTGAAACTGGAGGTACGTTCCTGTGTGTGTGCATCTCTCTCTGTCTGAGCCCCGACGAGAACGCCGAAGAAGAGAACGCGGAAGCTGTGAATTATGTTCATTCCTCTCTCTGTCTGAAACTGGAGGTACGTTCCTGTGTGTGTGCATCTCTCTCTGTCTGAGCCCCGACGAGAACGCCGAAGAAGAGAACGCGGAAGCTGTGCATCCATGTCCATATCTCTCTCTGTCTGAGTGTCGAAGAGGAGTGTCCTGAATGAGAGAATGTGCCAGAGACTTTTAAAGTTGTTTTTATTAGTTAATAAAGACATATATTTAATTTAATCCCTTTGTCTGCCTCATGTGTCCCATGGTCATGCTCCACGGGGCGGTGTTCCGGTCTGAGGGGGTGGGCGGCCCGCTGGCGCTCACACCCCGACCTGTGACATAAGTACTCTGGAAAAGAAATTATACAAATCGAATGTCTGTAGTCCTCTCAGGACTGCAATAAACACAGCTCATTATTCCATTAACTCCCACCCCCTCCCTTCTCGGCTCCTTCCAAAGCCACGCCCCCAAAACACATGAACGCGCGCTGACGACCGCTCGCTCAGCTGGAAGAGTTGGACGCGTTTACCAGAGCCGAGCGGAGAGGAGCGCTAAATAGATCCCCTAAACTTTTTAACCTAAAGTTAGATTTGGCGAAAAAAAAAAAGAAAAAAAAACAGCTTTCAACTGCAGATATGCCTATTGATTATTTATCATCTCAACCCTGGCTCGCTAACAGTAAGTTATACCAGTGGACACCAAAGTTACACTGTCACAGCTAAGCCAGTGTAACGTTAGTTATGCTATGTAACGTTAGGTAGCTATATTAGGTAGCTACCTGTGCTAGTGAAACATGCTTCATGAAAAACGAAATGCCATCAAAATGAAAACAGCAAGATTACCTGTCCAGCAGAAATAAAGCCACCATGGAGTCACTTTTAAGCCCCTTGAGATCCCTCAGTTGTCGCCACCGCTGGAAAGCCACGCCGATATTGACTCGTATTATTTCTTGATTTATCCAAAGACTTTTTGTTCATAGCCTTTTCAAATACTTAGGAATGGAAACGGATATGAGTATGGAGAGTAAGACTAGTTCAAGATCTGCAGTTAGTAAAGTCATTGAACTCCAGGTTTGTGTCTGTGGCTGGAGCAAGGCGACAACGGTCAGGGGTTTGAAGGTTCATCAAGGGAAAATGAAATGCTTGAGGGAGAAGGGACAAGGGCCTCGCATTGATCAGTACTTCTTACGAAGTCAGTCAAGTCAGTCGAATGAAATCCAGCGACAGGAAGCAAACCACAGCTCGCAGGATATCAGCACCCCTGTCATAGAGGAGAGGAGGGCTTGCACAGTTAGTGATGAACATATTCAGACTTGTGAAACCGGTCAGACTAACCAGCATAAGAGAGAAAAGAACCTCAACGGGCATAGGCCTGGAGTTAGATGGCCAAGAGCTTGTGAGAAAACTGCATGGGATACGGTAAACACAGATCTATGCTTTGCATTGGAAAGATTAACTGGTACAGTTGAAAAGAAGCTGGATAAATTTGGGGACATCATTTACGCATATGGAAGTGAGAGGTTTGGTGTGGAAAAAAGGAAGGAAAAAGTACAAACTGCTCCTGGAATGTCTAGACGGCAGCAGAAAATTGAAGGGTTAGTTAGAGAAAGGAGACAGCTGAGGAAGCAATGGAAAAGAGCAGAACAAAGTCAGAAGGAGGGACTCAATCTCTTACAAAGGGACATAAAAGATAAGCTGGCAACATTACGCAGAGCTGAACGTCTACGGAAACGCTACAAAAAGAAGGAACGTGCGAGGGCTAATTTCTATAAAGACCCATTCAAATTCGTAAAGAAGTTATTCACCAGTGAGAAGAATGGCACTTTAAAAGCATCTAGAGTTGAGCTAGAGAGATATTTGGAGGAAACGCATACAGATGCAAAAAGGCATGAGCATATGTCAATTCCATCAGACATACCACCTATCAACCCACCAGAATACCAAATGGAGGTCTGTGCACCTAAGTGGAAAGAGGTAGAGCAGGCTGTGAGAAAGGCAAGGGCTTCATCATCTCCAGGGCCTAATGGAGTTCCGTACAGAGTGTACAAGAGTGCTTCAGGAGTTCTGCGAATTCTGTGGAAATTGTTAAAAGTGGCATGGGAAAAACAGGTTGTACCTAGAGCATGGCGCAGAGCAGGTGGAGTCTTTATACCTAAAGAAAATGATGCTACAAGCATCAGTCAGTTTCGTCCTATTTCACTATTAAACGTTGAAGGTAAGATTTTCTTCAGCATTATTGCCCAGAGATTGTCCACCTACCTATTAAAGAATGGCTTCATTGACACTTCAGTTCAAAAAGCGGGCATTCCAGGGTTCTCAGGATGCTTAGAACACATCAATGTTATCTGGCAACGAATTCAGTCAGCAAAAAAGGAGAGGAAGGAGCTCCATGTGACATTCCTGGATTTGGCCAATGCATATGGTTCAGTGCCACATGAGCTTCTTTGGGCAGCATTTGATTTTTTCAGAGTACCAATGTCAATAACAAATTTAGTGAAAGCCTATTTTGGAGATTTGCAATTTAGTTTCTCAACTCCAAAATTCAGCACTGCATGGCAATGCTTAGAGGTTGGAATAATGGCAGGATGCACAATTTCTCCACTGGCTTTTACCATGGCAATGGAAGTAATCATTAGGGCATCAAGATGGGTAGTAGGAGGAGAGCGCTTGGCTTCTGGGTTGCGACTACCACCAATCAGAGCATACATGGATGACATGACAACCATGACTACAACAGTAGCCTGCACTAATCGGTTATTGGGGAAGTTAACAGATAATATTGAATGGGCACGAATGCAATTTAAGCCCTCTAAATCAAGGAGCATCTCCATAGTTAAAGGAAAGGTAGTAGATAAAACATTCTTCATTAATGGTGGGGCAATACCAACAGTTTCTGAGAAGCCAGTGAAAAGTCTTGGGAGATGGTACGATGGAGATCTAAAGGACACAGTTCGAGTGGGAGAAGTTAGACGACAAGCAGTGGAAGGGTTGAAGAGCATAAACAGCTGTGCTCTACCAGGCAAACTAAAACTCTGGTGCTTTCAGTTTGGTCTACTGCCGAGGTTGCTGTGGCCACTGACTGTGTACGAGGTTTCTTTGACAACAGTGGATAAGCTGGAAGCGTTAATAAGTTCATACATCAGGAAATGGTTGGGAGTTCCACGCTGCCTCAGCAGAGTGGGATTTTATAGTAAAGGAATATTGCAGCTGCCAGTCTCTGCTTTAACCGAGGAGTTTAAGTGTGCCAAGGTCAGACTGGAAATGACATTAGTAGAGTCACGTGACAAATGTGTAAGGGAGGCAGCCCCTGTGTTAAAAACTGGTAGAAAGTGGTCAGCAAAGAAATCAGTAGTAGAGGCAAAGGCTGACCTTCAAATAGGAGATATCGTGGGACAGGTACAGCATGGAAGAGGGGGTTTTGGGCTCAGTTTAGCTCCTCCTAAATGGCACAAGGCAGGCCCAGCTCAAAGGAGGAAGCTGGTAGTCAACGAGGTGCGAAAGCAGGAGGAGAGGATGAGGAGTATAAAGGCCATTTCCCAGGCCAAGCAGGGAGAGTGGATGAGATGGGAGAGTGTGGAACAACGCAAAATGGGCTGGCAAGACCTTTGGTCAATGGAAGAGAGTAGGATCAGTTTCCTTATTAGGTCAACATATGATGTTCTCCCATCACCGCAGAACCTAAACCTCTGGGTAGGAGAGGATCCCTCTTGTCCTTTGTGTTCATCACCTGCCACATTAAGGCACATTTTGACAGGATGTAAGGTGGCTCTTAGCCAAGGTCGGTTTACTTGGCGCCATGACCAAGTACTGAGATGTTTGGCTTTAGCATTGGAAGGCAAGCGTAGTATGACCAATAAGTTGCCGCATGTTCTAGCAAAACATTACACGCAGAAGACAACATTCCTCCGCCCAGGCGAGCAACCACCAAGAAAAGGTGTTAACACCAATTCTCGGCCAGGACAACTGGAAGCTGCTAGGGACTGGAAGATGCTGGCTGATCTTGATCAACGGCTTATTTTTCCACCTGAGATTGCCACCACTAACCTACGACCAGACATTGTTTTGTGGTCTGGATCAGCACGCATTGTTCAACTGATAGAGTTGACAGTGCCATGGGAGGATGCTGTAGATGAGGCATATGAGAGGAAGAAACTGCGGTATGCTCATTTGGCCACTGAAGCAGAACAGCGAGGATGGAGAGTCCAGGTTTATCCAGTGGAAGTGGGTTGTCGAGGTTTTGTGGCACACTCTACAACCCGGTTCCTCAGAGACGTCGGATTCAGCGGCCAAGAGTTGCGTCGCACAGTAAAGAACTTATCTGAAGCAGCAGAAAGGAGCAGCAACTGGCTGTGGTTGAGACGGAAAGATTCTAGCTGGCAAGGTACAGGCCGCCACGCTACGGTTTCGTAGAATTCTTGAAAAACTTGAAGAGTCTGTTGGTTTATTTGTATAGGTTGTATAGTATAGGTTGTATAGTATACTATACAATTTGTATAGGTTGTATAGTATAGAATGACGGGTGGTTGGGGAGATATTGTGTTTTGCGGTAGGTGGTATGCCATACGGAACCGTTGCCACTGTAACTGCTTTAACGCACCAGTGGGGCTCGACAGCCTTAGTCAATCGGGTTGGCGCGTATGGTTGGGTTGCGGAGAGATAGTGAGATTGTGGTTAGGTCTCAGCAGCAGGAGGGATGTAGAGGTCAGTAAGCTGGGCTGAGTTGAGTGGGGGACGGAGGGGGGTGACTCTGGGACGCCAGAGTCACTGTCGAGCCCTCTTGAGGTGTCGTGGGCTAGTCGACGAAACACTGAGGACGGAAGGTGCCCACTTGAAGACCCTAGAGATGTCCCCTACTCGGCTCAATCCAGACGGTTGTCGTGTTGGTCCACTAGGGAGACCACACTGTAGTTGCAGCCGTCGTGTGTGCTGACGCGCCAAGTACACTGCAGCCGTTAACGCCGGACAGAAGGGGAGTCACACCCTCATATGGAAAGAAGCGTAAATGGATGGAGAAGCATAGTTTACTGTAAAGCTACGTCTTAGTGTTGCTTATCTTGGCGAAAGCCGAGTACAAATCAGCATGAAGTTTTAACATCTACTCTCGTGTAATGGAAATCAATTTTTTTCCTTTTTTTAACTTGTTTGCCTTCGCTGCCTGTATATGCAGGTATTGAGAATTTTGACTGTTCTTTCTCTGCCATAACTGTTATTACTAGCTTCCCTGCGTTCTTACATTTAAATTATGCATTGATATATAAAGACAGTTTAAATTTTTTTGGAAAAAAGTATTTTAGAAAGATTCTACCAACCCTACCTTTAACGACATAAGATCTCGTTATTACGAGAAAAAGATGTCGTTTTAACGACATAAGATCTCGTTATTACGAGAAACTATGTAGTTTTAACGACATAAGATCTCGTTATTACGACATAATTGAGGGGAAAAAATTAAATGTGTGTGGCAGCAATGCGTCACCGTAGGGATGACCCTCCCCTCAACAAAGAATAAAAATACATAATCCTCCCCTATTTTCCATAAATACCGAACGGTCCCTAGTCATGACGAGTTATTTAGTTAGTTATTTAGTTTATTTTTATTTTTAGTATTTATTTATTTAGTGACTATTTACTTCCTGTGAGTATATAGCTAAAGACCTACGGCAGGTCAGTCGTTCATTTTCAAATTAACTTTTTATGTCAGTCACAGTTTTCAGGATTTAATGTCGCCTACTTCAAATTATGCTTTCTATTTGATTGATTTCATTTCCAGTGGTGCTGAAATTCTGCATTATTTAAGTAGGAACTTTAAACTTCGCTATGCTATTGTCTTTCATATAATAAGTTTCAGACTCTTTTAGTGTGACTGCCCAAATTAGTCAGGACTCAGGAGGGTCGAATATTAATTATTTTATTCTATAAAAGAAATGAGAGAGACGTGTGAAAGATCACAACCGACCACCAATTGGGTCGAGACGTTCAATGTCCTGTAATAATAATACATTAGAAAAATATAGCCTACCATTTGTTTTGTGAACAACAAAAATATCGTACGTCAACTCCAAATATGGGTCAAATTCAGGAAATCGACTCTTTTGGACTAATGCGCATGTGATTTCAAAGATCCTCAGCACGTCACATCACACGTGGAAGACGCCTGTCCCAGCGGGAACACTAGGTAGGTACGCAAGTAATTTGATTATTTGTCATTAATATGTATGGTCTGTCAAATATATATTTGATTTTATATCAAGTAAAGTTAATGGATAACGTTCTAACTTAATTAAGGTTGCAACGAATAGGCTATGTGTTTCTGTGGTTTAATTATCATGGTTTAGCGTTTGCGGTAACGGTTGATTTTGTGGTTTGTTGAAGTCTCCAAGTTCTAACAAACTGTTCTTTACATTTAAAAGAGTAATAACTGACGACAGACTTGCTGTAAAATATTAAGAATAAATTACTGTAAACGTGCACACATGCATTAGCTAGAATTTAATGGTTCTTCGTCACCAGTTGTTGTGTTTTACCTCATGAATGCCCGAATGTCGAAACAAATGTTTCCATATCTAAAACGCTCACGAGTCTGTAAAACAAAATTTTTTACCGTTTAATCAGCATATGGCTGATATATGTAGGCTATATAAGACATTTTGCAGGTACCTATTAAGAGGGTTCCTATATTTGTTTTCATTATCCCTCGCTTTTGTCCCCTTCCGCACCAGTTCAGTTTTTTGGCTACAGGACCAAAGACCTTGGAACAGATTCTCCACACTGTTTTTTTCATCTTGTGTCCTCCACTGATGGATAATCTGTTGACCTTAAATTAAATGGTGTAACATTACAAGATTTCCATTACACGAGAGTAGATGTTAAAACTTCATGCTGATTTGTACTCTGCTTTCGCCAAGATAAGCAACACTAAGACGTAGCTTTACAGTAAACTATGCTTCTCCATCCATTTACGCTTCTTTCCATATGAGGGTGTGACTCCCCTTCTGTCCGGCGTTAACGGCTGCAGTGTACTTGGCGCGTCAGCACACACGACGGCTGCAACTACAGTGTGGTCTCCCTAGTGGACCAGCACGAAAACCGTCTGGATTGAGCCGAGTAGGGGACAACCTTAGGGTCTTCAAGTGGGCACCTTCCGTCCTCAGTGTTTCGTCGACTAGCCCACGACACCTCAAGAGGGCTCGACAGTGACTCTGGCATCCCAGAGTCACCCCCCTCCGTCCCCCACTCAACTCAGCCCAGCTTACTGACCTCTACTTCCCTCCTGCTGCTGAGACCTAACCACAATCTCACAATCTCTCCGCAACCCAACCATACGCGCCAACCCGTTTGACTAAGGCTGTCGAGCCCCACTGGTGCGTTAAAGCAATTTCAGTGGCAACGGTTCCGTATGGCATACCACCTACCGCAAAACACAATAATACACAAAAAAAAAAAAATAATAAATAAACCAACAGACTCTTCAAGTTTTTCAAGAATTCTACGAAACCGTAGCGTGGTGGCCTGTACACAGCCAGCTAGAATCTTTCCGTCTCAACCACAGCCAGTTGCTGCTCCTTTCTGCTGCTTCAGATAAGTTCTTTACTGTGCGACGCAACTCTTGGCCGCTGAATCCGACGTCTCTGAGGAACCGGGTTGTAGAGTGTGCCACAAAACCTCGACAACCCACTTCCACTGGATAAACCTGGACTCTCCATCCTCGCTGTTCTGCTTCAGTGGCCAGATGAGCATACCGCAGTTTCTTCCTCTCATATGCCTCATCTACAGCATCCTCCCATGGCACTGTTAACTCTATCAGTTGAACAATGCGTGCTGATCCAGACCACAAAACAATGTCTGGTCGTAGGTTAGTGGTGGCAATCTCAGGTGGAAAAATAAGCCGTTGATCAAGATCAGCCAGCATCTTCCAGTCCCTAGCAGCTTCTAGTTGTCCTGGGCGAGAATTGGTGTTAACACCTTTTCTTGGTGGTTGCCCGCCTGGGAGGCATATTGTCTTCTGCGTGTAATGTTTTGCTAGAACAGGCGGCAACTTATTGGTCATACTACGCTTGCCTTCCAATGCTAAAGCCAAACATCGCAGTACTTGGTCATGGCGCCAAGTAAACCGACCTTGTCTAAGAGCCACCTTACATCCTGTCAAAATGTGCCTTAATGTGGCAGGTGATGAACACAAAGGACAAGAGGGATCCTCTCCTACCCAGAGGTTTAGGTTCTGCGGTGATGGGAGAACATCATATGTTGACCTAATAAGGAAACTGATCCTACTCTCTTCCATTGACCAAAGGTCTTGCCAGCCCATCTTGCGTTGTTCCACACTCTCCCATCTCATCCACTCTCCCTGCTTGGCCTGGGAAATGGCCTTTATACACCTCATCCTCTCCTTCTGCTTTCGCACCTCGTTGACTACCAGCTTCCTCCTTTGAGCTGGGCCTGCCTTGTGCCATTTAGGAGGAGCTAAACTGAGCCCAAAACCCACTCTTCCATGCTGTACCTGTCCCACGATATCCCCAATTTGAAGGTCAGCCTTTGCCTCTACTACAGATTTCTTTGCTGACCACTTTCTACCAGTTTTTAACACAGGGGCTGCCTCCCTTACACATTTGTCACGTGACTCTACTAATGTCATTTCCAGTCTGACCTTGGCACACTTAAACTCCTCGGTTAAAGCAGAGACTGGCAGCTGCAATATTCCTTTACTATAAAGTCCCACTCTGCTGAGGCAGCATGGAACTCCCAACCATTTCCTGATGTATGAACTTATTAACGCTTGCAACTTATCCACTGTTGTCAAAGAAACCTCGTACATAGTCAGTGGCCACAGCAACCTCGGCAGTAGACCAAACTGAAAGCACCAGAGTTTTAGTTTGCCTGGTAGAGCACAGCTGTTTATGCTCTTCAACCCTTTCACTGCTTGTCGTCTAACTTCTCCCACTCGAACTGTGTCCTCTAGATCTCCATCATACCATCTCCCAAGACTCTTCACTGGCTTCTCAGAAACTGTTGGTATTGCCTCACCATTGAAGGAAAACAAATTTATTAAAGGTTTAATTTAGATTTCCAATACTGTAGAATATAAACTGATGAAGTTTATTAGTGTGAATGTCAGCTAGCAGATGTCTGAGACTTTATTACCGAGAACGTTTGTCTTGCATGGGGTTCCTGCCCCATCCTGTCTCAGCATGTGAAGGGCCCTGCTGAGAGGGTCTTTCCCCCCCCCCCCCTCACCTTTTGTCCTGTCTCAGTGCTGGAAGTTCTCCTCCATCCTGCTCTCCTGGCTCAGCTAATTTACATGCTTTAGTGTCTCAGAGGGTCTCCTCCCCTCGCCTTTTGTCAGTGCGGGAAGGTCTGCTCCATCCTGTTCTCCTGGCTCAGCTAATTTACATGCTTTGTTTTGATGTATCCCCCCTCAAGGAAACTCCACCCCCTTGAAATGAATATAAGCTAAAATTGTATCATGTTTTAGTTAGACTTGTGATGACGCTTGGAAGACTACAGCAAATCCAGCTCATCTGCAATAAAGAACCTGCAAAAGATACAACCAAGTCTCCTGGTCTCCGCTTCTAAGTTTCTACACTAGAGAAGAAATAAGTTCACTACACCATTAATGAAGAATGTTTTATCTACTACCTTTCCTTTAACTATCGAGATGCTCCTTGATTTAGAGGGCTTAAATTGCATTCGTGCCCATTCAATATTATCTGTTAACTTCCCCAATAACCGATTAGTGCAGGCTACTGTTGTAGTCATGGTTGTCATGTCATCCATGTATGCTCTGATTGGTGGTAGTCGCATCCCAGAAGCCAAGCGCTCTCCTCCCACTACCCATCTTGATGCCCTAATGATTACTTCCATTGCCATGGTAAAAGCCAGTGGAGAAATGATGCATCCTGCCATTATTCCAACCTCTAAGCATTGCCATGCAGTGCTGAATTTTGGAGTTGAGAAACTAAATTGCAAATCTCCAAAATAGGCTTTCACTAACTTTGTTATTGACATTGGTACTCTGAAAAAATCAAATGCTGCCCAAAGAAGCTCATGTGGCACTGAACCATATGCATTAGCCAAATCCAGGAATGTCACATGGAGCTCCTTCCTCTCCTTTTTTTGCTGACTGAATTCGTTGCCAGATAACATTGATGTGTTCTAAGCATCCTGAGAACCCTGGAATGCCCGCTTTTTGAACTGAAGTGTCAATGAAGCCATTCTTTAATAGGTAGGTGGACAATCTCTGGGCAATAATGCTGAAGAAAATCTTACCTTCAACGTTTAATAGTGAAATAGGACGAAACTGACTGATGCTTGTAGCATCTTTTTCTTTAGGTATAAAGACTCCACCTGCTCTGCGCCATGCTCTAGGTACAACCTGTTTTTCCCATGCCACTTTTAACAATTTCCACAGAATTTGCAGAACTCCTGAAATATATTGGACACAATTTTCTTCAATACAATTGTTAAACCTACAAATGTCAATGATTCTTACCATCTTTTGCATCATCCCTCTTTCAGATAAATGTCTTTCCAGATTGTCTAAATCTTCCATCGATGTGAGAGGAAAGACATCATCCTCACTGTCCACCACCAGCACTGGAACATTGGAACGGCCTGCAAGGGACTGGACCACTGAAGTCAGGTGATTCAATTTCATGTCCAGTTCATGAAGTGTCTCCAGAATCACCCTCTCAACAGCTGCAATACAGTAGGTTTGTCTGGGAGAGTATCTTTATTAAACTTAAAAATGTACATTTTACAAATTTAGGACTTCAATTTAACCTACGTGTACATTGATCAGAGATGCAACTCCATCGTCTCACACCAGAAGCACCTGCAAGCACAAAAAGCTCTTTAAAGTTCCTACACATTTTCTATTTCAAAATTCCATACTTTTCCAGACTCAAATTTCCAAACCTCTCTGTAGATTTTCAGATCATATTTAAAGTGCCCTATGCTTTTTCGGATATTCCCTTTGATGTGTAACGAATGTACACAATAATAATATACATAAAATGTATTTAAGGGGGGCCGGAAGGCCAATTTAGCTTAAAAGGAATGATTCATCGATTTGCAATGAATCTTGACCGAATCACTATGGAACCGAGCAAATGACTCGTTTAGAGTTCATTTGAACGGGCCGTAATTATAACCTTGGCACAGATATAAATATCCAATCTATAGTGAAACACTATGTATTAGCAAGGTAACTTTAGATCGACAGTACAAGACATTAAATGTGCAAGCACAACACAAGGCAAATATCTTTTCAAATATAAACAAGACTTTATTGATTATCCTAAAACATAAAACTAATATCTAACACAAACACACGCACACGCATTCATACAAGTTGCAGAAAGAAAGAGAGTGAGGAAAGAATGAGTTTTAAGAGTGAGATAGTGAAATCCCAAGTTTCTATATGCACTTATAAGACATGACCTGAACGAACCATCAATCATTAATTTAACCCTTCTATCGTTTCTTGAGAAGGTTATTCAATTTTATATTAATGCACCAGTTCAGTTAAGAGTTTGGAGGTACTTGCTTGTCCGTGTTGCTTTGGGGACTCCCTTGTGTAAGGGTTTTTTCCCGGGTCCGTTGTTTGGCTGGCGGTCTTCTCGTGCCTGCTAGATCTTGGGCAGCCAATCACGTGGTGTGTTGGCGGATGGATGAAAGTCTTTGAAGTTGGAAGGGCTTTGCAGTCGAAACGTTTAAACGAAACTTTGCAGCAAAGCTTAACTTAGAACCGAGGCTTTTAACGAAAAAGAAAATAAAGGAAGAAATGAAAGTAAGACGAGTTAGATGGCTTGAATGAGCTGTTTTAACCCCGATCTTGATGGGTTATTTGTCTGCTGGTCTAATTTGGTCTGGTCGATGTAAGCGTGCGAACACGCTCTTTGTTGTTTTCAGAGGGAAGCATGAACAGGAACACTCTCTTGCTGTTGCTAGAGAGAGGCGCAAACTTAATTCAACACCGAACCGAACTCAAAACCGAACTCCCTGGATGGAAGTTTCTGAACTAAACGAACTAACTGTAACTCCTCGGTTCGGGTCTTTAACTTAAAAGTTGGCCCAACCTCTTTTGGAGAATTCTGACCAATGAGACAATGGCATCATTTTAGGGGGTGGATTGAGTTCCTACTTATCGTTATCTGGGATCTGCTTGGGTTCCAGCACTTAGCAGAGAACAAGAGACCACAGTTTAAACATAGATTATTATAATCATACAAAACATTTTACACAGATTTCAATCAAGCCATCTTTTGAATTAAGAACATACGATCTTACTGATAGGAAACACTATACACTTTTCATTCACACATCTAGTAGTTATAGCAATAACATGATTTATATGTGATCTAAGCATAATAGGCACAAACATATAAAACAACATAGAATTATGTAATTGCATTGTTCTATGGATTTTGATATGTAAAGTGTGTATGTAAAGTTTATGGGGTTTAAGCCATTCCGGTCTGAGGTCAGGCAGAGTTCCTGCTGAAGGCTGTGTTGTTCATCTCTCATGGGACCTTGGTCCTATGAAAGACGTAGTATGTTAGTCGCAGGGGTCAGATGACCTCTGGTTAGGGCCTCTTGTTTGACCATTTCTGAACAGATCTGTCTTGCCAAAATGTAAAACATTGACAATGTTCTTCCTACTTAGGCTTATCTTTTGGGTGCCTGCAAGGCCATAAAGTCCTTTCTGGGGGGTTTTCTTGGCCAGAGTAGACAATCTGGAGCCACTTTTTGTGATTCAGGAATGTTGTTTCTAGGTCTGGGGTGTTGAGTTCTGTTTGAATGACTCACATGAACATTCAGTTGTGTTTGGTTCACCCTCAAACTCTACATATTCCCCCCTTCGATCGATGATGGGTTGAGAAGAAGACATCATTGAACGCTGGAGAAACAGAAGAAGCAAACACACACAGCAAACAACAAGGCAAACACCTCCATGACTGGTCACTTTACTGGTGCAGGGCATTAGATTATCTAGGCCTAAAACAGGTTCACTCTCTCAATATAGTCAATCATGTGGAAAAAGTTTAGTTAAATTTTAGGACCGTTATTCTAGTTTGTTTTAAAACGGTGATTGATCAACTTTGTGACTAAATTTGATTTGTTTGTTTTATTCTCTTCTAAATTGTTCTAGGTTTAGACCAATTTACCTTTCAAATTTTGATTCGAATGATGCAGGGAGTTCTCTAGGCTAACATTCGTTTTAAGGTGACTTGCAAACATCAGGCGTGGTGCGTCAATCCTTATATGGTAACCTTGACCCTTATGGGGTAACAGGGATTTTACCTAATAAAAGAAGGAAAGGAAGGAAGAAGTAAAACAAAACAAAGCAGTTGAGTGTTCCTGATATGACTTATAACTATGGTTGCACAGCTAAGTTGTCAGGTATCATGATGTAATGAGAGGTGTTCTCAGGTGTACTTGTTGGATGGGTAGTTACCATGTTTCCTATGGTAAGTGTAGCTAAGTTGTTAAGCTAGTTTCTTCCTGTGGGGGAAAACACATTTGTTGGATGTTTTGCACGGTAGCTGTGTTTAACTTGTGTATGTTAGTGGTACAGTGCAGTGTAGTGCATGTACTGCATGTATACTGTATGTATGTCAGATCTGTCTCAGTCTGTTTTGCTCCCCCCTTTGCTTGATGGCTTAGCTTTGATGGGCTTGTTGCATCTTTGCCTTGGAAAGGGATCTTCTGTGATCTGCTGGGGGTCAGTCCAGTAAGGCAGGAAGTTCTCTGGCAGACATTGGGAGGTGGTTTGGCATGGATGCGTGAAGCTGTAGTGCAAAACGTGGTCTCCTTTGTTGCCTTCCTCTTATGATGCTTTCTGGTTGTGACAGACTTTCTGACCTTCTGTGCTTACTGTCGTTGCTGTAGCACACACATGGTTCTTGAGTTTGGAGCTCGTTTGGTGGTTTCTTTATGAGTGATGGGTAGCCAGGATGGTGTTTCCTGGTACCTCTGGGTGTTTGTCAGTGGTTGACTGTGAGAAACCACTTTGTTCTGTGTTGTTGTAGAACAGGTGGTCGTCATCTTCCTTAGGAAGGTGTACCAGATGATCATTGGTCCTCTGTGTTCAGCTTGTTTTCGATGAACACTTGCAGTTGCCTCATTAGTCGCTCCATGTCTTCTGAGGGTAAACTGTCTTGTTCTTGGGCACACTCAGTGCGGTGTTTGGCTGAGTGGTGCAGAGGTGGGTTTCGTTGTCGATTACCCACATAGAATGCTTTTGGATGCATTTGTTGATTCCAGTTGTTTCCTTCTTGCGGCTTTCTTGAGAAGCGTGGCTGGTCCCATGACTTTTCCATGCGGTTGGCCTGGTAGGTGTCATCGGCATGGGAGTCATGTTCTCTGTGCTCCTTACGAAGGATGGTGGTGTTGTCATGCCACTGGGTGTCTTCCAGTGCAAGGCTTGTTTCTTGGCTGAAGGAGTTTGAAACTGTGGATGTTTTCAAACCTTTCTTTGAGGTCATCTTTTGTTTGATGTAGGCCTTGTGTGTCAGGTCACGTAGCTGTTGAATGGTCATTGTGTCTGGGCAGGCCATGATACCAAGATGATGACTCAATCCGGGGTGCAGGTTTCTCAGGAAGAGGGTTTTGAAGTTCACATCCTCTTCAAGTTCAGGTTTGCTATGTGCACCTAAGTAAGCTTGTCGAAAGCGGTGGTAGTAGGCTTGGGGAGTCTCTTGTCGACATTGTTTGGTTTCCAAGGCGATTAACACACCGTGTTCTGACTCCGGACCTGTAAATTCTTTAATCAGTGTCTCACGTAGTAGCTGGTAGTTTGACATGACATTAGAAGGTTGTCGGTCTAGGAAGCTTCGTACCTCTGGACTGGATGTGGATCTGATGAGGTATAACCTGTCTCTGTCAGTCATATGGGGTCTCACCTCTAGGTGGAAGTCGATATCTCGGAGGTAGGCCTGGATGTCGGGACCCTCTGTGGAGTTCGGGTTGAAGTCAAGTCAAGTCAAGTCACCTTTATTTATATAGCGCTTTTTACAATACAAATTGTTTCAAAGCAGCTTTACAGAGATAACAGGAAAACAATGTTGTAATAGTATTGTTAAATTCAAAATTAAATGTTAAATGTCCCCAACTAAGCAAGCCAAAAGCCAATGGCGACAAAGGCGAAGAGAGGCGAAAAAGGCAACAGTTGTTTTAAATTATTAAATGTTGAACTGAGTGATATTCTTAACCAGCTGGTTGAGATCTTTAAATGTCATCCCATGTGCAGCTTTGGAGTCTGCCTGGATGATCTCTCTTCCGTTGTTGGCAGGGAAGAGTTCTGTGGTGAAGGCCGGTGACATTTTGGGTTGTGGCCATTCACTTCTTTCACTGTATGCCAGTTCTTGGATGGAGGACTCTGTTCTGCTCAGCAGGGGTGATGCGAAGGGAGGTCTCTCCCTTCTTGGCTCTGGTTTCTGTTGGAAAATGTGCTGGAGTTCATCTCTGACCGCGTAGAGCTCGTCGTTGACGCCATCTCGCTGTTGTGTCAGATGGTCGATGTCAGCGCTGCACCTTTCCAGGTGGTCTTCCAGAGCAGTGATTTTAGAGTTCTTACTTTCAATGTCAGCTTTGGCTTTCCTTAACTGATGTTCAGCAGACTGGAGTTGGTTTACCAGGTGTTTCTGGACAGTCTTTAATTCTTGTTTGTCACGTTCAGTGACTGCAAGGGCTTCTTGGAGCTTGTCAACTTGTGTCTTTGTTTCTTGCTCCGCTTCGTCGGACACTTTGAGTTTGTCTTGAGCTTCACCTTTGAGCTGGTCTGTGCAGTGTTGAGTGTGCATCAGCTCTCTCAGAAATTCAGTGGTCTGACGCTTGAAGTCGTCCTGGACTTTCACTTCCAGCTTGTCTATGCGGCTCTGGGCACGTGTCAGCTCCTCCTGGAGGTGGGTGATGTGCTTGTCGCTTAGTTTCAGCTGGGCTGTGAAGGCATTACTTAGGGAACAGGTGATTTTGGTTAGTTCCACATGGTTTTGGTTTTGGCTTGAATCGTGTGTCAGGAATCTTCTCAGAATTATGATTATTATTAAAAATAATTAACAGTTCAATTGTCTTTGGTGTGAGGCAGTCTGTAATGCCTCTAAGCCAGGCGTCCACATCTTCCCTTTGGGCAGTGGGGTTTGTCGTCCACGACATGTTGACACGCTGGGTTGAAGAGACTGACACAGATCTGTGTGGGGTATAAGCCCATATGTGGTTGAACAGCTAAGTGTCGTTTCAATAATTGTACACCAATAGTGAAGTGTCGTAATGACTAAGTGTTGGTCTAAGTGTAGCCAGGTAGGCTAGAGATGTAAAGATTTCCTCACTCAACTGCTTAAAGGAAAGAGAGAGAAAAAGGTTAAAACAAATCTCAATGGAAAGAAACTTTTTTTTTTTCAATGGGAGAAATATTTTTTATAAATATTTTCTATCAATGAAAAGCTGGTTTCAACTCGTGATGTGAGGACTTCGTCACTCAACTGAGTAAGGGAAAAAGAGAGAAAAGTTAACAACCAATTTCAATGAGGGAAAAACAAAAAGAAAATTATTAACTAGGGGAAGTATTAATTTCTCATAAATGTTTCTTATCAATGAAAATCTGTTTTCAGAAAGGTAAACAATATTATTGTTTATGTTTACGAGGAAAAATAATACAATAATAATGCTGATACCTCTTTTCTGAGTTTGACAGGCTTGACACCACACAACTTCAGTTGGACCGCTTACAGCAGAGTTTACTGCAGGGATGCTTTGAAGGCGGAGTTTGCTCAGCACTTGTCTCTGTTACTTGATCTTGGATAAGATGTCAAAGTTTAAATTGTGTTTACAAATGCAGGGAGAGTATGAAGAACACAAGATTGTTGATTAAAAATCAAATACCTAATAATCTGTTTGTTGGGAAAGATTTTCTTTGTCTCTTTTTAGAGTCGATTGTTGGTTCTTCCAGGTTTGTTCCCTACAAATGTGAAGAATAAGATGGAATAAAACAGGACAGAACAGGAAAGACGTGATGAGGAAGAAATGAAGCAAGGAGGTTGGATCCCGCTACCTTTAGGCCTACCACAAATATAGAATTGATAGTTGAGGAACAACTAAACACACAAATAAACTTTTGTAAAAGACGATTGTCTCTGGTTTATTTGAAACTCGTATGGAGATGGTAATGTCCCCTATTGAAGCGTCCCGGAAATGAATTAATCAAATATAGTGGTTAAGCTTATAACCAACAGGACGAAAGGATAAAACGCAATGACAATAATGAGCAAGTCTGAGTCTAACACTATTTTTGTAATAGTAATAACAACTTTCAAGTTTTAACTTTCCAAGTTCAAGACCTATTCACCTAAAGTGATTAGATCTCAACGAGAAATTTAAAAATTATGAAACTAGAATTTATTAAACATAAATCATTAGAAATCATTAGAAATGATCTGTCTAGAAAAATAGAATTTCAATTTTATTTTAATATTTCCTTTTCTTTAAAATCAAATTCAAATTTGACAATTAGTAATAGTAAACCAGTATTTTCTTTTTCAAGTAAAATGCAGGTAAAGTAATTAATAATTGTAAACCAATATTTCCTTTTCAAGTAAAATATAGGTAAAGTAAAATGTGAGAGAGGTAAAAGAAAAAGGAAGAAAAGACCAACAGGTGTAAAAGTCGAGGTGTTTAAATGGTTAAATCACTTTAACTTTGTTCAAACAGACACTGTATTTAACCACTGATGTTAATTACTAATGATAACAGTACATAATGCGTAAGGCGTTAGCATATAGGCCTCAATGTAAACAACTGCTTAGGTTAGCCTAGCCACCGAAGGGTTTGTTTACACTCTGGCGATTGCACGGGTCAGAGTTCACCCGGAAGCGTTGGTCAAGACTTCCGTGTCACGATCGTAACTATGGTGACCAAACAAACGCTAGTGGGCAAACACGTGAAATGCAATGCAAATAGTTTGTAAGCAGTTACGCATGTGTTACATGAAATCTGAGCGCATTTCAACACTGTTCGAAGAATAGCGCTCTCCATACGTCACACACAGACTTTCAGAGGTTCGGATCTCGCATCCGAAACAAAATGAAAAGATAAATCTTGATATATGCTTACAATTTAGGTTGAACTGCCCGCATTCTCCACCAACTAATGTAACGAATGTACACAATAATAATATACATAAAATGTATTTAAGGGGGGCCGGAAGGCCAATTTAGCTCAAAAGGAATGATTCATCGATTTGCAATGAATCTTGACCGAATCACTATGGAACCGAGCAAATGACTCGTTTAGAGTTCATTTGAACGGGCCGTAATTATAACCTTGGCACAGATATAAATATCCAATCTATAGTGAAACACTATGTATTAGCAAGGTAACTTTAGATCGACAGTACAAGACATTAAATGTGCAAGCACAACACAAGGCAAATATCTTTTCAAATATAAACAAGACTTTATTGATTATCCTAAAACATAAAACTAATATCTAACACAAACACACGCACACGCATTCATACAAGTTGCAGAAAGAAAGAGAGTGAGGAAAGAATGAGTTTTAAGAGTGAGATAGTGAAATCCTAAGTTTCTATATGCACTTATAAGACATGACCTGAACGAACCATCAATCATTAATTTAACCCTTCTATCGTTTCTTGAGAAGGTTATTCAATTTTATATTAATGCACCAGTTCAGTTAAGAGTTTGGAGGTACTTGCTTGTCCGTGTTGCTTTGGGGACTCCCTTGTGTGAGGGGTTTTTCCCGGGTCCGTTGTTTGGCTGGCGGTCTTCTCGTGCCTGCTAGATCTTGGGCAGCCAATCACGTGGTGTGTTGGCGGATGGATGAAAGTCTTTGAAGTTGGAAGGGCTTTGCAGTCGAAACGTTTAAACGAAACTTTGCAGCAAAGCTTAACTTATAACCGAGACTTAACGAAAAAGAAAATAAAGGAAGAAATGAAAGTAAGACGAGTTAGATGGCTTGAATGAGCTGTTTTAACCCCGATCTTGATGGGTTATTTGTCTGCTGGTCTAATTTGGTCTGGTCGATGTAAGCGTGCGAACACGCTCTTTGTTGTTTTCAGAGGGAAGCATGAACAGGAACACTCTCTTGCTGTTGCTAGAGAGAGGCGCAAACTTAATTCAACACCGAACCGAACTCAAAACCGAACTCCCTGGATGGAAGTTTCTGAACTAAACGAACTAACTGTAACTCCTCGGTTCGGGTCTTTAACTTAAAAGTTGGCCCAACCTCTTTTGGAGAATTCTGACCAATGAGACAATGGCATCATTTTAGGGGGTGGATTGAGTTCCTACTTATCGTTATCTGGGATCTGCTTGGGTTAGCACTTAGCAGAGAACAAGAGACCACAGTTTAAACATAGATTATTATAATCATACAAAACATTTTACACAGATTTCAATCAAGCCATCTTTTGAATTAAGAACATACGATCTTACTGATAGGAAACACTATACACTTTTCATTCACACATCTAGTAGTTATAGCAATAACATGATTTATATGTGATCTAAGCATAATAGGCACAAACATATAAAACAACATAGAATTATGTAATTGCATTGTTCTATGGATTTTGATATGTAAAGTGTGTATGTAAAGTTTATGGGGTTTAAAGGGGCTCTGTGTGAGATTTACTCCCATCTAGCAGTGAAATTGTATTTTGCATTCAAACGAATGTGCTCTCCAGCGCCTCGCTTTTTCAAATGCGTGTTGCATCTACGGTAGCCGTTATGTGCCAAAAAGCTATGACAGGATGTCTTCTAATCGAGTTTTCCTTCAGGTGAACAGGTTTGTAATTTCAAACAAACTGCAACTTGACACAGCGAACAAACAAATGTCACTGACTGTGAAAAACATGAACTATTGCAGTATTTATGCCTTCTTTATTCGTCACAGTAGTCACTAGTCACACAGAAATAAATTACCGTTAGGTTTCACAAAAGAAAGAGGACACACTTCTCTTCTCGTCTGTTTCTGTTTATTTGGTAACTTAGTTACAGGACTTCTTTCTAAATGTGATATAAATATGTCCTGTAACTAAGTTACAGGACCTATCGGGAGCTTTACCACTCTCTCGACTCCCAGTAGGCTACAGATATTTTCAGTCAGAGAAAAAGAGGAAGCTTCCAAAAAAAAAGTTGCTTTATTTTTATGGTAGTCAAGTATAAAGAGACGAGACGCAGGCTATCTGACAGATAAAATAAAAACATGATTGTGATAGCCTTTATGATTGGTCTGATTTCTTCAAACGTTCACCATGTATTTTTTTTTTGTATGCGTATCTTCAAGCGTTTACTATGTATGAACTATGTTACTACTATGTTTACTACAGTATGAATTATTGACTGTAAAAAACATTGACTTACCTGTCGAGGAGAAAGCAGGCAACTTCAGCGTCTCTTTTGAAATCTTTCTCCTTCATTAGTTCTTTCCACCTGGAAAAAGCTATCCCGACATTTACTGTTGTTTTTTGTACTCTGCGGTCACGTTTCCTTTTTCGTTCAATTTGGGACTTTGGCGATGAAGATTTCTTCTCCTGTGGCTCGGCATACGTATGATCCGCCATTGAAAATAAAATTGCAATTCAGCTTTTTAAAATTGCCGGGTTTAGACCGCCCATGGTTTAGACAAGTGCCACTCACTGCTCCCCTTACGAAAAAGAAGTATACTTCAAGTTCATTTTATGAAGTATACTTAAGTAATATTCAAGTATATTTTTAAGTATATGATGTACTTTATGTAGGAAGTATACTAATGTCAATATGTACTAGTAGTAAACTTGTAAGTGTACTATTTTAATACCGCTTGGGACTAAATTGGCCCACTTGTAGTATATAAAAGTATATGTTTAAGTGTACTATACGTGTATCAGTAGTAAACTTTAAGTGCACAACTAGTTCATAATTACGTTTCTCATTTGTACTGCAAGTGAACTTATGGGTATACTAGTAGTTTACTATTTTAATACTTGCAGAAAATGTTTAGTTTATGAAAGTACACTCTCAGTAAACTACTAGTTTAGCAGTTCTATGCTGCAAGTATACTTGCAAGTATTCTTTTAGTGTACTCTCAGTAAAGTACTAGTTTAACACCATAAGTTTTCTTTGTAATACATTTCACTTGAATAATACAACATTGAATTATACTATACTATTTTAGTATATGATTTTCTTAGGAACATCTAAGTAATCACTACAATAGATATAGTGTGTGGCACCACACCTTCATTACAGAAGGTACGTAAGTGATAGTGATGGGTCGTTCGCGAATGAGCCGGATCTAAGAGCCGGCTCTTGTAAGTGAACGACGGGAGCTGGCTCGCATATCTGAAGAGCCGACTCTATTTAAAAAATATAGCCTATAGAAATTAAATCATTATGTAATAATGAAATAATGATTGACTTTAATTTTATTTAAAATAATTGACAAATTCAAACAACAACAAAGAATTATATGCCTAAAGGCGCACACACTTCGTTTCTACTGTCTGATTAGCCTCACATTCTGTTCCTGTCAATCATACACACGTCAACCAATGCGTGAGGAAGTGCCGAGCCAACTCGCACACACACACACACACACACACACTAGAGATGCGGATAAACCGCGAGTCGGGCAGATGACGTGACGAAAAATTATATTTTAATTAAATTCGGGCTGGCTGTTGAACTTACTAAGCAAACCTGCAAGCTATGAGCCCAGCTGTCATTGGAGGAGGCCGAAACGTCTCGTAGATGAGACTGCATCGGGGTTATTTTGTTATTTTGTTTCTATATTAGTTATATTTTAAAACAGCCAGTCATTGTAGCCTACCACTTGTGGAATAGGCATTTAAAAGTTAGGCAGATAATGGAGTGATATGACTCAGAAATGACATCGGGCAATGGCAGCCCAAGATGTTCAGAAGAATGCAAGAGCTAAATTTCTACAAGCTCAAAATCCACAAAAAAAAAAAAAAAAGGTAAGACAAATAGTCGGAAAACTTTGCCCATTAATTAGATGTGCTAGGCAAGCAGGCAAGTATTTGGGTTGTTATGAACAATTACCAATGTGAATATTCACGTTGCACTGTTGTGCGGTGGACTTTGAGCAAGTTAAAACATTTATTTTTTAAAGAGCCGTTTGTGAGTCAAAAGAGCCGGCTCTTTTCAGGGAGCTGAGTCAAACGAGCCGGCTCAAGAAAAAGAGCCGGATTGCCCATCACTAGTAAGTGAATGCAGAGACCTCAATACTTGGTAGACAATACACAATGACGGTAACATTTGATGGATCGTGTTTGTGTTTAAATGTGTAATAAGTAGAAAATGAGCTCCAAATGTCACAAAATGGCAGGTTACTAATCCTAAGATCAAACGCAATGATACAATAGTGTAAATACAGCTGGAAAACAGTGAAAAATCAACCTCATTAATTATTCAAGGCCCAGTGCATGATGGGAACACCAGTATCAGAAAAGTTGAGTAAATTTACTTAATTTTATAATGTTGATATTTACGCTTTCATTTCTACACGATACATTAATTGAGTACTACTATAGAATTTACTTTTTAAAATTCTTGCCTGAACTAACTTTTTCATGTAATTTACATTGTTTTTTTCTGTAGAATTTAAAATATAAAATATAGACGGTATATAAGTATATAAAAAGTATGCTTTCTTATTTTTAGTTGAAAAGAAGTATACTAATAGAACACTTGAATAAACTTATTTTTCGTAAGGGTCTGCTCGTCCGGTTCTGCTGCTTCAGTCATGTGACGCTGGCTCTGAACGAAAACGCGTTGTGGAAACGCGTTTGCCTAGTACTTTTTGACCCTCTCTGCTATTATAGTTTTTCAAGATGGCGGAATGACATGGAAGCCTCCGTGGACTTACCCGTCCCATGTATATAAAGATAATAAATTCTTCGTTTACGAGGATAAGTCAGATAATTGGCAGAGGTATTTGTACACCACTGAGGACATAGTTATGAATAAAAATATTGATTTTAGATAATAAATTACCTAAAAAGTTACACACAGTCCCTTTAAGCCATTCCGGTCTGAGGTCAGGCAGAGTTCCTGCTGAAGGCTGTGTTGTTCATCTCTCATGGGACCTTGGTCCTATGAAAGACGTAGTCTGTTAGTCGCAGGGGTCAGATGACCTCTGGTTAGGGCCTCTTGTTTGACCATTTCTGAACAGATCTGTCTTGCCAAAATGTAAAACATTGACAACGTTCTTCCTACTTAGGCTTATCTTTTGGGTGCCTGCAAGGCCATAAAGTCCTTTCTGGGGGGTTTTCTTGGCCAGAGTAGACAATCTGGAGCCACTTTTTGTGATTCAGGAATGTTGTTTCTTGGTCTGGGGTGTTGAGTTCTGTTTGAATGACTCACATGAACATTCAGTTGTGTTTGGTTCACCCTCAAACTCTACAGATGCAATGTGTAATGCAGCTTTCTGCAAAGTTATGAAGACGAAAGAGCATGCAACAAATAAAGTTATTGTTTCTCAAAAGAAAGAATCGACTCCTAAACGAGTCGTCACGGCTACACGTCACTGGATAACACATTTGCCTAATGCCCACCTATGTTTTACGTTGTCCGCCTGAAAAACACTGTAGCTGGATCGTGTTGTGTATGTCGAGAAGGTGCTGTTTTCTGCTCTGCTCTGCAAAAGCAAATTCTCTTTGTAAATGCTTTCAAAGGATGAGGATGTGAAGAGTCTGGTTAAAATTATTAGTGATACAACAGCAGTATAACCTTTTGACGAATGCTTCTAAAATCTCCATGAGGTCTAAATGAGGTTTACAAAACGCTTATCCATTAAAGACGGGACAGTGTCCACTTTATCACGAAGTATGATTATTTAATGATGTATATATTTTCTACCGGGTGTTCAAAATATGTAGTTTTGTGTTTTAACTTGTGTAGATCTCTGGCTAACCGGCTAACTCGCGTTAATGTTACATCAGTCATTTCCGCTAACATATTTGATACATTATTCGTCTCTCATCCACCCTCAATTAACTGCAATGTTATTTTATAACTAGTTTACTTGCAGTTTACCAAGGGGTAATTAGTCTTACTTTTCCAATTCCAATCATACCAGTCTACCTCTTTATTTAACTGACTTTAATAAATTAGGACCTGTCTTGAAGAAAATAACTGGAGGACAAATTTTAAGACTAATCTTAATGTTAATGTAGCCAGCCACAGAGATAGGAACTAAAATGTAATCTCAAAAGGTTACACTTCTGGCCATAATTGAGATCAATCTTTTTTCTATAAAAACAAATAACTTACTCTGTGTTCTTGCCTGGTGGGTACTTGAGGGTCTCAGTTCAGAGATTGTGTCCTCTAATGGATTATACAGAAAATTTTACATTTAGACTGTGTTAGACTGTTATTCATTGGCAGTGTATGTGTTTCCTGCATGTGCTAGCAAATGTTCTGTTACCTTGAATGTTAGGTGAGTGTTCACCCCAAGCATCGTCTACCTGGAACAAGCTCACTGGAGCAACTGGAGCTGAGAAAGGTGAAGTTGGTAAGTTGCATTTGCTACCATGACAGTGCATGAAACTGGTACACAAGGATCTTAAGTACTACCTCAATAATGACTGAAATTAGCTTTTTAAAATATATATATATATATATATTTACTCTGCATTCTTCCCTGATGTGTAGATGGACTTGGGTGCTGATAGGGTCTCGGGACAGAGAATGTGTTCTCTAATTATACAGGGAAAAAAAGGCATATTACTTTTTGTTAGGCTGTGACTCGTTTTCAATGAATGCATTTTCGATTTCCTCCATATACCAATTAATGCTCTTACCTTGAATGGCAGGTGGGTGTTCATGCCAAGTATCCTGTTGGTGGTCTGCGTGAGAGAAGCTCTCTCTTAGATTAACTTAGTTGACATTACAAAAGATACTCGTTCTACTGCTGATATGTGTGAGACAAGACTCATAACTTACGTGGTGTTCTTCCTTGCTTGGAATTCGAAGGTCTCAGGACAGAAAATGCATTCTCTAATGGATTGTACAGAAAATGTTGAATTAGTGTGAGGTTTCCTTTTATGTGCAGTGATTGTAGGGATGGGCAATATAATATTGTTTTATAATATACCGGTAAAAATTATTCTCAACATGGGAATTAGTCTTCCAGCGATAATAATGATAAAGCCTTTGACGAATTTCTATTTGAGACCCATTCGCAGCTCACGTGCAGCGCAAAAACTGATCATCTCTTCCTTCTAGTTAATTTATAGCATCAAAAAAACATGAATGAACATAAGTGGACATACATAATGAATGAACATAAGTGACAAAAATGGCGGATTAGGCAGGTTATGATTCCCTGCGAAGGTTCAATTGTAATAAATAATCTGTATTTTATTAATGTTTTTTTTTACCTTGAATGTTAGGTGAGTGTTCACCCCAAGCATCGTCTGCCTGGAACAAGCTCACTGGAGCAACTGGAGCTGAGAAAGGTGAAGTTGGTAAGTTGCATTTGCTACCATGACAGTGCATGAAACTAGTACACAAGGAGTACTACCTCAATAATGACTGAAATTAGCTTTTTAATATATATATATATATATATATGTATATATATATATTTACTCTGCATTCTTCCCTGATGTGTAGATGGACTTGGGTGCTGATAGGGTCTCGGGACAGAGAATGTGTTCTCTAATTATACAGAAAAAATAAGGCATATTACTTTTTGTTAGGCTGTGACTCGTTTGCAATGAATGTGTTTTTGATTTCCTCCATATACCAATTAATGCTCTTTTGCCTTTAATGGCAGGTGGGTGTTCATGCCAAGGCTCGTCTGCCAGGGAGACGCTCACTGGTACATCTGGAGCTGAGAATGGTGATATTGGTAAATTTTTTATGTAATTAAAATATTTACATGACAAAAATAACAGTTTTAAAAATGTAAACTCACAATTGCTGAACTTACTACTTGGTGTGAGCAGGGGTCTTACAACAGGACCTGAAAAAAAATAAAAGCACTCAGCGGTTACATACACCTACGTCTAGCAACCATGTAACTAGTTTAATTTTTTTTAACCTTTTGTCTTGATGTTTGCTTTTGGTGCTGGTGGGGCTTTTTCTCAGGTGGGGCTATTAATAATTTTATTTTTTTTGTGGGGGGTATCATGAGGCTCATCATCTGATGTATATATTTTCTTTCTAAGAGCAAAATCATGGTATTAGATTATTTTACAAAGCAGGATTAGATAAGTAATAACACTGCCCTGTTTGTCAAAAAATAAAATAAAAATTTGAACCCCAAAAAAAGAATTACAATGTAATTTCCTTCCCCAAATGTTGCTCCAAGCCATTACAATATTACATTTACGTGTATCTATTCTTAAAGTAAAATATGCTTTGACAACTTACTTGTGAATTCTTTTTCCAGGCATTTCTGTTTCTGAGATGTCAGAGGTGTAGCATGCCTTTTTCCATTTTTTTGCAATGTTGTCAAAAGATGCTGAAAGAAATGGAAGTACATTAATTTAATTCATGCAAGCATTGGGATGTTATGTATTAGTGATTTTACCATCTTTTTGATAATGGTTTAACCTGCTTACCTGATTTGTGCAGAATTCTGACCTGATGTTTGCTCCACCCTTTGTCTGGCTGTGGTGCCTCCATCATCCTGACACTCTTCAGCAACCGGTCCAAGTCTTTGAATGGAGGCCACCAGGAGTGGCCATCTGAGTACCAGGGTTTGGCTATAGGTCCAGTTGTCCCTTCTCCCACAAATTCCACTATCAGGTACATGTTTCTTTTTTCTTTTCTTACTGCAGAAACCTAGAGCTATGATGTTTAAAGACACTTCTTAAATTTCAGTTGTTCATTTGCATGAAAATTTTCAATTAAAAATATTCATGATTCAAATGTACAAAATATATTTAACAAAACAAAAGCAAATATACAGTACTGTGCAAAAGTTTTAGGCAGGTAAGATTTTTTAAGTTTTTAAAAGAAGTCTCTTCTGCTCACCAAGGCTTCAATTATTTGATAAAAAATACAAAAAAAACAGTAATATTGTGAAATATTATTACAATTTAAAACAGCGGTTTTCTATGTGAATATATAGTGAAGTGTAATTTATTCCTGTGATCAAAGCTGAATTTATCATCATCATTACTCCAGTCTTCAGTGTCACATGATCCTTCAAAAATCATTCTAATATGATGATTTGATGCTCAAGAAACATTTATGATTATTATCAGTGTTGAAAACAGTTTTTACATTTTTATTTCATGATGCTATGATGAATAGAAACTAAAAAAGAACAGCATTTATCTGAAATCTAATGCTTTTGTAACATTAAACTCTACCCTTCAAAAGTTCGGGGTCAGTAAGAATTTAAATTTTATTTTGGGGGGAAAGAAATATAATAAATCAATACTTTTATTCATCAAGGATGAGTTAAACTGATCAAAAGTTACAGTAAAGACATTTATAATGTTAGAAAATATTCTATTTTAAATAAACGCTGTTTTCAACATTGAAAATAATAATGAATGTTTTTTGAGCATCAAATCATCATATTAGAATGATTTCTGAAGGATCATGTGACACTGAAGACTGGAGTAATGATGATGAAAATTCAGCTTTGATCACAGGAATAAATTACACTTTACTGTATATTCACATAGAAAACCGCTGTTTTAAATTGTAATAATATTTCACAATATTACTGTTTTTGTTGTTGTTTTTTTTATCAAATAATTGCAGCCTTGGTGAGCAGAAGAGACTTCTTTTAAAAACTTAAAAAATCTTACCTGCCTAAAACCTTTGCACAGTACTGTATGTGTAACAAAGAAAAAAAAGAAATTGTAATTATTCTGTGTGTAAAAGAGGCACTGAAACAAAACAACGGTCATATGGAACTAGGAAAGCTTTCCCCTCAATCTTCTCAAACTTGCAGAAATTGGTTGTTCTTGAGAGGTCATCAACTACTAGATGAATGCCAAGTGTCGAAGATGGAAGGGGATAGTCAAAAAAAAAAATTCATGATTGTTGAAGGTACTGTAGGCTACATAAATTTCATCCCTCACTGAAATTATATTTTGCAGCTTTGACACTTTACCCCCAATGTAAACAAAACTGTTAGCCTGGTCCAGTTTCAGAGTGTAAGAGCATGTTTTTAATTCTCTGTACTGTGAAGCTCCCTGAAAACATTCGGGTAGAGGGCCAGCTGTATGTAGTTTTCTGAGCATCTTTGGGTTGTTTTTAGCGCTATACAAATAAATTTGAATTGAATTGAATTGAATTGTTTTTCTTTTTTTCTTTGCTGCAGCTTTGCATCTCGGAGAACCTTCTTACAATTTGACTTGACGGACATGTAGGTTTCCGCAGGAGTCTCTTCAGCTTGTGCAGGTGATTCTCGAATTTGAAAGCGCTGAAGTTGTCGAGTACGCCATGGTGTTTTGCATCTTTTGCAAGATGTACAAGAGAGTGGACGTTGTAGGACAGGAATTTGGGGCCATATAGCTGTCCAAAGTGTGTGACAAAAAGTTGCAGGATATCATTGGCATATTCAATGTGATCTCCAATTAGGCTGTTATTGCTCAGGATGAAAATTCCCACAAAAAACAACAGGAAGTTTTTGTACACCTCTGTGTCAAGGAGATCATTTAGCATAACAGGGCCTGTGTACAATAAAAACTGTCTGAACTCGGTCGCCTTCCATCGATCTATTTCCTTCAGTGCCCTTGGTTTGCGTGCAAATTCCATGGGAACATTTTTCTGGGCACCAACCAGCCTTTCTGTCAGCACAGTGACTTGGAATCCTGACAGCCTGCAAGTAAGCGGACCCAGCCGAAGCCACAAGAGGAGAAGCCGTCTCATGACTCCAAGGCACACAAGGTGCATGTAATCTAGGGGGAATCCAAAGACCATGTCCAGGGAGGTTTCTTCCAGAGGTGAGGTGCCATGGTGGTGATCTGAATCAGTTTTATTTCGGAAACTCTCATTACATCTAAGAGGCATGTCATTTCTAGGGAAGGTCATCCTGTTCTCCATGTACACGCCATCTTGAATGCACTTTTCACACCCATGGTAGCCTGTGTGACCTTTTTCAGAAAAGCCCTTGCAGGTGCGTCACAAACCATTGAGGTAAGCTGTAGTTTTAAATTGACTCCCTCATATTCAAAACCATTGCCTAATTCTTTTATTTCACAGATGAAGTCTTTGAGATACTCATCCAGTGAGCTAGGTTTACTAGCACCACAAAATAAACCTACTGTCACAGGTTCCTCCTGCACCAAGTTTTGCACAGTTCCAAGAATAGGCCAGAATTGAGTTGTTGAGCTCTTGTAGAGAGGCAAACCATCAATGTTCACCTGGAGCTCCAAATTGCTCATGTTTCTCAAAATGTCCATGTTCTTATAGAGTACCCCTGAAATGGATTGCAGTAGGCCAAAATGATAGTACTGGCCACCAGCTTTGCTCTGTATTTCAGTCCTGTTGGAGCGCACTGTTCCTAACAGTGTCCTTGCATCTTTTGGCAGATTCAAATCATGCTCACGGAGGATATTGAGTAATGAATTTAGTGCCACATGTGTTATTTTATGTTCTGTTGCCCAGGTGGCCAAAGTCATCATCCAGGGAACTTGGATGCAGTTCAGACTCTGTGTCTGTGTCAGATTCACTGCTATATAGAGCACTTGCCATGATGTATTCAGGCTCATCAATATGGGACAGACAATCCATTAACCCATCATCGTCATCATCAACGGTGTGGCTTGTGTCACTACCATACTCCTCCCTCCATGATGGTGATGATACTGCTTGCATTGACTGCAGTTGTCTGTCAACTTTAGCTTTGGCTTTTCTTCGCAATGTCCAGTAGGATTGTTTTTTGCAAGCCATGGTGCTGAGACATTAACACAAAAAATGCATTGTAATAACCTGTCTAAGCCAAATGCAGTGGTTCTCAACTCCAGTCCTAAAAGACCCATGCATAGCACATTTTGGATGTCTCCATTAGTAAATATGCTGTTCAGTTCAAGGAGCTTCTATTATATGAGTTGAAACACTAGATTAGAGAGGCATCCAGAATGTGATCCCCAAGATAACAATTTAGAACCACTTGCTTAATGCATTAAAGTCAATTAGTTAACTTTCTTACCTTGTTTTTGACAGTGTTAACTGTGGCTACTGTCGTTGAGTGAGTGCGGTTGACTGTAGTGAACTTTCTGTTGTTGGGGAAACAATTAACTGTCAGTTTTCTCATTTCTTCAAGTATTGAACCTAAATGTGTGCCTAGAAATAGTATACAAAAATTAATTAGTTTATTAAACGTGTGTGTGGTCACTTATTTTTAGATGATGTTTAATTAGTTTCTTTGTGACTAAAATTTACGTGTCAACCTTTCTGGTTAGAAGTAGAGACAAACTCTACAGGAATCGAGTCCTCAAAGAACAGTTGATGGTTTAAGAAAACTGAACTCTGAAGAAGGATCAGCCAAAATGTCTATATATACATGTATATTATTTTTCAAAAATAAAAAAAAAGCACCCCAGAAAAAAGGGCACTTTCTCTCCAGGAATAAAAAGGGCAGGTGCTCAAGCCCCTTTTGATGTCTATGTGTGCACGTGCCTGTAGAACAGCGCTTCACATTTGTAAGTTACGTTAACGCATCGTCTAACCATGGGCTCCTGTTGAGCCTTTGTCCTGAAGAAATCAGTTTCAAACCCAATTAAAACACCTGAACCAGCTAATCAAGCTTTTATTAGGTGTATTGAGGCAAGTTAAAGTTAAAGGAGCTAAACTCAACGGGACAGCAGCCTTCCAGGACCTAGTTTGGACGCCCTGTCTAAACCAATCAGAGCAGCTTTTTTTCCCGCTCAGTGTTGTCGTCACTCTCAGCTGTTTTGTGAGGAAAAGAAAAAACGCACCCTAATCTTTTCCAGTATTTTCTTTTAGTACGTTGTTTGTGTTTGTATTTGTGGTTTATTGTCTGTGTGTTATATTAATGTATAATAAACTTCAAGATATCAAAAGGCTGCTTAATTCATACTTACCAACAACTTTACGAACTGACGACAAATAATCTTAAAGCCGGCTAATATGAATGAATAAAACAACAGTAGTAAAAACACGTAAAACGAATGAACAGATACAAAATATATACAGTTAATAGCTAATTACAGGTTATTAATGTGGGATAATTGATCAAAATGTTGAGAGTACAGTAGGCTGAGAAAAAATAACGGTCATCTGATGCAAATTATAACGGTAATCGTGTATATATAGCCTAAGGTCACGTGACTGATTCAGTTTATTTTATTTATTTATTTTTTCTGAGCTAGATACAGGGAATCCAATGTGCTCATAATTAGAGTGTTTATTATTTTTGCTACATTTTAATGTATTGCTTAGTAGAGAATAAAAATAAATTGTAAAATAAATAAATTATAGATGAGGTTGATAGAAGTTATATCCACTTTCGTTCCAACAGAGGATGACATGTGTTGCTATCTTTTAGTTTTGAGTGACGTAATATCCCTTTTGTGTGTATGTACATATGTGTATGTATATATATGTGTGTGTATATATATATATATATATATATATATATATATATAATGATGGTTTTAAAGTTGAATAAATTCTCTGGAAAGTAAATGGCATTAAATCTGTGAGGCAATATGAATCAAATTAACAGTTGTTTATTGTTTACTCCTAAGGCTTCTTCCTCAAACATCTACAAGGGTTTTCTTTACCATTGCCATTTGCCACCTTTGCCTTGCTCATTGGGAGTTTGTAAGCATCATTATTTGGAACAAAATATGAAAATGGCCCAGTGTGTGTTAGACTATTTCCATGCATGGCATACCTGACACATGAAATAAAAATAAGACATTAAGAAATGTCCACCTGACAAAGCTGTGGATCATGGAATAAATTAAATTGTTACTCAAATTATCAAGCTTGTTATGCTACACTTTACATTCTAAGCAGCAGCCAATCATGGTAGTCTAAGAAGGGTCTAATTTATGCTTTCTGCAAGATGCAACAAGAAATTATGAACCACACCTATAATCAGCAGGTAGACCTTCCAGGTGACTTGCAAGGGGGTTTACCTCAAATGTACAACTTTGCTAGCATTTTTTTTGCATGTATTTGTTTCTACTGAGGGATCAAGGAAGCAAACAAATTTAAAGGCTGTTGTGCATGATGGGTTCCAGAAAGTTCCTGTTTTTTAAAAAACATTTTTATTTATATATTCTGATTTGTATCCAGTAAGAGGATAAAGTTGCCCTTAACAAATCATTGAAAGCATTATTTAAATAAATCAAATCGGTTACCTAACATAACCTCGGTTCTCTCTAGATGAGGGAACGAGTATTGCGTAAGCTAGCTTACGCTACGGGAAAGATTCATCTTTTCTGAGAAATTGAAGCCAAAAAATTATCCTATAATTTTGTATCCATTGTCAACGCAGTTCAGCTGCAGCAGACCATGAGCGGGCTAGCTAGCAGCTCATTGGTTCGCTCACAGGGAACTGCTTAAGCCTATGAGGAGACGCGAATGAACTCTCGGCCAATGAGAGTCAGACATGCTCTCATTGCGTCAGAACCCGCCGAGTAGGGCGTGGTCAGAGAGTATAAATATCGGCGTCATAGGCTGTAACTCTGGTTTTCATAGAATGAAGCGAGAAACGCTAGTAGCACAAGCACGGCCAGGAACGCAATGCTCGTTCCCTCATCTAGAGAGAACCGAGGTTACGTTAGGTAACCGATTCATTCTCTTACGAGAGGTTCTCTCGTATTGCGTAAGCTAGCTTACGCTACGGGAACACCTGGTCAACGCCGTGCGTGCTAAGCATCCACTTATGAGTCCCAGGGGAGACCCGGGGGAACCCTTGATAGTGGGAATGAATATTTGTACATGTGACAGGGTCAGCGGAGCGGGCCGGTGACTGTGTAGTACTAAGCACCTGATAAGAGGGACAGAGCGGGAACCGGTCTGTGTGAATAACTCTGTTTTAGTGCAGCTCACCAGAGAAGCTGTAACATACTAAATAGCTAGTAGTTTAGCCTGCAAGGCGGGAACTTCGATATTATAAAATCTGACAAAGGTGGAAGGGGAAGCATCCTGCTGCCACACAAATGTCATGAATGGAAATTCCGCTGGACCATGCCCACGATGAGGCCATGCCTCTAGTGGAATGAGCCCTGATGCCCAGAAGGCATGGCAGGTCTTTTGACGCGTATGCGGCTGCAATGGCATCAACTATCCATCTGGATAGGGTCTGTTTCGAGGCGGCCAACCCCTTGGTGCGCCCACCGAACGAAACAAACAGCTGCTCAGATCGTCTGACCGGAGCAGTACGGGAAATGTATAATCTCAGGGCCCTGACCGGACACAGGAGATTAGAGTCAGATTCGTTATCGGATGCAGGCAGAGCCGATAGAGAAATAACTTGTGCTCTGAACGGGGTACCAATCGCTTTTGGGACATAACCATGTCTAGGTTTGAGAACGACTAAGGAGTCATTGGGCCCAAACTCAAGACAGGAAGCGCTAGTGGACAGCACGTGAAGGTCTCCCACACGTTTTACTGATGCGAGCGCAAGCAGAAAAACGGCTTTGAGCGAAAGGTATTTGAGGTCCACGGTGTTTAGTGGTTCGAATGGGGGGACTTTCATAGCTTCGAGAACTATGGAAAGATCCCAAATCGGCACCAAAAGGGGGCGTGGGGGGTTCATCCTTCTAGCTCCCCTGAGGAAGCGGATGACCAAGCCGTGTTTGCCCAGTGACTGGCCGCGCCAGGGTTCAACGAAGGCTGCGACGGCTGCCACATACACCTTGAGAGTGGACGGGGACCTGCCCTTGTCCAGCATCTCTTGGAGAAAGTTTAGCAAGGAAGGAACCTCGCATGACCTTGGGTCCAAATTTCTGTTGGTGCACCATTTTGAGAACACAGACCATTTAGACGCATAGAGCCTTCTCGTAGAGGCCGCTCTAGCCTGCCTGATCGTGTTTAACACTCCCTCTGGCAAAGCAACGGGTAGTTGTTGATCACCCACGCGTGTAGCGCCCAGCGCTCTGGGTGGGGGTGCCAGTTCGTGCCGCTAGCTTGGGAGAGGAGATCTGCTCTGACTGGAATGGGCCACGGGGCTGTCTGTGACAGCTGAGTGAGCTCCGGAAACCAAGTCTGACCCTCCCAACGCGGGGCTATGAGGAGCACCGAGTGGCGTGTTTCCCTGATTCTCTGAAGCACCTGTGGTAGCAGAGAAACCGGAGGGAATGCATAAAGCGGGCGGCTGGGCCAGGTCTGGGCTAGCGCGTCGTCGCTCTTTGAGAAAAATATTGGGCAATGGGTGTTCTCTTCTGAGGCGAAGAGGTCCACCTCTGCTCTGCCGAATATTCGCCACAGCTTTTGGACTGTAAGAGTGTGCAGGGACCATTCCCGGGGGGAATGGGGTTCCTGGACAGACTGTCTGGACCGTCGTTCAGATGGCCCGGCACGTGCGTCGCTCTGAGCGAGAGCAGGTGATACTGCGACCAAACTAATATGCGTTCTGTCAGTCTGAAAAGATTTATGGATCTGACTCCGCCCTGACGGTTTAGATAGGAGACCATGGCTATATTGTCCGAACGGATCAGCACGTGGTGACCGTGAATGCGCGGGAGAAAGCGCGTGAGCGACCGCCAACATCTCCAAACAGTTTATGTGGAGGAGGCTCTCTTGAGCTGACCAGCCCCAACCCGTGTTGGATGCGTCTGTCGAGATAACTTTTCGGCGAGAAAAGGTCCCCATGGAAACGCCCCGCTGAAACCATTCTGCCACAGTCCATGGCTGCAGAGCTGTGATACAGGTCTGCGTTACTTTTTATCAGCTGGCGGCCCGTGGTCCACGCGCGGTGAGACACACGGCTCTTCAACCAGAACTGAAGCGGGCGCATGCGCAGTAACCCCAGCTGGAGCACCGCGGAGGCTGAGGCCATGTAACCCAACGCCTTCTGAAACGTTTTCAGAGGTGTGAGTCTGTTCATCTGAAAAGATGCGGCGAGACGCTGAACACGGCGCGCGCACTGTGTTGACAGACGAGCCGTCATCGTGACCAAGTCTAACTCTATACCCACGAAGGAGATAGTCTGACTGGGTTGTAGCGCGCTCTTTGTCCAGTTGACAGAGAGGCCCAGGGCTTTCAGATGGTCGAGGAGAACTGTACGATGAGACAGTAGCTCTCTCTGTGATTGTGCCAAAATCAGCCAGTCGTCCAAATAGTTCAGTATTCGCAGCCCCTGACTCCGCAGGGGGGCGAGCGCCGCATCCACGCACTTCTTGAACATACGGGGCGCTAATGATAGGTCGAACGGAAGGACGGTGTATTGATAAACCTGGCCTTCGAAAGCGAAACGTAAGAATGGCCTGTGAAGGGGATTTATCTGAATCTGAAAGTACGCATCTTTCAGATCTAGTGAAATGAACCAGTCCCCCTGGTGCCCATGCGCGAGGAGTTTTCTGATAGTGAGCATTTTGAACAGTCTCTTCATGAGAACTTTGTTCAGAAATCTGAGGTCTAAGATTGGTCTGAGGCCGCCGTCTTTCTTGGGAACAAGAAAATAACGGCCGTAAAACCCCGACTCGCTCATAGACAGAGGAACTCTCTCTATAGCCCTTTTGCACAAAAACTTTGCTATCTCTGAACGGAGCAGCGTCACTGCTTCTGGGTTCACTGTAGTTTCTAGCCGTGCTCGAAAACGTGGAGGGCGGCGGTGAAACTGTAAGCGATAGCCTAGCCTTATTGTGTTTAGTACCCACTGGGAAATTCCCGGAATAGCTTCCCACGCTTTGAAGCGTAACGCAAGGGGGTGAATGGCTACATGGTCCCCGTCGCTGCACATAGCGGGCTGCGTGAGCGCGCTCATAGTATTTAAGACAGCGGGACTTATGCTCAGAGAGGAGTTTTTGGGCCGTGTAACAGAGTGAACAGAGGGGGACCCTTATGCACCCTGAAACTCGAGCGATTTGGAACCGCTTTATGAGAGTGGACTCTGTGTGAGACACGGGAACTGAAGTGCTTTTGTGTATGAGTGAACACTGTGTTGTGGGCACATTTTCTACACAAGAGGCTTTTATGCTCTTTTTGCGATTTTTCTGGGTCACCGTGAAAACGGCGTTAGTGGTCATGCAAGCGGGAAAAGAGACCGGCTTGGTAATGGCGGAATACACTGCTGTAGTAGCCGCGTGCGCGGGGACTAACAGAGGGCGAAACTTTGACGGCGGTCCGGCCGCGGCGGGAGAGCGCCGTCTTTTTCTCAGCTGTGTTAGGCAGACTTCGAGTGATCAGGTTTCAGCGCGCTCCTAGGCCGAGGCCCCGAGGCGGCGGCGGTCTGTGGCGGCTGTCAGAGCGAGAACGAGGGCGGCCGCCCTGGCGCCGCTGAGAAGTCTGACTGTGCTGAGCTTTGCGCTGGGGTGGGGCTCGTGCAGGAGGCTGGTCACGTGAGCGGCCTGCAGAGGAGCTAGCGCGACGAGGCAGAAAGAGGTTCATGGCCTGGGAGGCTTTCTGTACTTCGAAAAAACGGTCGACGATACCCGTGACGGCAGATCCGAAGAGGCCGGATGGAGAGAGCGGGGCGTTGAGAAAAGCGGCACGCTCAGAATCTCCCATGTCGGCGAGTGTGAGCCACAAATGTCTCTCAGACACACAAATGGCGGCCATGCATTTCCCCAGGGCTTGAGCGGCAGATTTTGTAGTGCGAAGGGCAAGGTCCGCGGCACTCCTCAAATCCACGACTGGAGGGAAATTTCTTCCACTCTCATCCCATTCGCGAAGTTTGTCACCCTGTAGAATCTGTAGGACGGACATGGAGTGAAGTGCAGAGGCTGCTTGGCCGGCGGCTGAATAAGCGCGGGCGTGAAAGCTAGAAGTCGCTCTGCAGGCTTTTAGAGGGAAGCACAGGTGATGAGCGCCATCTCGCGGAGGGCGGGCACAGATGTGCGGCGACCAGGTCCTCTACAGGGGGAATGGAGAGATAGCCCTTCTCTGCGGCTCCATCCACAACGCGAAGTGGGGTGGAAGAGTCAGAGCGAGTTCTAGCAGAGAGCGGGGCATTCCAGGACTTCGCGAGTTCCGAAGTAGGATGCAATATAGGAAGCTTTTGTAAAAAGGATACAAATCCGTCGGATGGCGCTAGCTCGCAGGACGGCTGAAGGTGGCGAAGACGGCCGGCTTCCTCAGTCTCCCAGATGCTCGCTAAGTTGCCTTTTCAACGACGGCGGCTTCTCTCAAGATCAGCAGATGCGTGTAGTCTCGCTGAAGAGATGAAAATCAGAGTTACAGCCTATGACGCCGATATTTATACTCTCTGACCACACCCTACTCGGCGGGTTCTGACGCAATGAGAGCATGTCTGACTCTCATTGGCTGAGAGTTCATTCGCGTCTCCTCATAGGCTTAAGCAGTTCCCTGTGAGCGAACCAATGAGCTGCTAGCTAGCCCGCTCATGGTCTGCTGCAGCTGAACTGCGTTGACAATGGATACAAAATTATAGGATAATTTTTTGGCTTCAATTTCTCAGAAAAGATGAATCTTTCCTGTAGCGTAAGCTAGCTTACGCAATACGAGAGAACCTCTCGTAAGAGAACCATGTATTATACCCAGCTAACAATGACCTGGCGGTCCACCAGCGTTTTTTTGGCGGCACAAAGTCAGCGGCTTGACCACCGGCGGTACACCAGTGGAAAGCCGATAGTCGGTCCAGTGTTTCTGAGCGCTTACAGGACATCTTTAATTATAACTGTATATTTATTTTAATTTATTTTTTACAGTTAAAAAGAATCTGAAAGCACTGAATAAAAAAATTTGTGAAACTGACCTAATGGCTGTAAGTGTTGCTGGTATAAAAGACACTGTCTATTTTTGTTCAAGGTTCATGCATAGAGGTCATAGAGGTCACAGTGGACAGCTGTAGAAAATTCTGATGGAATCAAGTCCTCATGTTCTGATATCAAAGATACACGAAGTGCAACTTGTGTTCAATTGCAATATTTCGGATTTATATATTTTTGTATTTTATAGTTTTCACTAATTGTATTGATTAGTTTGTTAAATACACATACTTTATCTGTTTGATTATTGTATCTCTTAAGTTTAAACCATAAATGCATGCATTCCACTCAAGTGGACATCTGAAAATCTCTTTGACAAATTTGTATAAAATAAATAAAATAAAATCTTGTTTTTCATGCCCTAAGAGCAATAAAAACATAGGACCCTGACTGAGGTTATCATAATTAATGCATGAAAGGGTTAATTCTAGATATTTATGTTTGTAAGCGCTGCGTGACTTTGACGCGTTTTAATGGGCGTGCGCGTGAATACTCGAGTCACCTTCAGACACTGGAGTTGCCATGGAAACGGCGCGCGCCACTGCACTAAACCACTGCAACTAACAAGCGGAAAAACTCCCTCTCGCTGTTGTTTTCACCGCTTTCAGGTGAGTTTAAGTCTCTAAAATCACACACAAATAATCAGGGTGCGATTTGCCGGGGGGGATGCGTGGGATTTCCCCCTTTCTGGTCAATGTATCCCTGCCTCTGCTTAATTATTTTTATCCCCGGTGGGGATAAATTTATCCCCCCCTCAAAGTGATCAGTGCTACTACACTAGTGGCGAGACGGACAAAACTTATCACGGATCCGAGGTTTGATTAAAGTAAATTTTATTAGAAAATGCGCTACTTTGGCTGGCTCTGATAAAGCTGTCGCAGCCTCTCTGTAATCACCACTCTGCTCAATGTCCCGCCCACGGCGCTATCTGATTGGTTACACCTCACGAGTAATAGCCTATCAACACTTGCCAGACGGTTACAGGTCTGCTGGGCTGTGGAGCTGTGTGTCGAAAGGGAGGCAGCATATTCAGTATATTACTGAAGCGGGAATAAACCGAATATAAACATCACAATCTGATTATCTGTTTCTCTCTTTCTATTATGACAAGCAGAGTTAGTGTCCCAGTCACACCACTGAAAATGGCCGAAGTTACACATACGGTGAGGCTAAAGCGAAGGTTTTTTGATTACTCACTCATGGGGTGTTCACACCGAACGCAAATTTAATTATTTGCGCGAGTAGATTACATACAAAGTCAATGCAAAGACGCGAATAGACGCATCATTGACGCGAATTAGGCGACGCGTTTGCCGCGAACGTCTTCCGCGCAAGTTGAAAAATGTGAACTCGAGCGGAAGATTCGCATGACGCTTTGTTCTCTTGATTCTCTTGTTTACGCGCGTCTAGAGGTCCTGTGGCGCGAATGAGGCGTTTAGCGCGGTAGACGCAAATTAGCCTCATTCGGGCGAATTGACAAACACAGATAGTGCATCTGTCTTTTCTATCATTTGACTGTAGCTCAGCATCGCGGTGTAACGTTAACGTCATTACTTTAGCAGCAGCAGTAAAACTATTTCTACTGTGATGGTTTAACTTTGCAATCAATCCGTGGTTCAGCAGAGGCTGATATATAGCCTAGAAGTAACCTATAGCCTATTAAACTAAATAAAACGCTGTAATGTGAACTGTCAGTGCGATAGAACAATAACATCCGAAATGGACCACTATTTATTTATTTTTATATCAACAATAAAAAAATTCAAAACATCCCCCCCTCTGTTTTTTTCACAAATCGCACCCTGCAAATAATACAGACAACTGTTCTTGAAACTTCTCTTACTTGTAATTGACACGCTTCTGTTGAATATTTACTTTATAGAAATGGTTTAATGTCTTCGAAAAAGTCCGTTAGCATCTCAACCGTTTTCAGAAGAGGTAACGTTAGGCTAATAACTTTATAGCTTGATCCATTGTTTATGAAAGTTTGGGCTTCTACGTAATCACATCTTATGTGTAGATGAAAAGTTCTGATGATGATGAAAAAAAAAGTTGTACTGTATCACGTGCCGTTTCATCTGAAGCGCTACAGTCTGTCACATTTAACCCCTTAACTGTCACCGTCCAATAAAACAATAATATCTTAGTAAAATCCTAAAGTAATATTGACAAACTATATATATCGTTTGAAAGCTGACAATCTCTAGTTTTCATATGTGGCGGCTGTTTTAAAAAAAATAAATTACATAGGAGCAGTTATTTATCAATTTGCAACAAGAATATTTCATATGCATTAGGCGTGTTATGACCTTTATTTTGAAATGGCAATAAATATGAAAAATCATGAAAGATTGGTAGAAACCTCAGTTTGTTTTCATGCCAAGAGTTCAAAAGATAACACCAATTCAATTGTATTAGAAAAAAAGGTCTGAATATGTTTCAAATATAAAGAAAAATATTATCGATTCTCGATGTGTGATGCGGCTGCGAGCTATAACGCACATGTGTGCTCTCTTTATGAGATTATTAGAGGTTGAATTCAAATCAAATATTGTCAAACCACCCATACTACTTCTAAATAGGATGTCTACTTCATAAATTGTATGAAAATTATGGAAATACATGGTTCAGATCACTCAAAACATGGAGGCGCCCTAATATGGTCAGTAAGGAAGCTTGGCTGTCCTAGTGAAAGAAATTGGTACTGCGCTCAAATAAAATATTACTGAAAGATTATTTTTTGAGATATTAGCCTAAAATTTGGAACACAACTGCTTAAGATTTTTGGCTTTAATTTTCTTGCAGTTTTAGAGTAAAATATATTTTGTAATATATATATTTTATATACAATTTAAATAATTATTTTTTTACATTGTTCATTTTCATAAACTCAAACTTAAATAACTTTTTTTCTATTTCACTTTCATAATTTATTTCACTTCTACAACAATCTGGCAAATGTCTTCTTTAAAACAAGACCAACCATAGGTCTATATTCCAAAGCATTCTTGAATTACAACCATTTAAGTTTGCATAGTGATTTTCATGTCTATGCGAAAAAAGTGGGAGTGACAGTTAAGGGGTTAAAAGCACCAAAAACTGTATTTATTGTTTGAATCTCGTAAAAATATTGACAGAATATGAGAGCAGAGAATTTGTTCCATATCAAAAGTAGCCTATAACGTTCTCTGTCTTGTCTGTCGGTGTCAGTGTCCTCTTTGACTCGCGATTTGTCTCTGCTTGAGAAAGATGTGTGCCGTGAGCGCGTGTGGAAAAGGGTAAATTACGGTCACGGACGTCACTGACGTAACAACGACAAATGTTTCCAGCGAATCGACAATCAGAGAAAGGCATTAGACACAGCAGTGGTCCAATCAGTAGTTAAGAACCTGAACTTGTTTAGTAATTCGGAAATTAGCGCACATGAGGAAAAAAAAAATAATACAGCACAGAAGAATGTCTCATTTAGCGTGAGATTTCTTTGTCGAGCGTGAGAGCGTGAGATTGAGGCTGAATGCGTGACTGTCACGCCAGATGCGTGAGAGTTGGCAACCCTGGTAGTAGCGTCCCATGTTTGTCTCTCTCATCTACTTCGCGATATCACAGTTTGACATGTCATGCAACTTGGAAAGATCCACGTGGTGTCATGAATAATTATGAGACAGTGTCTTCTCATAGGATATGAAAACTCAGTCTCATTAATAATTATGAGACACCGATGAGTCATCAACGCACTCTACAGTGCACTGCCACGTCACAGCCTGTGATGAAGATTTTAAACCCGGAAGACGAAAAAAGCGGAAGAAAACTAAAATTTAACCATTTTAATCATACTATTAAATTTAACAGATGCTAACATTGTCTTCAATGGTGTTCAACACACATACCTCTGTTAAAATCTCAGAAAATTTGGTTTGGGGTTTCATGACCCTTTAAAGCAGATTACGTTAACGTTACATTCAAGAACACAAGACGCGCCAAAGACAATGAATCAAGAAGAATCGATCAACTTATTTAGCAGCTTCTCTTATACGTTAACTTTATCTATAGGCCTAACGCTTTTCTGTTTCGGAGTTCCCCACAGGAGTGTTAAAACAAAATACATATTTAATTTCAGATTATACACGTTGTCTCCGCGGGTGTAACGTTAATGCAGCAACAGCTAGGGTTGCCACCTTTGATTTGTGAAAAACCGGGACACTTTGAGGGGGGGGGGGGGAGGGGTCAACCCATATTTGCAAATATACTATGTTAACAGATGTAGGACTCCCTATTGCCTCTCTTACCTATATTTGTCCTAACGTAGTTGCACTCCCTGACGTAGATGCACTCACTCTGGACTCCTTTCTACATTAAATGCATATATTAAATACACTTTTGTATAAAACTTGTAAACATATACTGTATTAAAATCTAATCATTTGTAGAAAGATAAGCTCTTTAGCAATTAAAACATGATAACATGTATTATAATAGATTATAAACAACTTTGTTTTGTTTGTTAACTTAGTAAATTTGGGCAACCTAAGACTGACATTTCTCACCTCTTTTTCCATGTGTATTTCTCATCCCTTTTTGCTGTCCACAAAAATGAGTAACGTTAGGTAAATAGAAAGTTTTAAAAAAGCTAGCTAGCAACTGAACTCGCACTGTTTAATCCTGGATGTGTGAATGCGCGCGTGCGACCGACCGACAGCAGAGGCAGTTGCTATGCGATATAGGCACTTTGTATTTCTGCTTCCAATCAAATAAAAGTAAACGCCTGGCATCGGCCAATCCACTTTTTTACCCGTTTTTACCCATTTACGGACACAGGATTGGATACAACCATGAAGACAACACAGTAACAGTAGAAGGAAACGCGGTTTAATTTGAAACCAGGAAATTCTACTTTAGAAGTACATTTTCACAAAAAAACGGGACAATTCGTGTCCCGGGAAAGAATATACATTTTCCGGGACTGTCGCTCAAAAAAGAGAACAATCCCGGGAAAACCGGGACGGGTGGCAACTGGCAACCCTAGCAACAGCGTGGTCGTGTAGTTCGATTCATAAATAAATGACTCTTTTGAAAGGTAATGAATCAAATCAGAAAGAGTCGCCTGCATAGAGAAATACGGCGCCGAGAGCGTTGTCCGACTCCTCCCTGCTGAAAAAAACAATAGAAACCATTACAGAATTGCTAATGGTTTTAATGGTTTTGAAGGGAACTGTATTGGTTTTAATGGAACTGTAATGGTCCTAGTGGATCTCTATTGGTAATTTGCTTTCTTCTATTGGTGGTATGTTTTGTCTATCTGTCTGTATTGGTTTTATATGGAAACTGTAATGGTCCTAGTGGGTCTCTATTGGTAATTTGCTTTCTTCTATTGGTGGCATGTTTTTTCTATTGGATACCATTAAGGACCAATAGAACACCTTTGGCAACGTATAGGTTACAATAATAGACCAATATGAACCATTAAGACTCCAATAAATGTATGTTTTCTTTGGTTTAATGATAATGATTTAACACATACACATAATGAATATAGGCTAGATGCAGATGTTTAATTATTACAAATTTTTTTTTTTTAAATGACATAAATAAACGAACTAATTTTTCACTTTTATAATGTGGCGGTATTAAGTTTATCCTTATGTAATATGTATAGAAATTACCCTGCTGAAAAATCCAGCTAAAACCAGCCTAAGCTGGTTGGCTGGTCTTGTTTTAAGGTGGAAGCTGGTTTTAGCTGGTCTCCCATGCAGCCTGGCCAAGCTGATGAACATCTTAATTACGAATTAATCAGATTTCATGTTTCATATACAGATAAGGTTAAATAGCAGGGTATTTTATCATAGTTAGGCTGGCTATATGGTACAGCCTAAATTATTATAGTAGTTAATAGAATAATATATCTGGCCAGTATTAAACTAAATTATTAAAATAGTTACACTAATAAATTACAGCATAAATATGTTGCATGTGTAGCACAAAGTGTTTCAGTTGTGAATAGACTTGTTCACAAATTACAAGTGAAACAGTGACTCTATAATGACCAATTTAATCTCATAATCTCAAAACTAGATAAACTACAATAAAGATCATTTAAAAATAATAATTTAACATTTTTACTTACAATTATAACACAAAGTATGGTGATATAATTGAATGGTTTAATTAAAATAATAATAAAAATTATATATGTGTGTGTGTGTGTAGCCTATGTATTATTATAAAATAATAATAATCTCGCGCACACACACACACAATAAGTTTAGATGAAGTTGATTATAATATGCACTAGGGGTGGAACGGTACACAGAAGTCACGGTTCGGTTCATACCTCGGTTCAGACATCACGGTTCGGTACGATTTCGGTACAATGGAGGGAAAAGCAAAACAAAAATGCATAAGGCATTGTATTTTTTAAATAAGTTTTATTAATAAAGGCATAGAACCAGTTTATTTGTAGTGCACTGACAATAGTTTTATATAATTAGTTTATTAATTAAATTAATAAAAAGACCTTGAGATGTGTTTGGTAATTGTACCTGAAATAATTTAAAATTAATTTGCTATATTTCAGATCAATATATTTGTTTTCCTTAATTTTAATTAACATTATTACTTAACAATGTAACATTATTCTCATCTGAATTATAAATAATGGATTTCTGTATAAAATAATACTACCATTAAAAACACATTCGATTTTCTTTTTTAATCAATGTAGAATGTGTAACTTAAAAATAAACAGATTAGTGCTCCGAGGACAAGAAATGAAAACCAATGCAATATGATGAATGTCCAAAAGATGGGACCCACAGACTGTTTTGAAATGGGGTTGGATAAATATGTTTTGCTTTTAAAACAGTGTGTGTGTGTGTGATTTTGGTTGGGTGACAGTTGTAGGTTACAGTTTGACAAGAGTTTACAGTGTGACAAAAGCACAATGTTGTGTTTTATTGCGAGTGTACACAAAGTAAACACTTTGCAGGTTTAATGATCTGTATGAACAAAATGACGGAGTATGTTTTTTATGTTTCCATTGTTCGCTCGCGCCTCTCTCTCTCTCTCTCACACACACACACACACACACACACACAGTTCGATCGCGCCCGCGCCTCTCTCTCTCACACACACACACAGTTCGATCGCGCGCGCGCGCACACACACACTCCAGCATTGCAATCTTGACATCGCAGCCTGTTCATTATGCGGTCACACCAAACGCGAATAGAGCGTCAAATTCGCGTCTAGTTCGACGCTACTCCAAAGCGAATAGGACGCGCGTATAAAGCCAACGTTTGAAGTGAACGCGCGTTCAGAGCTAAGCCGAGGGTACAGATTATGTGTCCCTAAAGAACCCGCGTATCTAACAGTAGTTCCGCATTACATTAATTAATTTGCACGCGAGTTTTTTTTTTATACCGTGTATTCTGCGTGTAAATTCGTGCACCGAACCGTGACCCCCGTACCGTTTCGGTTCAATACGAATACATGTACCGTTCCACCCCTAATATGCACTAGTTAATATATATATATATAGCCATTTAGTAATATAACACAATTATTACTATTGTAACGCAAGGTATCATTATATAAATGTCAACTGAATGTAAAATAAAATAAAAAACGTTTAATACTTCTTTCACAAATATTTACTCGCGTGCCGAGACCGCAAAACCTGGCATATAAACTAACTGCGGTCTGGCATTTTGTCATAGAACTTAACACACAATTAGTTTTAAATTCATGATTTAATATTAATGATATTTTAAATTGGTATATGTTTTAATTCTAGATGTGTATTTAAATGCTTTAGACTTGTTTTAATGCGCGTGCGCGTGAACGTTCGAGTCGCATTCAAATCGCTTCTCGCGCAGATCATGGAAACGGGCCGGGGAAACGTCATCAACTGACAAACAGCAAAACTCCCGTCTCTCACTGTTGGATTCACTGTTTTCAGGTAAGTTTAGTCAACAAATAATCACACAAATAATACATACAAACGTTCCTGACACCTTTATTACGTGTAATTGACACGCTTCTGTTGAATATTTACTTTATAGAAATCAAGAAATGGTTTTGTGACTTCGAAAAAGTCCGTTAGCATCTCAACCATAAGGTAAGTTAACGTTAAGGCTAACTCTATAATAGACTGGAGCTCTTGTTTATGAAAGTTTGGGGTTTTAACCACATCTTTGTGTAGATAACAGTTCTTGATAGTTTTGTTTTGCTGGTGATTTGTCAATGGTTGTGTTACGTTATGTGTATTTGTCTTTATGCGTCCAACGCGTTCGCCATTTTGCGGAGGGCAAGACTGCACTGTAATCAAATGCAAGTAAACGGGTGAGCTGCGGCTTTTCTGGATAAAAAATAAAAATGTTTTTACATTTATCAACCGATTTCCATGGTTTGTATGTGATGAACAAAAAGTTCCATCTCTAGTTATTTAAAATCTCGATAGTTAGACTTATAAAATAGTGACCCACATTTAGCAATAACAAAGATAACTGATGGATCCTTTATGGGAATACTTATGGTACAACTACAGTGCAATGTAAATAGTTTAGTCAATACAATTAACAAACAGTATACAGCAAATAAAATTGTATAATTATACAAGTACAATAATACAATCATAAAAATATTGATAGTAGAATAGGCTAATAGCTATAATAATAATAATAATAATATGTATAATAATAGCAATATAATAAGAAATATCAATTACAGAATATAGGCAATAAAAAATAATAAGTTAAATAGTGACTTATTTAATATTGAACTCTTTCAGTAATAGCCATTATAACAGTAAAAGTAGGCTAAAAGGTATAAGAAGCTATACAAGACAAGAAATAAAGTAAACGGTTCAGTGAAACATACAGCAGGATACAACGTTAAAAAAGCCTAAATATCAAGTTATTATTATATCCTAAAAAAAATGTATAAAGTTATATCCTAGGGTACGTAATAGGTTGATTGGAAGTAAGCTAATTTATTTAACCTAAAAGAATGCACTGTACTGTTAATCAGTGACATCACTTACAAATATTGATGTAAAAAAAGGGGGGGGGGGGGATTTCAGGAGGGACAGAAAAAAAATAATTGTACTATTATGATAACAGGATATCATGGTCATTGGTATATTTTATTTTATTTCTCTATGTCTGTTTTAAATTATGTTGGCCAATGAGACAGACATCATTCTTCCCAACTCCAAGGTATTTATTTATTTGTATTTTTTACTGATAAATACTGAAATTCTTTTTACTTTTAAATGTTGACTTTGGTTCAGGGGCTTCGACAACTTTAGGCACGCAAGTTATTTTTCACAGATATCTGGCCAGCTTACTCATGGCACATACATAGCCTTTAAAATGTTTGAATTTATATCCCCAATGCAATATCAGGGGGTAAAGATATCATTAAAGTTTTTAAAGTTATGGCTATGCTCTTGTTACCAGATGAGATATGATCCCTAGCGTTTGGCCCTGTATACTTCAGGACAAGACCTTGATGCCATCCACACTCAGTAGATGAAGAAGGTGAGTTTCACAATAGCCACTATCACAAATCAAGAGACAGAACACAACAGGCCTTCATCCATATTAGATTTTTGAACGATTTTGGAAAATAATCTAATTGTGATTTTTTTTTTTTAACCAATATTGCGATTTAATATGCGATTTACTTTTTAAGTTCTTTATCTTCTGTATTAGTCGACAAAGACAAGGAATAAATCATTGTACAGTAGGAATGGAAATCTTTAGGCAGCTCATGATCCGATCTACTTTATTTCTTAATAATTAATCTTAATAACACTTAAAATTGGCACTGCCAATAAAGCACCTAAAAGCTGTCACAAAGAACTGGCAAAAGTAATGATTATGAATACATCAAATATAATGTCAAGGAGACATTATAATTGTTTATTAAAAAACAAGTGTTTTCAGTCAGTGTCGGCTCGGCTGCAAAGATGAAGTTGACGATGCTGACTCGTGATCTTCAGTGAACACGCCAGAGAGAAATGCACATTTCATACAGATTACATAATTCAAAACGAAAGACAGACTGCTCTCTGCTCGTTTAAAATTAGACATTTCAATATAGATATATTTCTCAGGTCTATACGCTGAGTTTCGGTTCATTTATGAGACGAGTTGCAGTTCACGCGCCGGCGCCTCCGTGTCAAGATTATCTATTGTCTGCTATATTTACTTCTTATTTATTAAATCCAGGCATTTGGTTGATGAAACATTGATTAAAATGCGTGGCGCGAGCGACAAATCTTAGACAGTAAACTGATGCCCCATTCTGCTTTGTAACGGGCACTTTTTCTGCGTCTGGGTAAACAGCTGTTGCGACGCGAGCAATAACGGCTGCGTCCGGTGTAGACACAGAGTTAAAGCTCATTCTGTCTATTAGGGCTGGGCGATATGGAGCAAAAAATATATCTCGATATATTTTGCTATATCTCGATATACGATATATCTCTCTATCTTTACAGGAAAAATAACCTCCCAAAAACTACTGCAAAAACAAATATGCCAAATAACAGTCTTTTTTTTATTGAAGCGCAAAGAGGTAGGCAGTTTATGTAGGAACAAAGTGCTTCTGTGACATTTAAAAAAAAAAAATCCCTGTATACAAAAATAATAATTTGACTGTAAAATAAAGGAAGAAATAATAAATATTGCCTTCTTTTCATTCAAAAATGAAACGACTCAACTCAAGGTAGACAGTGCATGTAGGGACAAAGTGCTTCTGCGACATTTAAGATAAAAAAAATCCCTGATTACATAAATAATAATAATTTAACTGTAAAATAAAAGAAACAATAAGATCCTTAGTCTGGTGCACTCCTCGTATGCGAGCTTGTGCCTTGTCTGTAAATGGTGGAAAAGGTTCGTGGTAGGGCTGTCACTTTTGTGAAAAAATCCTGTTCGATTTTTGAGACATAAGTGTTCATTGAATCGATTGTAAAATTGTAAGTCCCCACGCATTATGTACCTCCTCACGTTTTACGTCATCAAATTGTGATCGGTTTGTGAGATTGGCCAAGTTGATTGAGTACCGATTCGGGCTGTCAAAATTGCTCAAAAATGACGTTCGAATATTCCCTCTAAAAAAAACACATATATTCGAATATCTGGTTGCGCATTTTTGTCAATGACGCGCATTACGTCAATAACAGGACAAATTAATACAAAGAGACACAACTACTTTTTAAACTAAGTTTAAACATATTTTGACAACGTATTAACTTACACAAAAACAGGCACTCGCAGGCACTCTTTCTCTCTCTCTCTCTCTCTCTCGCCCTCACGCTCTCTGCGCATAACGGTTTAAATGAACAACAATACACAAATGTTGAGTGCTGATCAAGAGTTTTGTGCAAGCAATTTAAGGTCGCGACTCTTGTCCTAAATATAGCAGGCTTCATTCAGTGATTGAAACAAATATTATTAACATTAATTTAAGTTTTACAGTATACAGAACCGACATTGAACTCTCCGAGCAGCTCGTGCTGTGGTAAATTGCTACTATAGCTATTTCGGGGACGTCGTTTATCATAAAAGTGTGTTTTCTATACAGAGATATCGACATTATTAATATCGGTATCGGCCACAATTTTCACATCGGTGCATCACTAATTAAAAGTAGCCTAGTTTCACGTTTAGTAGGTACATTTTGCTCACTACTTATTTAAAATAGTATAAAAGTACTGTAATGTAATTAAAAATGTTTTCATTATGATATTATTAATTTTACTTTATTAAAAAGATCTGAGTTCTTCCTCCACTGGTAGAGATTAGAGGAATTAAAGGTAGGGTAGGCAGGATTTTTCTAACAAAATATGTTTAAACTGTCTATATATACCAACACATAATTAAAATGTAACTACTCTGAAAAAGAAAGTAAAAAAATCGAGTGTCTGTAGTCCTCTCAGGGCTGCAATAAACACAGCTACTTATCTCCATTCGGGACGAATGAAATGATTGGCTGGAGCGACTGTCACTCTCCCTCGCTACCATGGCAATCACCCCCGCGCGCACCCGTGGGACTCGAGGAGGGGAAGAAGCACGGACGCTAGAAAGAATCACAATTATGGCCGCGAATTTAGTAGTCAAAATTCCCAGTACCTGCATATACAGTCAGCGAAGGCAAACCAGGCAAGAAAAGGAAGACAGTATTTGAAAAGGCTATGCCCAAAAAGTTTTTGGATAAAGCAAGCAATATCAGGGCTTTCCAGCGGTGGACAACTGAGGGACATCAAGGACTGAAAAGTGACGGTAACGGTCTTTCATCGTGGAAGCTCTTACATGAAAAACACCATATATGTTATGAATCTTACACTAAATTCCCCTTCATCACAGTATAACTGATGGTAACAGGAAAAACGTGTATCAATGCAACCTGTTTTTAGCTTTGAGTTTGCCTTATGTTACTAGCTTGTTACCGAATCAAACTCAATATATTTTAAACTTTACCAGTATCGATATGCTGGCTTGATAGTGAGTACTAACAGCCATGTTAGTTGTTTATATTCATAATGATAAAGTTAGATATTTTATTACATGTGATTCTGACATGATGTCACTCCATGCACTGCTCGTCTCTGCTCGGCGCTGGTAAACTCGTCCTCCAGCTGAGCGCGGGCGGCATCGCGCGGTCATGTGTTTTGGGGGCGTGGCTTAGGAAAGAGCCGAGAAGGGAGGGGGTGGGTGTCAATGGAATAATGAGCTGTGTTTATTGCAGCACTGAGAGGACTACAGACACTCGATTTTTAAAATCTCTTTTTCAGAGTACTTACATTTTAATTATGTATTGGTATATAAAGACAGTGTAAACAAATTTGGTTATTGTTATTTTTTTGAAAAATCCTGCCTACTTTAAGACTAAAAATAGAAGATAATAAGGTTTTGTCAGTGACACTTTTGATAGCCTATATTTATTGATACAAGTTATGCTTTATATAACATGACTAAATTAAAAGACAAAGTCGTTAGTGAAGATTATGCAACAGTATTTATAATATAATTTTATATAACATGCAATGCAAACTAGTTTGGTTACAGCTCAAATGTAGCATTCTCATTCTATCATTCCCCCTGCCTCCATTACATATCTTTGTCACACAAGTGTTTGATCACCACATGAGTGATCATAGCGTAACGTTTATATATTTATGTTTATACTGTGTATTCTATATACAGTACCCATCAAAAGTTTGCACACACCAATAGGAAAGTGTGTCCAAACTTTTGACTGGTACTGTACTATAATACACATAAATAATATTGCTACTGTATTATAATATACACATAAATAATATCGGCCGATATATCGGTATCTGGCTTTTTTTTACTCCCTAATATCGGCATCGGCCCCCAAAAATCCATATCGGTCGGGCTCTGTTAATGCAGGCACATTTTACATCAAGCCTAGTTTCCTAACTGGGTGTATGTCCAGCTGGTGCAACCGGCCCCTGTAGCTTTATGTGTGCTCTACCTCCTTAAGGTGTCACTTGTCAAGCATCATATGCTACTTGATTTCCTGTGTGGTCAGATGTAAATGATCAAATTATGTTTTAATTACTCTGGGAAGCGTCCTGGTGAGCATCCTCTTTTTTTCCAGTTTCTTACTCGAAAAGTCATTCCATTATCACATTATACACAAAACACTTTGTAATTACAAATTATTTGGTAAATCATTAGTCATGATCAGTACTTGAATTTAACTTTTTGTTTGTTTATTTATGTGTGTGTGTGTGTGTGTTTCAAACAGAATGTCTGTCTCAGAGGCTGAAGGAAAGAGGTCACACGTCAGAGGACATAAAAAAACTGTCAGTGGTAAGTATTTACATATTTCTTAATGTTATAGAAATGTTTTCTAATAATATCCTTGTACTTTTACATTTGTATTTTCATCATTTTATTGGGTAACTGTTGAGCAGCTTTATTGTTGAAAGCTTGACCACTTTCTTTGACACATCAGTTCCTACACTTCTTGAGTGCTCGAACGAGTAGTGTTATAATATGTATAGTTCCGGTCCTTATGATTGGCTGAATTGCTTTCTAAGCCGCTGTAAAATACTCTAAAACATAACAAACAGCTGGGACTTCATTACAACATTAGCCCCTTTCACACATTAGTCCTCAATGGTGAATTACTATTAAGAGATCATGTGTGAGCAGGACCTTTTCAAAAATACTAGTAAATCAGTTCTGCTAATTTACCAGTAAGGGAAGTAGTAACATTATCAGTAAATTACTCAATTATGAGCCGTATGTAGTCAGAACATGCTGACGTAAGTCTGCTTTGGGCCAATCATAAAGTTCTTATGGAGATGACGCGATTACTCCATGCTGTTTTCAGTCAGCTCCACTGCTTTTTACTAGTTTTTCTATGTAAATATGTGCTAGATGGACATCTTTGACCGTTAATGCCGAGTTCAGACTGCACGATTTTAGCCCCGATTTTGGCTCGCCGACAGGTTTTGAGAAATCGCCGACAAATGCCCGAAATCACAGGCAAATCGGTGCTCGTTCACGCGAGTGACAATCATGCAGTGTGAATGAGCAAAGACGCGATCTGAGAGAATCACCGACGAGTCGCCGACGCCCGTGAGATATTTGGCATGCTAAATATCTGGACCTGTCGGCGATTCAAAATCCTGCTGTGTGAAAGTGTTCTGACTAAAAACTACATCGGCGATGACCGACAGCCAATGAGAGAGCAAGATACAGAGCAGCGGGGAGTTCGGGGAGGAGTTATAGACCAGAATATCAGTATTTTAATAGATATATTTACAAGTATATCAAACAGAAACAAAGTAGCCTACATATTGCTTGACCAGCAGCACATTGCAAAATTATTTCTTTACCCCCAACTCTCTTTGTAGAACACACAATCCATGCTCAGAGCTCAGCAAGTTGATCTCGTCTCCCCAACCATTTCCTCCTGCATAATCTTATTTTTTTCTCTCCTTTTCGCTGCAAATCAGCTCACAGATTGGGATCGCAAGCTTCTTGCAGGCTATAATTTTTTAATAACAATTTGAGTTTCGCGTAAGAACTCCGGTCTCGGGTCTCACGCACGCGTGATCTTGCGTTATTTTCTTATCTCTTCTCGCGTGTGTTTGGTTGTGAAACGTAGTTTGCGTGCCAAACAGTTGTCGGCGATTCTTCCTCTTGTAAAGTCATGCAGTGTGAAACCTCCTGTCGCCGATCCATCGTTCAGTGTGAACACAGTAATGACTGAATGCTGGCCAAGATAGTCATGCAGTGTGAAAAGAACAGTGACCCGACTACTTTGAAAATCGTGCAGTCTGAACTCGGCATTAGCTGCGTCTAGCAACTTTTTAAAAATGGCGCACTCGAGACCCAGCCTTCTTTCCCATTCAATAGTGCTGTGGCTCTGCAGTTGGATACTATTAAGCGAGTCTGTTTTTAAGAGCAACAACGCCTGAACTATCTTTTTCATCATTTTAAACCTACACCTGGTAAATAAAAGATTACTGTAATGCTATGAACATAACATGACTAGTAGACAAAGTTCACAGCTGTCAAGATCTTAAATCTGCTCTAAGTACGCCCAAAGATGTTGGATGAATATATATAAATATATAATGTATGGATTATGTTATCTACTGGTAATGTGGTTTAAGAGGTACATTGTCCTAATGAATTCTCCTTTTTTTTTTGTTGCAGGTCTAATCAGTCAGCCCCAGTGAAGCCGCACAATGTAATGTAAAAGAAGATCTGTGAATTAACTAATAAAAATGTAATATTAATGTTTTGTGTCAGATGTTTATTTCCAGCTGGGTTGAGTAAACAATTAAGCAGGTCTTAAAACTGTATTTATTTATTTATTTTAGGTGTATGTTCTTCATTCTTTGCGAAACAAAAGCTGAGCTGTATTGAAAAGTCGGTGTGCAGTTTATATCAATTGTGTATAATTGTAGTAATAATTCAAAATAATTAATTAAACTATTATTAATGTCCTAATTATTAACAGCTAAAAGTATGTAACCATTAAACATACAAATCTTAACCAATACAATCTACAAACCATTAAATATGTACAAACCATGACCAATACATATTTGTAACAAAACCATTACAAATCAGAACCAATACAAACTAATGGAAACCATTAAATATGTGCAAATCAAGACCAATACAAATTTGTAACAAAACCATTACAAATCAGAACCAATACAAACTAATGGAAACCATTAAATATGTACAAACCATGACCAATATATTTGTAACAAAACCATTACAAATCAGAACCAATACAAACTAATGGAAACCATTAAATATGTGCAAATCAAGACCAATACAAATTTGTAACAAAACCATTACAAATCAGAACCAATACAAACTAATGGAAACCATTAAATATGTACAAACCATGACCAATATATTTGTAACAAAACCATTACAAATCAGAACCAATACAAACTAATGGAAACCATTAAATATGTGCAAATCAAGACCAATACAAATTTGTAACAAAACCATTACAAATCAGAACCAATACAAACTAATGGAAACCATTAAATATGTGCAAATCAAGACCAATACAAATTTGTAACAAAACCATTACAAATCAGAACCAATACAAACTAATGGAAACCATTAAATATGTACAAACCATGACCAATATATTTGTAACAAAACCATTACAAATCAGAACCAATACAAACTAATGGAAACCATTAAATATGTGCAAATCAAGACCAATACAAATTTGTAATGAAAAACCATTACAAATCATGACCAATATAAATTTGTAATGGAAACCTATACAAACCAATAAATCCTAATGGAATATGGCCCAAAACACACTACGTAATGGACACCACTTTGTAATGGTTTTAATGGTTATTGGCTGATGGTTTGTAATGGTTTTGTAGTGGAAACCATTCGAAATTCTGTAATGGTTTCTATTGTTTTTTTCAGCAGGGCTATGATTCGATAACTAATCACTCGATCGTTGAAAAAGACGAATTGACTGAATAAATTTTAGCAAACAAAAGTGAATATGACTCAATATCATTTCATTAGCTAACATTACAGTGCACTGTGTCCATCACAGCAGGTTTTCTAATAAAACAAACACAACCATCCAAAAAAGAGACCGTATAACGGTTAACGTTAGGTACTGCTCCTGCGCTGCTTACGCTCTGCGAACGCGTGCGGTGTGAAACCGGCGCAGTTTCTCAATGTCAAGGATACTTCCTTGGCAGGACGCGTCCTTCCAAGTCATTTCCTTCAGAGGCTAGGCGAGGATCCTCTTTAGCATTCGGAGAACACGTAAATGGAACAGGCTAGCAAGTGCACGTCCTTACGTCAGTGAAAAGGCCCGTTACATATTGTATTGTAGTCTAAAGAACAAGGTTTAAAAAAAATGGATACAGTTTATATATTAAATATAAATTTGACCGGACGTTTCTATTAAATAATAAAGCAAAGACAAAACCAGTTCAATTTAATTGACTTTATTTTTCGTATGAACGTCTCTGTTTGTTCCTTGGTCCCTGATAAAAAAAGACGAGAAAGCTATGAATAACGCTGTGAATGGTATAATATTAACGTTAAATTACTTTGTACAATTAACTAATTATTTATAAAAGGAATACCGGTGACGGCAACCAAGCTAACAATTGTTAAAATTACAGGTCCGGTTCAGCCATCAATAACGTAATTTGTATATTTTGTATAATTTGTAATATCAATATGGTAGTAAATCTACTGGCATAAACGTTAACGTTAAACTTGACTTATATGACGGTTATAACAAATGTATGGTAACGTAAATTTATTTACATTTGAAAGCATATGCTCCGACCCCGCTAACGTCTTTTATTTTTTGAACATGATAGCAAAGCTGCGCGCAAAGGATTGTGGGTGATTAGAGAGCGCGAAGGCTACACATATGCATCCTTTCCTGTGTATGGGATATTTTCCGAATGAAGGACTCAGTCCTTGGTTGAAATTCTGAGGATCCTCGACATTGGAACAGTCCTTCGACGGATGTCGATGACGTAGCATCCTCGAAATTCCGGCTTCCGAGGATCCTTCCTTGACATTGAGAAACGGCTTGTGTTTGCAACCAGTTGTATGAATATCTATAACTGCAGTAGACTTCAGCAGATGATTTTCATATGATTTAAAACAACAAGACGAAAGCATTAGATAACACATTTAAAAGTTAGCATAGTTTAAATACCTGTAACATTGAGTTGATAGGCATAAAAAAATAATAATAAAAAAACATAAACCAGCACATTCCCACCTGTGAAAGGTTATACCGTTTTTTGCGGGAATTTAAATCCCGGCAGTTTTTACAACCAGAGGCTGCACACTGTTGTGCCATGTAAAAAAAGTCGTTGGTTTACAGTGAGAAACGACAGCAGCAGAAGTGTTTTGACCGTTCCAAGATGGCGGACGCGTTAACATGTCTGGAGTGGTCGAAATTGAGTCTACGTGTATACACCTATGATTGACAAGCCCACATGTTTACTTCCTTTAACGTCTCCGTTTCCTCCAGAACTTTCTACAGCTTCAGAAGGAAAGTGCTGAGAGCGGACCCATGGCAACCAGCGGGTGAGTTATTTAAGGCCTTTTTAACAAATGCGTTTAATACTTACAGACACATACATGAATAACGTTACCCATATAATGTGAAATTACATTGCAGGCGTTTCTCTGACAGTTTCATAGACGAGGATCCAGAGAGAGCGCTTGAGGTACGTTAAACGCTTGTTCACTATCACCTATTTTTGTAATACTTCAGACTTGTTTATCTGACTCAGAATTCAAACATCTCTCTCGCGATGGGGTTAAACGGATTGTTTTAAGGTTAGGTTTAGGGTAGGTGTTGGTATTGGACGTTAATAAAGCCTCAAACCACATGAATATGATGCTGGTAGCATAATCCGCGTGCCGCCATCTTGTAGCAGAACTTCACTTGGGTTAGCATTCCCATTGACTCCCATTCATTTTGGCGTCACTTTGACAGCAAATAACTTTACATCTGAGGCGTTAAAGACTCCATTTGTCCATTATTTATTTCTAAAGACACACGACAATGTATAAAGGGCTTCATTACCTTCTATGTTACATTATGGCCCAGTAGAAACAGTTTTTGTAAAAATAGGCTAACGATTGCGTCATAACCACTCGACTCTCTGTCGCACAGGACAGAAATAACCGTACAGACAGGAGGAGAAGCTCGCAGGCAATCAATGCATTAACTTAATATGGCGTACTGGCGTTACATTTTAAAATAAATACTATACAAATGACTTACTCCTGCTCACTCACGCCAAAGAACTCTTTGCTCAAGTTCGCTGTCTCTGCAAGATTAACGTTGGCAGTTTTCACGCACAGCTACTAGAAGATTTACATCTGTCAGACAGGTCGCTCACTTCATCAAGCTTAGTTTGAGTCCGTTTGAGTCTGCGCGTTAGGAACGGAAGTGCTAAAAAATCACTAAAAATGGGCTTCAATTGTCTCAACTGAGTTCCAATTAGATGGCTCTGTCCACTTCTTATACTGTCTATGAGTAGACACTAGGCTTGTTTGAGATGTATGGAACGCCAAAAGGCAGGGTTGCCAACTCTCACGCATCTGGCGTGACAGTCACGCATTCAGCCTCAATCTCACGCTCTCACGCTCGACAAAGAAATCTCACGCTAAATGAGACATTCTTCTGTGCTGTATTATTATTTTTTTCCTCATGTGCGCTAATTTCCGAATTACTAAACAAGTTCAGGTTCTTAACTACTGATTGGACCACTGCTGTGTCTAATGCCTTTCTCTGATTGTCGATTCGCTGGAAACATTTGTCGTTGTTACGTCAGTGACGTCCGTGACCGTAATTTACCCTTTTCCACACGCGCTCACGGCACACATCTTTCTCAAGCAGAGACAAATCGCGAGTCAAAGAGGATACTGACACCGACAGACAAGACAGAGAACGTTATAGGCTACTTTTGATATGGAACAAATTCTCTGCTCTCATATTCTGTCAATATTTTTACGAGATTCAAACAATAAATACAGTTGTTGGTGCTTTTAACCCCTTAACTGTCACCCCCACTTTTTTCGCATAGACATGAAAATCACAATGCAAACTTAAATGGTTGTAATTCAAGAATGCTTTGGAATATAGACCTATGGTTGGTCTTGTTTTAAAGAAGACATTTGCCAGATTGTTGTAGAAGTGAAATAAATGATGAAAGTGAAATAGAAAAAAAGTTATTTAAGTTTGAGTTTATGAAAATGAACAATGTAAAAAAAATAATTATATAAATTGTATATAAAATATATATATTACAAAATATATTTTACTCTAAAACTGCAAGAAAATTAAAGCCAAAAATCTTAAGCAGTTGTGTTCCAAATTTTAGGCTAATATCTCAAAAAATAATCTTTCAGTAATATTTTATTTGGGCGCAGTACCAATTTCTTTCACTAGGACAGCCAAGCTTCCTTACTGACCATATAAGGGCGCCTCCATGTTTTGAGTGATCTGAACCATGTATTTCCATAATTTTCATACAATTTATGAAGTAGACATCCTATTTAGAAGTAGTATGGGTGGTTTGACAATATTTGATTTGAATTCAACCTCTAATAATCTCATAAAGAGAGCACACATGTGCGTTATAGCTCGCAGCCGCATCACACATCGAGAATCGATAATATTTTTCTTTATATTTGAAACATATTCAGACCTTTTTTTCTAATAAAATTGAATTGGTGTTATCTTTTGAACTCTTGGCATGAAAACAAACTGAGGTTTCTACCAATCTTTCATGATTTTTCATATTTATTGCCATTTCAAAATAAAGGTCATAACACGCCTAATGCATATGAAATATTCTTGTTGCAAATTGATAAATAACTGCCTCTGTAGAGTGCGTTGATTTTAGCCTCTGTTTACATTCATGTCTGTGAAATACATTAGATTGCCCAGCAAACTTACTACCTTCAGTGGGCATTGGTCTGCGTGCACGGGAAGCAGTACGCGTTTTGCTCTTAGTAGGGGTTCGACTCCAAGGTCCGACCGTATTATCTCCGCTTTGTTTCTTTTGTATTGGTCTGTTGGTGTATGTCTTCAATTTCGGAAGACTACGCCTACTCGATAGCTGACAACTGACTTGAATCATACAAGACTTTAATATATTTCACATAGCCTATACTTTATTTATTATCACGCTGCCATTGCCTTAAAATAGACATTAATATTGCTAACAGTGAAGAATATATTTTGTACTACCTTGTTCATTCTGATGTCATATAACGATTATATGACGTTTTTTTTTGTAACACTAAATTATTCATTTTACGCATTGCTGCCACATAGCTGCCACAATGTCAATCATGTCGTAATAACGAGATCTTATGTCGTTAAAACGACATATTTTCTCGTAGCCTAATAACGAGATCTTATGTTAAAACGACATATTTTCTTGGCCTTATATAAGGACGTGTCGTACAAAATATGCCTTTATCCACATAAAATGTATAGCCAATCACGCCTTTATCACACTTCTACATTCAAAAAGCTGAAGCAAATAGTAGCAGCCCCCAATCAGAGTTAATCAATGAGGCCCTTTAAAATATATATATTTTATATAGGCCTATAATATATTATATATGATAGGCCTATATAAAATATATATAGGCCCATAATATATTATATATAGGACTTATTTTTGTTAATAGGCTTTAACTTCATTACCTATAGATATAATTAAACAAAAAGTAGCTAAACACATCTAACAGAACATAGCCTAAGTTGTTTATTTTTTACAACATTGCGTTCTTATTTTGTTTAATGAACGAAATGTCAATCTTCGTCTTTATAACAGAATAATACAATACAATACAAAAATCTTCAAGATACAGCATACAATCTTCACATGTATAACGAATTGTCACCTTTTAAACAGTCCTTTGTGTGGTGGAATAAGCAATGCTATATATAAATATAAGTATCTTAATTTAAACTTTATTTTATTATCGTATTAGTTCATTAACTAATTATGCTAACTCAACTAATTTATTTGTAAAGAGCTGGAAATTACTAATTAAATAATGTCAAATATTAAATGTAGGCTATTGATTAGAGTTGCCAGACTAAAGTTTTTTCCATACATCTCAAACAAGCCTAGTGTCTACTCTCCACCGACTGCGCTGATTAAAAGCATGATGGGAAACGACATGCTGACGACACAGCTTAATGCGAGGCAAGGCGCATCTCAAACAAGCCTAAAGTGAGCAACCCTCAGATTTTGTTACCTCCCACTGTATATATAAAAATGCTACCAAACAGATTATGCTACCAGCATCATATTCATGTGGTTTGAGGCTTTATTAACGTCCAATACCAACACCTACCCTAAACTAAAGTAGACTAGTAGTCATTCATTTAAGGAATTATGACTAATCGCAGGTTTATATTCAATCCTGGGTATATATTGGCTATACATCAATATAGTTCAATATTGGAGTATAGCGCTCAAGCGCATGCAAAACTTGCCGCAAAGCACCGGCAAAAGTAGGCTAATGATAATAAATGTGTCTGAAAAAAAATAACGAAGCATTTTAATTGTTTATTAAGTCTTTTCTTTTCTTGTCCACCAACGAAAATAACCCAATCGAAAGCAAATAGCCTACTGTACCATCTGATTATGTAATCCTGTCCGTATGAAAGGCGCATCTAGACTACATTACAGCGGAGATGTATGGAGATATGTTTGCAGGCAGCCTGATTTAGAAAAGACTTAATAAACAATTAAAATGCTTCGTTATTTTTTTTCAGACACATTTATTATCATTAGCCTACTTTTGCCGGTGCTTTGCGGCAAGTTTTGCATGCGCTTGAGCGCTATACTCCAATATTGAACTATATTGATGTATAGCCAATATATACCCAGGATTGAATATAAACCTGCGATTAGTCATAATTCCTTAAATGAATGACTACTAGTCTACTTTAGTTTAGGGTAGGTGTTGGTATTGGACGTTAATAAAGCCTCAAACCACATGAATATGATGCTGGTAGCATAATCTGTTTGGTAGCATTTTTATATATACAGTGGGAGGTAACAAAATCTGAGGGTTGCTCACTTTAGGCTTGTTTGAGATGCGCCTTGCCTCGCATTAAGCTGTGTCGTCAGCATGTCGTTTCCCATCATGCTTTTAATCAGCGCAGTCGGTGGAGAGTAGACACTAGGCTTGTTTGAGATGTATGGAAAAAACTTTAGTCTGGCAACTCTAATCAATAGCCTACATTTAATATTTGACATTATTTAATTAGTAATTTCCAGCTCTTTACAAATAAATTAGTTGAGTTAGCATAATTAGTTAATGAACTAATACGATAATAAAATAAAGTTTAAATTAAGATACTTATATTTATATATAGCATTGCTTATTCCACCACACAAAGGACTGTTTAAAAGGTGACAATTCGTTATACATGTGAAGATTGTATGCTGTATCGTGAAGATTTTTGTATTGTATTGTATTATTCTGTTATAAAGACGAAGATTGACATTTCGTTCATTAAACAAAATAAGAACGCAATGTTATAAAAAAACAACTTAGGCTATGTTCTGTTAGATGTGTTTAGCTACTTTTTGTTTAATTATATCTCTAGGTAATGAAGATATAGCCTATTAACAAACAAAAATAAGTCTTACATATAATATATTATAGGCCTATATAAAATATTTATATTTTAAAGGGCCCTAGGGCTGTAAAGATACACGATATAAAATCGAAATCGCGATTCTCAGATCCACGATCTGTATCGCGGTGTGAGAAGGCAGAATCGCGACACACCCCTTCCAACTCCCAGAGTTATCCTTCCCGTCCAGATCCAATGCTACCACATCTTTAAATTACTATTAGTATTATAAAATGTTTCTAGTGTCAATGTATTGCTTGTTTTCTCTGTTTACATTGTATGTTGTGACACTTGTCTTCTCTCATGATCGAACATAGAATGCTGCTACGTCAGAGCGGCCAAAGCGCAATATATAATTCTGTGAATTACACTGCACAAAGCAAAAGTAATACTACCCACCGGATGAAGATGGGTTGGCTCTCCCCAGAACATAAAATATGAATATTATTTTATTTTCCGTGTTCGCATTTATGAGGAAAAAACAATCTTACAGACGTGACAGTTCTCTGGAAGCGGCACTAAAACTTTCACAAACCTCAAACAGAAAGCACAAAGCCTTTCTTTAAAGTGAATTTCGTTTTGTAGTAATTATATCTTAATTTTAATTAATGTTTCATCAACCAATTACCTGGATTTAATAAATAAGAAATAAATATTGCAGACAATAGATAATCACGACACGGAGTAGCCGGCGCGTGATCTGGAGCTCGTCTCATAAATGAACCGAAACTCAGCGTATATAGCGTACTTGCCTTACAGACCTGAGAAATATATCTATATTGAAATGTCTACTTTTAAACAGAACAATTCAAAAAGAAAGAAAACAGACTAGCCTACTCTCATCCATATGAAAAGTGCATTTCTCTCTGGCGCGTTCACTAGGCTACTGAAGATCGCGAGTCAGTATCGTCAACTTCATCTTAGCCGACAGTGACAAAGAAAACACTTGTTTATTAATAAACAATTAAAATATCTCCTTGCTGTATTTGACATTCATAATCATTACTTTTGCCGGTTCTTTGTGACAGCTATTAGGTTCTTTATTGGCAGCGCCACCCTTACATGTTACATGAACGCATCACCACGGCATCAGCACCGAAAACATGGAGATTTTTTTAGACAATAATCTATTTGATATTCTATAATTAAATACTCAGTGACTCATCCCAACCAACTATTAAAAAAAGTTTATTTGTAAGCGTCTTTTATCATGTTACGTGTCATGTTAGTAGGCTATCTTTCCATGTGACGCGAGCTAGGCCTAGTTGAAGAACGTGAGGAAATCGTGTAGGCTAGTCGACAAGACCCACACAATTTGCCGTAAGTGTTTTAAGAAGCTTCCTCAAATGACCGGCAACACGTCCAAAGTGCAGATGCATAGGCCAATATCCTACGGCACCATCCCGATATCAATTTAGTTGGAGCACAGAAAACAACCCAAAAGCAGCAGCCTAGGCTACTGCCTAGTTTAGTTTAATAATTTGCATAGTTAATATTGTTCTTTGGTGTTCAGTTTATACAGGTTTAAAATATTTTTTTTCTCTCAAAATCTCTCTTTTTTTTTCACCCCCAAGCCCCGCCCCCAAGCCCCGCCCCCGTGATAGAATCGCGATACGAATCGAATCGTGGGTCAAAAATCGTGTTACGAACCGAATCGTGGGTTTGGTGTATCGTTACAGCCCTAGGCCTCATTGATTAACTCTTGATTGGGGGCTGCTACTATTTGCTTCAGCTTTTTGAATGTAGAAGTGTGATAAAGGCGTGATTGGCTATACATTTTATGTGGATAAAGGCATATTTTGTACGACACGTCCTTATATAAGGCCAAGAAAATATGTCGTTTTAACATAAGATCTCGTTATTAGGCTACGAGAAAATATGTCGTTTTAACGACATAAGATCTCGTTATTACGACATGATTGACATTGTGGCAGCTATGTGGCAGCAATGCGTAAAATGAATAATTTAGTGTTACAAAAAAAAACGTCATATAATCGTTATATGACATCAGAATGAACAAGGTAGTACAAAATATATTCTTCACTGTTAGCAATATTAATGTCTATTTTAAGGCAATGGCAGCGTGATAATAAATAAAGTATAGGCTATGTGAAATATATTAAAGTCTTGTATGATTCAAGTCAGTTGTCAGCTATCGAGTAGGCCTACTGTAGTCTTCCGAAATTGAAGACATACACCAACAGACCAATACAAAAGAAACAAAGCGGAGATAATACGGTCGGACCTTGGAGTCGAACCCCTACTAAGAGCAAAACGACACTGCTTCCCGTGCACGCAGACCAATGCCCACTGAAGGTAGTAAGTTTGCTGGGCAATCTAATGTATTTCACAGACATGAATGTAAACAGAGGCTAAAATCATACCCACATATGATAAAGGAAAAAGGGGGATACACGTGCTCAATGAAGAACTAAAAATGTGATTAAAATTAGATAAATTATTTTATCTTACAGTTACTGTAAAGCCGGCCTCTAGTTCATAAACGCCAGAGGAGAACTGGCCCCCGACTGAGCCTGGGTTCTCCCAAGGTTTATTTTTCTCCATTGGGCCACCTGATGGAGTTTTAGGACACCATTAGGTCACTTGGAGTTTTTTCGGTTCCTTGCCACTGTTGGGGATATTCAAATTAATTAACCAATCATTAATACCATTGATCAGCCCTTCCAAACGTGGATGTCTTTTTTTCCAGCTTTTTTTCCACTAATAAACAAACATTGTTATGTTGTTTTGATTGATACTGTGAAGCTGCTTTGATACAATCTGTATTGTGAAAAGCGCTATATAAATATATACTTGATAGCCGTGGAGATTTTCTTGGAGGGGGTGCAGCAGGCCATCAGCATGATGATCTAGGAACATAACATTCAATTTGTCAAAGAGCCAACAAAGGTTCATGATTTTCAATATAACATAGGGTTTATAACAAGGAGCCAAGCTAGAGCAGAGGTGAAATGCAGAAAACAGAAAGAATATATATTTATAGAGAGAGAAAATCTTAAGATAATATTTATTGTGAAATAAATGCATATGAAAGTATTATCATGAATAAACGATAATTCACCCTTTGTTGTTTTTTTCTGTTGCTCCTGATATCATACATTATTTATCAATATTGGTAAGTGACGTCACTGATTAACAGTACAGTCAGTGCATTATTTTAAGTAAATTAGCTTATTTCCAATCACCATTAACAAATTGGTAAATGGACTGCATTTATATAGCGCTTTCACAGACCCACTGGGCCACCAAAGCGCTTTACATTTGCCTCACATTCACCCATTCACACACTCATTCATACACCGACGGCGGTGTCTGCCATACAAGGCGCCATCGGGAGGGAGCTCGTCGGGAGCTCGTCGGGAGCAGCCGGGGTTAGGTGTCTTGCTCATGGACACCTCGACACTTGGTCAGGTGGAACCGAGGATTGAACCACCAACCTTCCGGTTTGTAGACAACCCACATGAACCACTGAGCCACTGCCGCCCCGGTGGCAAATTACCAACAAAACTATCAAAAACTGTTATCTAGACAAAGATGTGATTCAAATCCCAAAATTTCATAAACAAGAGCTCCGGTTGAGATGTCCCATACGAAAATTAACCAAGGTTTTACTACAGTAAAACTGTAGTTAACTATGACTGTAGTAACCGTGGTATTTTGGTGCGGTATCAACACCATGGTTTTGATACCATGGTTCTACTACAGTTGTATTGTAGTAATACTATAGTAAAACTGCAGTTTTACTAAATTATCTTGAATTACATTTAAGCCATTTAATTACAACAAACATCTACAAAATAACAACAGAAATAAGTTATCATTCTATGATACAGAATTTATTACAAAAATGACAATCTGAAAGAAAATATAAACTTGCATTTGTTCTCAAATGTAACATAAAACAATAATTTGACTACAAAGTTATAGGTAATAATGTGGTGCTGTAGCCTGGCTAACGCCAGACCACGTATCATTGAGAATGATACGTGGTCCGGGAATAACATGTTCATTTTCTCGTATTTGAGGCGTGTTTTACGAATGCCCAGAGCCGTTTTATTGGGTGCTACGAATGTCTATCAAATGCGCCTGTACGCAGCTCATAGCCAATCGTTTCAATTATACCAGATGACGTATGCAAAAGCGACAGAAATTAGACGAGGAAGAAGACGAAGACGATTATTTTGAAGAGATTTTTCAAAATAAACTTGCGTTTATCATTTACATGTGTTTTTAAAGTCCTGTCAGTTTAAACATCAAGTGCAAGAAGTGTACGCACACAAAGCCGGGCAGACACAAAGTTCAATGCTCTTTCTCTCTGAGCTTGACGGACAAGAACATTCAAAATTAAGTCAGAATTTTTTTTTGCCGGCCGCCAAATCGAATTTTTGTCCCGCCAAACTAATCCCTGCAAACAAGCCCACACTGGCCCTTTACGGGCCCATTTAGGGCTAGCCTAAGGGCCCCCAATAGGCTGCCACCACTGGGCCCATGACAATTTGCTCATTGGCAAAACGTTGGCCCTGCACGGGCAGGCCTCACTTAGCCCACGGGCAGCCCTCACTTAGCCCACGAGCAGCCCTCACTTAGCCCACGAGCAGCCCTCACTTAGCCCACGGGCAGCCCTCACTTAGCCCACGGGCAGCCCTCACTTAGCCCACGAGCAGCCCTCACTTAGCCCACGAGCAGCCCTCACTTAGCCCACACTATAAATCTACAACAATAAATCTGTTTCACTATAAATACTTTTCGGCTACTATAAGTCTTTGGGAAAAACAAGTATTCTATACATCAATGCAGTCACCACAAAACTAATGTCTGTATTGTAAAAAATGTACAGTAGTCAAAGAGATTTCCAATCAATGTATTTATTAATTACAAAATATAAATCATTCAATTCAGGTTAATACACCTTAATAAAGCAAATCATTCAATTCAGGTTAATACACCTTAATAAAGCAAATTTAACACTCTGAAAGGGACTAAAAATTCTCTATACAAATATAAAAATAATTCAAATAAACCTAAAAATAAAAAATACAATATTACTTCAACCTTTGCTAAAAAATATGCTTCTTGTGCTATTATTCATTGGCAAAACTCACTCTTCTCCCGAGGTCTCTTGACTAGTCAGCAGATGGTGGAAGTGATCCTTTCGTCCACCCAGTTGACTCACTGGTTGAAGGTGACTCGCTGGTGAAAGTTGACTCGCTGGTGAAAGTTGACTCACTGGTTGAAGGTGACTCGCTGGTGAAAGTTGACTCACTGGTTGAAGGTGACTCACTGGTTGAAGGTGACTCGCTGGTGAAAGTTGACTCACTGGTTGAAGGTGACTCGCTGGTGAAAGTTGACTCACTGGTTGAAGGTGACTCACTGGTTGAAGGTGACTCACTGGTTGAAGGTGACTCGCTGGTGAAAGTTGACTCACTGGTTGAAGGTGACTCGCTGGTGAAAGTTGACTCACTGGTTGAAGGTGACTCGCTGGTGAAAGTTGACTCACTGGTTGAAGGTGACTCACTGGTTGAAGGTGACTCGCTGGTTGAAGGTGACTCGCTGGTGAAAGTTGACTCGCTGGTGAAAGTTGACTCGCTGGTTGAAGGTGACTCGCTGGTGAAAGTTGACTCGCTGGTGAAAGTTGACTCGCTGGTTGAAGGTGACTCACTGGTTGAAAGTGACTCGCTGGTTGAAGGTGACTCACTGGTTGAAGGTGACTCACTGGTTGAAGGTGACTCACTGGTTGAAGGTGACTCACTGGTTGAAGGTGACTCGCTGGTTGAAGGTGACTCGCTGGTGAAAGTTGACTCGCTGGTGTAAGTTGACTCGCTGGTTGAAGGTGACTCACTGGTTGAAGGTGTCTCACTGGTTGAAGGTGACTCGCTGGTGAAAGTTGATCAATGTAGCGTTTGGTAGGTCTGCACAAAATGAGGAGAAACAATCCAAGATTGCGTTTTAACACACATAAACAGCTGGCTCATACTAAATAACTGGCTCAATCACTGGCTCATACTATTTTAGATATAGTAAGAGTTTTTTTTACCTTTTTTCCACTGTTTGGCATGGCCCATTTTCCAGGAATTCCCCATCTTCTTCTGTCACAGCCAGTAACTGTCTCTGCATAGCCAGGATGTCTTGCTGGTTCTCGACAATCTCTTGTAGCTTCTGTAAGATTTTTGTGCGATAGCCTGTGAAGCAATATTGCATAATGCTCTTTGAATGTGCAGTATTACTGTAGTGTGAAAAATCAAAACTTGGCTTACTCTTTGTTGCAGAGTCAGAATATTGGGGCTCTTCTATGAGGAGCTGTGAAGCAACTGTGGCATAAAACACAATTTCACTCAAACTAGAATTATTAATAATTACAATATAATATTCTTAATTTTAGAAAAATACCTATTATATACCTAATATTATACCAATCACACTTCTAAATGTGGAAAAATAGGACGTTTACTGTCAAATTAGGAAAATACCCTTAAAAAATAAATGGTTTGACCCAGTCTCACATAATTTGAATTGCATGATATCATGTCCTCAAGAAGCACATGGTTGAAAGACTAGAAAAGTCTTAAAAAACGTTTTTCTTTACATTGTCAAATGCCAAATGTACCCCAAATTATAGAATGACTCATGTGTTAACAACTTACATTTCGGTGGATGAGGTTTTGACACATCTTTATTCTCCTTTGGTAAAACTCTGCCATCATCTGAAATGGAAACATGCTTAAAAAAAAAAGGGTCCACAAATTGTTATTTATAATTACGTTGGCTCTTTTGCAAATTTTTTTTTTGTTTCAAAATTCTTTGAAGTGATTTGAATAATTACCATCGGAGTAAGAATCAATTTCCGACACAAATCTTGGTGGCTTTTTCTGTGCCCTCTTTTTGTTCACTGAGCAGTCTTCTGTCTGCTGTTTCAACAATCACGAGGTCTCCACTACACGCAGGCATTTCTGAAGACCTTTAGTGTAAGAGTCTGGAAAATACAGTAAATATTAAATGTAAATTTGAGAAATAAGAAAATAACAGATGCATGGTGATATAGGTGAAACATATTGTGATAAAATGGATATGACATTATTGAGCTTCCTCGATTCACCTGTTTCTTTCTCTGGCAGCAGCTTTCTTCAGAAAAGTCGTAGAGTTTTCTCTCTGTTATGAGTTATTGTGTTACTGAAATCAAAGAAAAAAACATTATCAATAACGTTATTTGTTTAACGTTACCTTTGAGCTAGTTTCAGCCAATTTTCTCGCTCCGTGTAGTAACCGATTACATACGTTTATGTTTACGTTTGTGTTAAATAAATTAGCTCACTTCCAAGTAAAACCTTTACAAAACCTTTCATCTACACATAAGAGGTGGTTAAAAGCCAAAACTTTCATAAATAAAAGCTCAACCGAGTTAACGTTTGCTTAACTAACGTTAACGTTACCTCTTCTGAAAACGTTGAGATGCTAACGGACTTTTTCCTAAGACACTAAACCGTGTCTATAAAGTAAATATTCAACAGAATCGTGTCAATTACAAGTAAGAGAAAAATTGTGTGTATTATTCGTGTGCTTTAAGAGACTAATCTCACCTGAAAGAAGTGAAAACAACAGCAAAAGAGGGAGTTTTGTTGCTTGCCAGTAGCAGTGGTCCGTGCGTCCGTCCCGCGCCGTTTCCATGGCAACTCTGCGCCGCGGCCGCTCCAGTGTTTAGAGCGACTCGAAAGTTCACGCGCACGGCCATTGATTAAACCACGTCAAAATCATGCAGCACTTAAACAAAAATCTAATTAATATTAAAGTATTAATTTAAAACTGATTTTGGAGATCTATGACTCGTTCATATGGGCTATGGCCTATACCCACACATAATATAATATAATATAATATAATATAATATAATGATCAGCCTACTCCTTTTTTGTGTGTGGTTATTTCATTGTAAATTTACCACAAAAAAAATCTAATCAAAATCAAATCTAATATACATACTGCAGTCACAAGAATAATACAAATAAAATAAAAACTTTTGACCGCATTGAGAAAACCAGAGAGAGAGAGAGAGATAGGTTATTAATTAGTTATTTTTTTCCAAAGTAGGGCTACTCCTGGTAAGTGTTTATTGTTTTTACCCCGGGCTTAAAGTAAAACGATGTCTGTGAAAAATAGTTTAATTTAATTAAATGCATTTATTATTATTAATCCTGATTTGATCGGTCATCTCAAACATTTTGCCATTGTCGACGAGCGCTGTTTGAGTGCTGATGATGAGGTCGGTTCGTCACGTTATGGTGTGTATACGGCGCTGACTCGTAGGCGCTACTATTATTTTGTATCTCTTATTTTTTTGTTAGCACATAACAACTGACTTTTTAAAAATATTAAAACTAAATAAAACCTGCATGGGCCCAAAGGTACAAAAGCTGCTCTGGGCCCGAACGGGCTGGCCCACAATGGGCCATCATGGGCTTAATGTGGGCAGCCCGCTAGTGTGGGCTGCTCACAGATAGCCCGCGGTGAGCCCAAAGCTGTGGGCCTCGCTTGGGCAAGCCCGCACTGGGCCTGTTTAGGTTTGGCGTGGGCTGGCCCTAGCCCACTGTGCCCGCAAAAAGCCCGCATGGGCCCCGCAGGGGCATGTTTGCAATCTGTGACTCAAATGGTCTAGAATAGAATGACTGCTGCGCTGGACAGAGCGAGCAGAGAGAGAGAGAGGGAGAGCGAGCCCCGGCCGGCCGCGCGCCCGCTCTCGCCGTCTTCAAACACGAGCACTGTCTTGCTCTCTCTGCCTCGCGCAATTTCAATAAACGAAAAAACCTTTACAGCGATTAAATGTTTTCAATGTTGACACAAATCTTGTGCGATGTCCTAAACTGCCGTGATAATCACACAACGCCCGCCGTAGGCTACACGTCCACTAATGACACATTGAACCTATTCACTTTAATCTGGTGAAATATCGCAATGCCATTTTTTCCCAATATCGTGCTGCCCTATTCTAAACTACTTAGAACAATATCTAAGGCTGCATCTAAAGGTAACTTCGCGTCTGCTGCATATTGGATCCATAGATATAAACAAATTGCTTCGGTGTGTCGCATAGACGTCGTCATCATCTTGCTGCTCCCTCCCCGTTCTGTGATTGGTTCCCTATCTGAGGCGAAAATCTGGTCCATGGTATCCATACTGCCTTGCAGCGTGAATAAAATCGCGCTGAGCAAGGCAGCATGGGGAAACCCAGACTAGTGGTGCTGTGCAATGGTTACCAAATTCAGTTGCTAATTTACAAATAAAAAAAATAGCAATTTTGTTCCACTGTAATAATGATTTATATACAAAAATAACATAGTACAAATAAATATGACTTGGAGCACCTTTAAATACACAGCATCTACCTCCTCTAAAATGTCTATGACCTGTGAACACATGTCCAACACAAGCATGTTTACAATTTATACTGTACATACATTAACAGGATTACAACAATATTACTTAACAAGAACAATAAATACTATAAATTCAGAAGAAATTAGCAGTTCTTTTAAGAATGTTTTTAATTATATCCACTCACAAGAGATGAAGACATGGAGTCTCCTCATGGGGGATGAATAATCCACACTTAAAACTTTAGGTGAAAAAGTTTTTGTTGAAAAACATGTGATGCAGCCTCCATGCCAGTAGTTGCCAGTATGAAGTCTCTCATATGGCCAGTAGGTTACAGTCCAGCTTTGGTTTGGTTCGGTTCTGACTCGACCTTCAGCCCAAATGGACGCAGGAGCTAAAATGAGAAGAATACACACCACATTAACACAGAAGCTGAAATACTCAACTGCTATTAGTCAGTTGCACTATCGAGTAGCCATGTAATAATGTCCAAGTGCAATAATGTCCATTCAGCCAGTGTTTTCATAAATAACCAATACATATTTAGGGCTCCAAAAGCCAAGCAGAAAGAATGTACATTATATGATCAGCTGAGTGTATTCTCCATACTCTTTAAAGGTTAAACAAAACAAAAAGCACTAGTACTAGAGTAAGTCTCATATATACATCATTTTACAAAAGAGAAAATGGGTTGGAATAAAGGACAAAAGAGATGGAGAACGTATTGGTTTGAGTAGAGACATCTGTAACCAACAAAGGGATAGAGCTCTAGACACTCAATTCAATCTTAAATGCACAATAATAAAGAATTGAGAAATATCCAGACAGATAATCAAGAAAGGGTTCTTCTCACCCAAACCTATTGTATTGCTTCAACCTGGAAAACAGTGCATGAGTCATGTGGACCTATTTTATGGTTCTTTTTTTATTCCCTTTACCATTTAAAAAAGAGTTGGCTCTGTTAAATTTCACTACATGGAAAGAACAGATCAGAACATTCTTCCAAAGTTCTCGTTTTGTGTTCCACATAGTCACGGAGAGCCTAAGTCCCTCCCCTTCCGGTTAACCACCATGGGACTAGGGTTGGGAATCGTAAGAAATTTTCCGGTTCCGGTTCCAATTCCGGTTCCTGCCAAACAATTCCGGTTCCGGTTCCCATTAAATAAAAAATATTAGGAAGGGACAAATCCACAATCCTTTTTGTGCTTATTTCTTATAGTACTTGTCAAATGAGTTTAACAGACTGGTAATGTAAACAAATTCAACATATTAAGCAATTAAAAAAAAAAAAAAATTCTGAAGGAAAATAAATTCTGCATTCTCTAGAATAATTTGGGACCTCTCCTTGCTTATTGTATCTCCAACAGTGGAGAATACCCTCTCAGAAGGGCTAGAATATGCTTGAACACACTTTTTTAAAATTGGTTTGAATGATTGACTCATAAAGACTTCACTTGTTTCATTACTGGATAAATCAGCACTCTAGCTGTTAATAAACAGAACTGCATGCGTCTTACGGAAGAACATTGTTGCCGGAGCTAGTTCTCTCTGTTTATGTCCATGACGAGTCATGCACGCATTGGGCTACTCCGCAGCGACTGCGATCCGCCGGCCAGTCTAAACAAGAAGTCCGAGTATTAACGCTTATTACAGGCTTAACGTAATGATTCAGGATACGACAAAAACACGGTTTGAAAAAAAAAAAGGCCTTCATGATGCACTCGCTCATTGTATACATTTTGTAAATTCTGAACACAAAAAAGTTACGGACTGCGTCTGTTTTGATTACTACCGTTAATGTTTACTCAAACTATAAACTTTTATATCAGTACTTCTTTAACGTTAATCATTTAATATTTGTAACTAAGGGTGTCACGATTTCGATTTTAAATCGAAATCGATCGAAATTAATTCACAATCTCGAATATCGAATTCAAAAATGGAATCGTCGATACTGCCACGCCCCCATGTCACGTCCAGTCGGTTTGCAAAGCGGGAAAAAACACGCGTGTTGAAGTGCTGCGAGTCCGAGTCCTCTACCTAGCTATAGTATACAGCCTATGTATACAACCAGTCAAAAGATAGCATGGCAACTGCAGATGCAGGAGACCCATCGACAGGACTTGAACCCCTCCTCTTTCACTGAAGTCGCCGGTGTGGGACAGTTGGAGTATTTGTGATTTTCAGTGAGTTATGTTGACAACTTTCACATTCGCGTTCAAAGTTTGCGCTTCAAAAAAGCCACAGTTTGCAAGCTCTGCGGTGCGTGTACCATATTCTTACACTTTTTAAATTAAAACTTTAAATTGACAAAAACAGCAGACTCAGACTCAGACCAGTATGAATCTTTATACAATAAATCTTGCATGGCACAAATAACTTGATTCTCCACCTCCACGAATGAGTCGAGTGTTGTTCATTTCCGCACCGAGTCTATTTCTGCTGCATGCGCAGTTAAAGTGACAGCGCACAGTTCGTGCTCAAAATGAACATAATTTGACATGAAAATGTTATTCATCATAAATGCATTTAATTAAATACTACATTAAATAATATTTTTCACAGTCATGTTTTTACTTTAAGACCGAGGTAAAGCAAGGAAAACATAGATGTATCTGTTAAACCGTGTTTGTTTTGTTGTGAACTTGAATGTCATCTTCTGTGAATAAGACTGCTGTTACAAAAGAGAAACTACATGGCAGGATATTTTGCTTAAGTTTCTAATTGACTGAAGATATAAGTTATTGTGACATTATTATTTTGTTAATAAATGTTTTAAATTTGACAATGTAGTGTGGTACATTGCGAACAAAGGTCATATATTATATTTCAAAAAAGTGTAAAAATGGCATAGCAAACTGTGCTTTAAAAAGAAAAAAAGAAAAAAATCGAGAATCGAATCGAACCGTGACCTAAAGGCCCGTACACACCGGGACGAATATCAGCGCGCGTTATTCGCCAGCGTTTTTCAACGCGTTTTTAGTGTTCACACCCAAGCGATTTTCGCTGACGATGAGCCGAGTGAACATGCAAATTCATTCCCAGACATTAGATGGCGCTTAATGTAAAACAGAAACACCCTCTGCAATACCACTCCATAACAGTTCTCTTTTATCAAGATTTTTGTAGTCGCTGTCGCGTTTGTCATATAGTTCTTTATGTTCGGACACCAACGAGAACAGCAGCTCTACATTCATCTTGCCTTGCATCTTCCTCGTCTATTTCTTCCCGGCAGTGTAGACGCTACTTGGCGTATATCTTCTTCGCCGCCGGTCGGCAAGACCGTTTTGTGTTTGAGCGCCCCCAAGTTGTGTTTTAATGTAACTTCAGAAGCTCCAGACACGTGAGCAAAAGCGGCAATCTCATTGGTCGGATAGTTTTTGACGCGGCGCGTCAAACAAAAAACACGAATCCGAGGCGTTTTTTTAAAAATTACGCTTTTACGCGTGGCGTTTTACGCGTCGGTGTGAACACTCACATTGGCGCCCTTTGTTTAGTCACGAGGCGTTAAACGTCGGCGAATAACGCGCGCGAAATTCGTCCCGGTGTGAACAGGCCTTTAGAATCGAAAATGTAATCGAATCGAGGATTTGGAGAATCGTGACACAGAAATATTGATACTGTGTGATTGTAAAGCTGTTTCATATGGACATCTGCTCTCTCTCAGCGCAAACAGATTTGAATGTTCAGGGGTGAAGTTTTTGTCATTTAGGAATAAGATCGCGTGGGTGTTTGAATCGAAATCTTTTAAAGATTAATCGTGCAGCTCTACTCTCTCTCTCTTTCTCTCTGCGCCTTGAGGTGAGACGCTATTAAAGGATAATCTACTCCCAGCACTTCGCCAACATATCGCACCAGAACCGTTTTCGGAACCGAAACTTAGGAATTTCGCGCGGTTCCGGTATTTTTTCAAAAACACTACCGGTTCTCGGTTCCCAACCCTACATGGAACCTTAATTTGGAAAAATATTACATGAAAGTCAATGGCAAGAGATAACAAATATTTTGATCCCGTTTGAATTGTGCCCTGAATTACACATATGATGTTTGTCAATTTAAAAGATACATTTTAAAGTCAAGAAAGTCGCAGTTTGATGTAAAACTGTCGAAGTATAAGACTGTGAAAATACGTTATTACAAAGACTACAAAACCCAAAAGGCGCGCATGAGACGTCATACCTTTTTTCTCAATGAATGAAGCTAACTTTACTAAAGCTAACGTCTGTCATGTTTTCTATAGTCTAACGTTATAATCGTAACGTTACGCCGTCATGCCTGTGTGTTTTGTACCAGACTGCACACATACGAGATTGGTGTGAGACGAGAGATGTAGTTCATTGAGCGATTTTCACATAAAACTAACTGTTACTCTCCTGTTTTATGACAAACTGCGACTTTCTTGACTTTCATAATTACCTTTTAAATTGACAAACATCATATGTGTAATTCAGGGCACAGCTCAGATAGAATAAAAAGATAAGTTGTCTCTACCCATTGACTACCATGCATATTTTTTCCGAAATAAGGTCCCATGAACCAGAAGCAGAGGGGCGGGACTTAGGCTCTCTATTAAGGTCTGAACGTGAGAATAGATGACGACAGATATAAAATATTTATGTAATATAAAATATTAAAAGTTATTTATCCCTTTAATGTTTACCATATTAAATTTGAAGAGTTATACTGACATTTGTTAGACAAAAATTAATTGGTTTGTAAATGTACTTACCACTAATACACATTAATTGCCAATAGAACTCACTTTCTTCCAGTTCAAGAATTCTTTTTTTCATGTTGGTATAGATTGGATAGTTTTTTTTTTTGGCATGCTGGGGACAAAAAAAAAAAAATCTTAAATGACAAATTTAGTTATACAGTACATACCATATAATCATTATATGTTTATTAATGGTATTCACTACGACTTCACTATTTACCTGGCAAACACCTGATGGTTTCCCACTCTCTCTTGTCTGTAGTAAAGAAGATGAAAATTAGAAATTACATGTTTGCCAGTCACAAGTTGTCCAAAGCCATTAAATGTAATGTTTAAGATCTGTGCATGGGATAGACAATTCTGTGTGGATGTCAAAATATATTAACAATACGGAACAAGATTTTAGATTCAAATTCAATTTGTTTTGGTTATAGATCTGCCAGGTTCTCACACCAGCCAATCACAGCGCACTCCCTCTCCCACTTTGGTTCACCTTCGGGAACACAAATGAAGATATTTTTAATGAAATTCTGAGGGCTTTCTGTCCCTCCATTGGGAGCAATGCAACTAACACATTCAAGGCCCAGAACGATAGGAAAGACATAATTGAAGTAATCCATGTGAACTGCAGTGGTTTAACCAATTTTATGAAACGAAACGGGTGCTTTGTTTTTGCAAAAAAAAAAACTATTTACCACTTTATTTAGGAAAATACTGACCTGCAATCCAGTAGGGGAAGCACTATGACACATGCGTATTGTGTTGACCCGTGAATGTGCTTTAGATACTATTATTTTGTAAATATAGAGGTAAATTATGTTGTTGTTTTTTGAGCAAAACAAAGCACTTGCGTCACTTCATTAAATTGAGGTTAAACTACTGGAGTCACATGGATTACTTTAATGGTGTCTTTACTACCTTTCTGGGGCTTGAATGTATTAGTTGTGAAGGCTCCCAATGGAGGAACATAAAGCTCTTGGAGTTCATCAAAAATATCTTTATTTGAACGACATGAGCGTGAATAATTAATGACAGAATTTTAACAGAATTTTGACTGAACAATACCTTTTTAGGAATCCTGGAAACACCTTAAATCAACACAGCATGCATTCGTCCATTTTCTGGAAGAACTGAAATGTAGATAAGAAAACAACAGTTTCTCAAAAAAAAAAAAAAAAAAAAAAAACCTTTTACATTTTCCACAAAAAAAGAAAAACAGTTTTAAATGATTCACTTAGACCCCATTTACACCTGGTATTAAAATGCAATCTGTATCCAGATAAGTTATCCGGATAATAAAAAACGCATGTTAATGCAAAGTGTAAGTACGTTGTGATCGGATTGTGATCGGATCTGTCTGACCACATCTGGAGGTAGTCTGGCTCGCATTGTGTTCGGATCTTTACTAGGTGTAAATGCAATCCGTGCGATGTGATTGCATTCGTACCTGCCAAACGTCATCCTTCCGCCCTGACCGCAGCTGCTACTCTCTTCTCCACAGACACCGATGACCGCAGTATTTCTCTGTGACAGCAGAGGTCGCAACTTCTCACAGATGTAGTCGAACAAATGTCGGTTCATTCTGAAGTTTGCCATCCAGTCATCTTCGCCAAAAGACCCCAAGACAATACGTTCCCACCACTCATTACTCCGTTCTCTCATCCACAGAGACCGGTTCACTGTCGTAGCATTCACAGTAGCCGCAAAAACAACAGCTGCAAACAGGGCCTGTCGTCTTTTCTGTTTGCTCCTAATAGAAAAACGTTGAAAATGACCCCTACCGCGACAGAGAAAAAGTTGAAACAGGCGGTACAGTAATAGCATCTCTAACGATCCTACACCTGCCATGTTGACAAACTACAGCTGATTTCCCGCCACCTCAGTGCTCACGCGCAGGTGTCACTCTGGAGGACAGAGATCCGAACTCAATGTGGATAACGAGAACGCATTAAAAATACAAGGTGTAAACGCAAAGGTAAGATCAGAACACTTATTATCAGGATAACTTATCTGGATACAGATCTCATTTTAATACCAGGTGTAAATGGGGTCTTAAAGCTTCATATAACGTACCCAGAAAAGTAAAATGTTAGCTGCAGCCCTATTTAGGGCCCTATGAAATCCGTTCTATTTTTTCTCAAATTCCGTTTTATTTTTTTCCAAATTCCGTTTTTTTGGATTTATTTTTAGCCCTTTCGGATTTTTCGGATTTTCTTGTTTTCTTTTCACTTCTAAGCAGTATTGACCTTTTAAAAATTCAGTTACACAAACTCACAATTCAGCTTTTTTATTTTAACTGTTAATATATTCAGCAAAGCACATTCAAAATTCTCCAAAATTCAGCCAAACCTTCAACAAATATCTGGCCAAAAATAACAGTAACATCAAGGTAACAAGTTACATGGTAGGATTAATGAATATTAAATGCAGCCATGCTCCAGGGAGATAGAAACATTGAAACAACGATATGTGCCTGACAGAAAGCCAACACAATGACATATTACAGCCATAAAGTACAGTGTTAACCCATCATCATCAGTGATGATGCAGAACAATGTATTTTCTATCTACAAAAAAAAAAAAAAAAACCTTTATATTTGAATGAACTGGCCATTACCATCTTTATCATCTATCATCTTTACCCCTGACTTTATTCTTTCAAGCAGACATATTTATTTTTATTAATTAAATATAATTAATCCTTAAAGCTATTAACAAACAGTGAATGCTTTTCTCTTTTTCTTTTGTTGCTTGACCAATATTAATGACACAAACCGCTTTATGATTATTACCCACTGTCACTTTAGACGTCGGGTCATGTCCAATGACATGCGGATGCAATTGCACTGATGCAGCGCACATCCGATACACTCACAACTGTTTAAGACATAACCGGCATAGTTTACATGAATACTCTCCAAAACGCACATTTAGACATAATGTTGTGTGTATTCGTCTATTCAAACACGAAAGAGAGCTCAGTTCAGTACTCGCGCGCTGAATATGCGTCTGTTCACGACTGCACGCTTCAGGTCGGTGTGCGGCGCGCGTACAGAAAACCGGACCGAATAGAGCTCTTTTTTGCATCATCACTCTAATTCAGATCGCCTGTTCTACTCATTCTCCCAGACGTTTAAATTTGTTTTACGTTTTATGAGACCGCTGGGTAGATCAGCAGTATACAAATGTGCGCATCTACCACAAACGCAAGACATCAGTTCTGACTGGATCTAATCTGGATGTAATCTAGTTACATTTTCGTCTAGTTTTTATCACTGAAATATATATAGTCATTCTATATAGATCAGTGGTTGTTATTCGTTATTGTCAATAGATTTTCGTCATAGTTTTTGCCACTCGCTTCGAAATTTTTTTACCCTACGCGTGAACGTGAGGACGTATGGTTACTAGGCAACATGTTTAACAATGCCATTTGGCCATGGTTTAGGTAGAGACCTTTCTACGTTTGTTGTTTTAAACTGAAAAATGAGAAGGAAGTTTATTTATTTATTGAAAAAAATATATTTTATTTAATATGTCAACAAAATGCAAATTCCGCGTGCATAAGATAATTCCGTTTTCATGTGTAAATTCCGTGATTCCGTCCGCGTTTTCCGCATCACGGAAATCATATGGCCCTACCTATTTTACAGTGCAAATCCTCTCCATACTTTGCACTTCTATGTTAGAAGCTTGTTCCCACATTTGAGAAATTGCTTACACAAATATATTGCTTTCACTTTAAGCATCATTTAAGCATGGCCATTGTGAACAGGATTTATCATGCACTCTTGAATGTGCAAAGTAGAGCTAGGTAGGTAGGGAGGTAGCTACTGTATGGTGAAAGGCAAGATGTTCACTAAAAAATAAGATCACAAGTCACATGGACAATATTTTTTTAAACTTTCAGATTTTAAATTAAAGGACAACTCCGGCGCAAAATGAACCTTGGGTCTAATTACACATTGGTACATAGTCAACCGTTCTCTGAGATCTGTTTTCATGATTATCGAATGTAAAGAGTTTTATCTCTAAATAGATTATTGAGAACGTTGTAAGTGTACAGACAGTTTAAAGGTTGTATCCCTGTCGGTGATTGGTTGGAACACTGATTGTTTTGGTTTTGAGTGGTGGTTGTACCCATTTGTTTTTGTGTGCCGATCTCAGAGCCTAGGCTGCCTACAGAGACGCGGTTTTGGACAGCCTGCTTATGGGGCGGGCAGCTAGCGGATCGTTAGGAAAGATTAGATGAATGTGATCATTTATTTTTGGGCCTGAAATCACTGATACAACCTTTAATTGTATCAGCAGCCATATCACCCTGTAGCCCAAGACTGGTTGCCCACTGAAGCTAAGCAGGGCTGAGCCTGGTTAGTACCTGGATGGGAGACCTCATGAGAAAACCAGGTTGCTGCTGGAAGAGGTGTTAGTGAGGGCCAGCAGGGGGTGCTCACCCTGTGGTCTGTGTGGGTCCTAACGCCCCAGTATAGTGATTGGGACACTATACCGTCAAAGAGCACCGTCCTTCGGATGAGACGTTAAACCGAGGCCCTGACTCTCTGTGGTCATTAAAAATCCCAGGATGTCTTTCGAAAAGAGTAGGGGTGTAACCCCGGCATCCTGGCCAAATTTGCCCCTAGTGGCCTCTGTCTATCATGGCCTCCTAATCACCCCTATATATACTAATTGGCTTCATCACTCTGTCTCCTCTCCACCAGTAAGCTGGTGTGTGGTGGGCGTACTGGCGCACTATGGCTGCCGTCGCATCATCCAGGTGGATGCTGCACATTGGTGGTGGTTGAGGAGATTCCCCCCATCTATGTAAAGCGCTTTGAGTGTCTAGAAAAGCGCTATATAAATGTAATGAATTATTATTATTATTAATAAGAAGATATTTTATAAAGACAGTCCCTTCGCTTATACAGGCAGGAGCCATCTTTGGAAAACAGTCGAATCATGAACTTCTGGCTCGTTCACATCTCACCAGCGCATTTGGCTCGGCGTTCATGATTCGACTGGTCGAGACTGTTTTCCAAAGATGGCTCGTTATGCTACCGTGTTAGTGTTGGGCTATTTTGAGCCTTGTTAGTGGTATTAACTAGCGATTTTTATTTTCATTACTCTATGCCCTATATACTAGCGTTATAAGCTAAACAGTTTTTAGAGATAAAACTCTTTACATTCGATAATAATGAAAACAAATCTCAGAGAACCAATGTGTAATTAGACCAAAGGTTCATTTTGCGCCGGAGTTGTCCTTTAAGTTAATAAAGGGATAATTCACCCAAAAATGGAAATTCTGTCATTAATTATTCACCCTCATGTCGTTCTAAACCTGTAAGACTTTTGTTCATCTTCAGAACACAAATGAAGATCTTAATAATGAAATCAGAGCACTTTCTGTCACTCCATTGACAGTCTAAGCAACTAAAACTTTGATGCTTCAAAAAGTTCATAAAGAGATAGTAAGACCAATCCATTTAAATTGAGCAGTTTAGTTAAAATTTTCTGAAGAGACTCGAGCGCTTTATATGATGAGCAGATTTAATTTAGTCTTTTCTTCACATTTAAACATTGATTATCGAACATAAACAGAAGCTCAACTGAACATGCTTGACACGTGAGAACAAACCTCTTTCTCAAACGTGCTGTGCAACACATGAGTGAACCTCATTTGTTCTCGCATGTCAAGAAAAAATGCTTGAGCTTTCGTTTACCATTTCTAATGTGTGAATTGATTAATGTTTATGTGTGGATAAAAGCCTAAATTCAACCTGTTCATCATAAAGGAAGCAATCATGTCTTCACAAAATTTAGACTAAACCTAAAATTTTAAAATTTCATTTTATGAACTTTTTAAACAATAAAGTGGTAGTTGCTTAGCTGTCAATGGGGGGTCAGAAAGCTCTCAGATTTCATCATTAAAATCTTAATTTGTGTTCCAAAGATGAACGAAAGTCTTACAGGTTTGGAACGAAATGAGGGTGAATAATTAATGACAGTTTTCATTTTTGGGTAAATTATCCCTTTAACATGTTCAAGCTAAAATTGTAGCAAAATTATCATTTAAATGCTATTTTTCTTAATTGCATTTACACTCACAGTTAAGACACTTACTATTGCATTTTTATTAAATACCCTTGATGAACGTAGCAAAATTCAATGTGGCTTTGAAAATGCAATCATTGCATCAAGCGCTTTAATTTTGAGTGTAAATGCAACTAGGAAAAATAACTTAATTATCATTTTGCTACAATATTTGCTTGAACATGTTAAACATCTAATTTCTGTAATAGATTTTAATTGTAATTTTTAAATACATATAAAATGTTTACATTTATGTTTAAACTATATGTTAAAGCTAGTGTAGTAATGCAAATTATATTATTGATTTTGAAATGTATTTTTGCTCCAGATGTTGCACATATAGTATGGAAAATGTTAATTCAAATACAGAAATACATTGCCATTTTACACATTGCATTGCCATTGTGCATGTTACATTTCAAATTGACATTTGGTACCTGTATGCTACCATACTTTATGAATGTGATTGAATGTCATCAAAGTCATCTTTTGTTATTATTTTGATTGAGTGACCCCTGGTGGCCAAAAATTACATACTGTACGTTTAAATGTGTACTTACGACACAGAAATTCAGTAGCTTTAAAATATATTTACAGACGGGTAATATCACTGACTGGATTCATAAATGTACCTTACGTTAATTACGCTATTTACAATCACTAATGTCATGTCGAGTGGCTGTAACGCTTTATACATTTTGTTTTTAGCTAAACATAAAACCCACCTTTGAATTTCCTCTTCTCTTCGTCTTCTAATAGGCCTATTTCACAAAATGGCGACCGAGACCGGAAGTAGGGTAAACTCTTTTCCGGTGAAAGCGCTAGCAGACAGTTGCAGTCTGAGGACAAATGCGGAGACTAAAAGCGGTCTGTCTTGTTGCGTACCTTTTTATGATGTTTGTCAACCCAAAGAAGAAACAACCCTATTTATCACTTCACAGCTTTCCGTGTTTTCATGGAACAACTGGGGAGAAGTTAAATCACGTCAGACACAGACGGTAAAAATACTTCTGGTCGCGCCGCCGCCCGCTACGATCGCATTCATTCTCAAAATGGACTGTGAACAGCTTGTTTTCTCTCTCAGTAATTCATATATCTGACAAAAGTAAGAATAGCAGATGTTTTCAGTTTTGTTGATAGTTTTCAGGGAGCTGTGGAAAGATCGAAATTGGACAAAGGTTACAAATTCTTGACGTTTGCTTACATAAAAAGTTCCATTCATTTAAATGGCATGACACTTGATAACTAAGCTCACACATTTAACGTTAATATATCGAAAAACAATAAATAAATAAATTGAAATGATGTCTGATTGTAGGCTATGAGTGAAATCTAGTTGCTTTTGTTAAATCATGTTATTAAGTGTTAGTTAGTCCAGGAGATTGCATGAATGAAGTGAGTGATATTACATGTTTTAAAAAAAAATCATGATGTTACACAATATTTAACTGTCTGGGGTGCCCTTATGAAAAGAAAATATAGTTCCCTATATATGAATTATCAATAAATGGTTTAACAGTATATTTGAAAACATACAGGTGTTAATACAATATATTGAATATTACATAAGCAATTTTCATGTATTTAAGAAATGTGAGACAATATATTTACTAATACATAATGTATGTAATTTTATATTCAGTAATACACTTCATTTACAGAGATTCAAGTTATCCGTCACTATGGGAGTATGACGGATTTCTGTCAATATCAGCCCTGTCCTTATTCACTCTTAATAACATCACTCACATGGCTGTGCACTTGATGCACACATCACCCCCTGGGCACTATAGCTCAAAAGGCCAAATATTCTCTGTTTATGTAATCTATATAAAAAGAGAGAGATGCCAGTCGTTCTCTTACGAGAGGTTCTCTCGTATTGCGTAAGCTAGCTTACGCTACGGGAAAGATTAATCTTTTCTGAGAAATTGAAGCCAAAAAATTATTCTATAATTTTGTATCCATTGTCAACGCAGTTCAGCTGCAGTAGACCATGAGCGGACTAGCTAGCAGCTCATTGGTTCGCTCACAGGGAACTGCTTAAGCCTATGAGGGGACAATGAGAGTGTGACGTGCTCTCATTGCGTCAGAACCCGCCGAGTAGGGCGTGGTCAGAGAGTATAAATATCGGCGCCATAGGCTGTAACTCTGATTTTCATCTCTTCAGCGAGGCTACACGCATCTGCTGATCTTGAGAGAAGCCGCCGTTGTTGAAAAGGCAACTTTAGCGAGCATCTGGGAGACTGAGGAAGCCGGCCGTCTTCGCCACCTTCAGCCGTCCTGCGAGCTAGCGCCATCCGACGGATTTGTATCCTTTTTTACAAAAGCTTCCTATATTGTATCCTAAAGAGCTGAGCGTCTTTTTCAAGATGTCTCATAAAATTTCCTGCGGTTCTTGCCGCGCTCCCCTCGAGGTCGGAGACCGCCACCTCATCTGCGCTCTCTGCCTCGGATTGGAGCACGCCGAGCTCGCCCTCGCTCGACTTCAGGCCACTAAAGATGCGTCCGCGCCGCCTCTGACTTCGCCGCGGAAGAAGAAACGCCTAGCCTGTCGCCTCCCGCTCTCCATCTCCGCCGCTTCCGGACATACAGCTGCCGCCGAGTGGCCGCTCTGTTGCCTCCGATGACGCCGCGGATATCAAGGAGACATGTTCGCTTCTCGCTTCAGACAGTGAGGAATGGTCCGGTTCTCACGCCTCCTCGGCCCGAGAATCCTCTGGGACCCGCGCTGGTATCGAGGAGGAATTAATGCGACTCCTCTCACAGGCCGTCGAACGCCTCGGGCTCGAGTGGTCCCCTCCCCCCGAGCAGACCACCAACCGTATGGACGGCAGCTACTTCCGCCAGCGTTCGACTCCCGCCACTAAGCGGGATGGCGCTCATCACCTGTGCTTCCCTCTAAAGCCTGCAGAGCGACTTCTAGCTTTCACGCCCGCGCTTACTCAGCCGCCGGCCAAGCAGCCTCTGCACTTCACTCCATGTCCGTCCTGCAAATTCTACAGGGTGACAAACTTCGTGAATAGGACGAGAGCGGAAGAAATCCCCCCTCAGTCGCGGATTTGAGGAGTGCCACGGACCTTGCCCTTCGCGCTACAAAATCTGCCGCCCAAGCCCTGGGGAAATGCATGGCCGCCATTTGTGTGTCTGAGAGACACTTGTGGCTCACACTCGCCGACATGGGAGATTCTGAGCGCGCCACTTTCCTCAACGCCCCGCTCTCTCCATCCGGCCTCTTCGGATCTGCCGTCACGGGTATCGTCAACCGATTTTCCGAAGTTCAGAAATCCTCCCAGGCCATGAATCTTTTTCTGCCTCGTTGCGCTAGCTCCTCTGCGGGCCGCTCACGTGACCAGCCTCCTGCACGAGCCCCACCCCAGCGGCCAGCTCAGCAGAGCCAGACTTCTCAGTGACGCCAGGGCGGCCGCCCTCGTTCTCGCTCCTCGGGGGCCTCGGCCTAGGATCGCGCTGAAACCGCGGCGGCGGCAAAGTATCGCCCTCTGTTAGTCCCCGCGCACGCGGCTACTACAGCAGTGTATTCCGCCATTTCCAAGCCGGTCTCCGGTCCGCCAGCTGATAAAGGTAACGCAGACCTGTATTACAGCTCTGCAGCCATGGACTGTGACAGAATGGTTTCAGCGGGGCGTTTCCATGGGGACCTTTTCTCGCCGAAAAGTCATCTCGACAGACGCATCCAACACGGGTTGGGGTGCGGTCTGCGAGGGCTCACCGGCCTTCGGCCCCTGGTCAGCTCAAGAGAGCCTCCTTCACATAAACTGTTTGGAGATGTTTGGAGCGCTCACGCGCTTTCTCCCGCGCGTTCACGGTCACCACGTGCTGATCCGTTCGGACAATATAGCCGTGCTCTCCTATCTAAACCGTCAGGGCGGAGTCAGATCCAGAAATCTTTTCAGGCTGACAGAACGCATTTTAGTTTGGTCTCAGTGTCACCTGCTCTCGCTCAGAGCGACGCACGTGCCGGGCCATCTGAACGACGGTCCAGACAGTCTGTCCAGGAACCCCATTCCTCCCGGCGAATGGTCCCTGCACACTCTTACAGTCCAAAAGCAGTGGCGAATATTCGGCAGAGCAGAGGTGGACCTCTTCGCCTCAGAAGAGAACACCCAGTGCCCAATATTTTTCTCAAAGAGCGAGGACGCGCTAGCCCAGACCTGGCCCAGCCGCCCGCTTTATGCTTTCCCTCCGGTTTCTCTGCTACCACAGGTGCTTCAGAGAATCAGGGAAACACGCCACTCGGTGCTCCTCATAGCTCCGCGTTGGTAGGGTCAGACTTGGTTTCCGGAGCTCACTCAGCTGTCACAGACAGCCCCGTGGCCCATTCCAGTCAGAGCAGATCTCCTCTCTCAAGCTCGCGGCACGATCTGGCATCCCCACCCAGAGCGCTGGGCGCTACATGCGTGGGTGATCAACAACTACCCGTTGCTTTGCCAGAAGGAGTGTTAAACACGATCATGCAGGCTAGAGCGGCTTCTACGAGAAGGCTCTATGCGTCTAAATGGTCTGTGTTCTCAAAATGGTGCACCGACAAAAATTTGGATCCACGGTCATGCGAGGTTCCCTCCTTGCTAGTTTTTCTCCAAGAGATGTTGGACAAGGGCAGGTCCCTGTCCACTCTCAAGGTGTATGTGGCAGCCGTCGCAGCGTTCGTTGAACCCCGGCGTGGCCAGTCACTGGGCAAAGACGGCTTGGTCATGCGCTTCCTCAGGGGAGCTAGAAGGATGAACCCCCAGGGTGGTCTTCCCCCTCCACCTTTGTCAGATTTTACAATCTGGAGGTTCCCACCTTGCAGGCTAAACTACTAGCAGTCTAGTATGTTACAGCTCTTCTGGTTGAGCCACACTTTAGGGAGTTATCTAGTTATCCTCTAGATGAGGGAACGAGTATTGCGTTCCTGGCCGTGCTTGTGCTACTAGCGTTCTCGCTTCATTCTATGAAAACCAGAGTTACAGCCTATGACGCCGATATTTATACTCTCTGACCACGCCCTACTCGGCGGGTTCTGACGCAATGAGAGCACGTCACACTCTCATTGGCCGAGAGTTCATTCGCGTCCCCTCATAGGCTTAAGCAGTTCCCTGTGAGCGAACCAATGAGCTGCTAGCTAGTCTGCTCATGGTCTACTGCAGCTGAATTGCGTTGACAATGGATACAAAATTATAGGGTAAGTTTTTGTCGGACAAAAGTCCGTCGCCGTTTGATCAAATTTGCCAGAAGTTCGTCTGGGTTTTACCAGGCTAGTATAATACTCCATTAATTGATGCTATAAATATATTTCCAGGCTTATGAAATCTGCACACGCTGCCGCAATGTTTTCATTGCCTGTTTGATCAGTAACACTTTCTCTATTTAGCAGCAGTTTATAAAGACAGCTGACATTTTACAAGTTTACATCTACTAATCTCAGAGAGAGTTTCTGGTGGTAAATAAAGAAGGATAAAGGAATATTAACATTGTTGCTGTTTAATTAGAATTAGAATGAAAATTTTAGCGTAAATGGAGGTTTTAATCGCAGGTAAGAATTCTAATCCCTGATTTGTTAATCAGTGTTTAAAATTAAGTGGTGCTACACAACTCGATTTAAAATAAAACCCAGATCAACAAATCCTTGATTAGGGTTAAACTTTGCTTAATTTAATCCTTGTTGGTGCAACCCTGACTCATAACAGACACGCACGGAAGAAAACAGTTCTCTGTATGCTGTTCCAAGCTCTTCAGATCGCATAATTCAGAGGAAATTAATAGAAAATTATAATCTGTATAAAGAACATCTAAAACCAACATTCTCAGACATTCTCATCGAGGACATTTAATTTTATATTTAACAATATTATTACAACATTATTTTCCTGTTATCTCTGTAAAGCTGCGTTGAAACAATCTGTATTGTAAAAAGTGCTATATAAATAAAGGTGACTTGACTTGACACCAATGATAACACTCAACATCCATTCTCTTCTCTCTTTCGGAATACTTTTCTTCAGTGTTAACAAAGGTTTTCAAAACATTGCCACCATTCTCACACTTAAGCAGCGGCTCAGGTTAACTTGCATCTAATCGGATGGCTCGTTTCATTGCGGAGCAACTGGGAGAAAAATCTTGCTTTGTTGTGCTGTGATTGATCATGCCTGGTGTGAATAGCTCCATAGGGATCTATTGTTTCAATTCAAGAGCGTCAATTCAATGATGACATACACTCACCGGCCACTTTATTAGGTACACCTGTCCAACTGCTCCTTAACACTTAATTTCTAAGCAGCCAATCACATGGCGGCAACTCAGTGCATTTAGGCATGTAGACATGGTCAAGACAATCTCCTGCAGTTCAAACCGAGCATCAGTATGGGGAAGAAAGGTGATTTGAGTGACTTTGAACGTGGCATGATTGTTGGTGCCAGAAGGGCTGGTCTGAGTATTTCAGAAACTGCTAATCTACTGGGATTTTCACGCACAACCATCTCTAGGGTTTACAGAGAATGGTCCGAAAAAGAAAAAAACATCCAGTGAGTGGCAGTTCTGTGGGCGGAAATGCCTTGTTGATGCCAGAGGTCAGAGGAGAATGGCCAGACTGGTTCGAGCTGATAGAAGGGCAACAGTGACTCAAATAACCACCCGTTACAACCAAGGTGGGCAGAAGAGCATCTCTGAACGCACAGTACGTCGAACTTTGAGGCAGATGGGCTACAGCAGCAGAAGACCACACCGGGTGCCACTCCTTTCAGCTAAGAACAGGAAACTGAGGCTACAATTTGCACAAGCTCATCGAAATTGGACAATAGAAGATTGGAAAAACGTTGCCTGGTCTGATGAGTCTCGATTTCTGCTGCGACATTCGGATGGTAGGGTCAGAATTTGGCGTCTACAACATGAAAGCATGGATCCATCCTGCCTTGTATCAACGGTTCAGGCTGGTGGTGGTGGTGTCATGGTGTGGGGAATATTTTCTTGGCACTCTTTGGGCCCCTTGGTACCAATTGAGCATCGTTGCAACGCCACAGCCTACCTGAGTATTGTTGCTGACCATGTCCATCCCTTTATGACCACAATGTACCCAACTTCTGATGGCTACTTTCAGCAGGATAATGCGCCATGTCATAAAGCTGGAATCATCTCAGACTGGTTTCTTGAACATGACAATGAGTTCGCTGTACTCAAATGGCCTCCACAGTCACCAGATCTCAATCCAATAGAGCATCTTTGGGATGTGGTGGAACGGGAGATTCGCATCATGGATGTGCAGCCGACAAATCTGCGGCAACTGTGTGTTGCCATCATGTCAATATGGACCAAACTCCCTGAGGAATGCTTCCAGCACCTTGTTGAATCTATGCCACGAAGAATTGAGGCAGTTCTGAAGGCAAAAGGGGGTCCAACCCGTTACTAGCATGGGGTACCTAATAAAGTGGCCGGTGAGTGTATATACATGGTTTAATCTTGCTCAGTGTGAAAGATCCTTAATAGGTTACTTTAACTTTTTTTTTTTGGTATCACTTGGCACCAGTGTACAGGTACATTTGACATCACTAGTCTGGTGGTAAAATACAAAAGTTTGATGCATATTTTATTTGCTCAAGTTTTCAATTGCAGAATATTCTAAAAGTACTTGCCCCAAGTGTGTATGTTTTTACTATAAGTGTTTTTGGGGTGACATAAGTTTATCCCCTTCATTTTTTGCATATCTATACTATAGTTCATCATCCAACACATCATTATCATACATGTATAATTTAATACTCACAAAATTAGAGAAAATAAATGTGGGTCAATGTGTTTGTGTATAAAATTTCTCTAATTATAATCTATATCTGTTTTGTCTTATAGGAGCTAAATGAGGCATTGGGAGAGAAAGCTGTAAATGCTGAATGGCTCTGTCAGCGGGCTTATGCCTATATACTATTGAAAGAGTACACTAGTAAGCACTCCTTTGTCTATTGTTTTACTTGCATGCTACTGAAAGACAACAGAATAGAATTCTGCAGTATTAAGCATTCATTTGTCTATATATTCAATTGTCATATGAAATGTAGAATTCTTTCTAAAATCTTTGCTTAAAAGTATTGATTGTTAGGGCTGGGCATTTACCACACCATGTGCCACACCAAATCATCTCTATCGCCCCTAGGTGGCTGGATGCAGTAAAGGTCATAAGCGCTCTCCATGTAATGTAATGGGACATGAGACAAACTGAACAATCAAATTACACTTAAAATATATTTTTTTTCAAAAAAGGTTTTTAGTAATGTTAGGCAGTTTTTATCATGCTGATGTAAAAAAAAAAATATTTTGTTTTAATAAGTTTGGTTTTAGTTAGTTATTTGATGCTATAGCTTCTCTGAGTGAAGTAGTCACTGAGGGACCAACTGAATTTTTTTTTCTGTATATTCGGGAGGAGATTGAAGCTTAAACTATAATTTCTACATTTCCATAACTGTTTATTTTACATCGACATAATGAGTTTGTAACCAGTTAGATGTTATGGGAAGGAGGAGGCGGGACCCGGCGAACATTCAACAATTTTAATAATAAATAAACAAATACAAAAACGAAAGTAAAGACGGCAGTCCCTTATGGTCGACTGCTGCCACATAATAAAACAAAACATCAAATAAAATCCAGGCCTGGCCTCTCTCGATCTCCACTGTCGTCGCTCGATCTCCACTGTCGTCGCTCCTCCTTTTATGCTTCCGCTCCTCCGTGAGAGATACAAGACTGGTGTGTCGCGCAGGTGTCGCTCATTAAGAATCACTAGGGCTGTGCTCAGAATATTGATACAACGATACATCGTCATGAACTCCTGGAGAAAGTGGTTTTGGTCTATATAGCTAATTTTGCCCTTCATGACAACTGTGAGGGGGGTGAATTATTTTACAACTCATCCGTTTAAATTATATTAAGCCTTAAAGTTCTGCATAATTAAGGGCGTGGCCAGTTGAGTGACAGGTGTATTGAGGCTGCTGTAACTGCCGTTTGTCTGCTGTCTGTTAGCGTCACCCTCAGCTAATTCCAGCAGCTGCTGTACTTGCCATCTCTGTAGTGTTTGTGCTTTTTTCAGAATTATTTCATTACAATTTAATACACGCATTATACCTTTGCCCACGCCGTTGGATTCCGTCGTGGTCGAGTATGGAGAGAACAACCAGCGCTATATTTCCAGTTGTTTTCCTCGCATGCACTAACGGATGTCTGACAATTTCGTTGCTTTTTGGAGTTTAGATTTAAAAACGTCTATAGATATACAGGCTACACTTGTTATGCGGTACCGTTGCTCTCATGGAACAGATTATGCTTATTTAACTTTTTAGTGTTAAATAAAAAGTACCGTCAGATGAAATCCTGCAAGTGTCAGTGCTTTCTCTCCGTCCACGCAATAGATGCACACGCTTGAATGAGCGCGGATTTCTAATGCATTTACTTGAACTTCTGAGGTAATATCTTTGGTTTAACCCATTTGAGAAATTGAGAGGCGGCCAAAATCAGATTTTAAAATGGACTGAATAAAGCTCTTTACGAACTTGACGTGCAATGCCATGCTGACTGACTGACATGTATCACGCACAAGCTCAGAGCAATATTGTAAGTTACTGCATGATAATACATTTTTAACTAGCAGAATAATAATGCATCACGATACACATAGTCTCACTTTTAGTTACGTCTTTTAATTATTATAGTATTTCGAAGGGCAAAAACATTAGGGGTGGGAAAAAAAATCAATATTGCAATATATTGTTGTGCTCTCTGTCGCAATAAATAATCAATACACTAACGCCCAATATCGATATTTTATTACAACACAAAATGATTAATTTACCCGTTGTCAGTGTCACTGTCACTACCCAATATCTACCATTCTGTTTGCGGGGGGCGCTGTTCGAGTAAATAGGGGTAAAGTGGCGCAAACAGCGGCCCGTGAAGAACACAAGTTAACTAACAACAACAGAGAATTGCAGAAAAAAAGAGAAGCGAGAAGAATGGCGGAAAACAATAAAAAACTAATCAAAGACCCACCCACTAGTTTCCACTCAAAGTGTGGAGACACTTCGGGTTTTACGAGCAGAGAGAGCGCAACGGCCGCGCGCGCGCACTCTCACGTCTTCAAACAACACGAGCTCTGTCTTGCTCTCTCCCTCGCGCATATTAAATCAAGATCAATTGACACGATAGTAAAAGGTCGGAAGACCGCAGTTTCACGTGGAGCATTTGGAGATTTTTAGAGATTAGAGACTCGCCTAAACTCAATGAACAACATCTCAACATTAAATTATAAAAGCCTGTCTCATATAGACAACTGTCTCAAATACAAGCTGGTGCAGTTCGACGATTTGGGAAAATAAAAACCCGGGAAGTTTTACGGTATATTAATTCTCAATATGTACACATGCATTATTAATCTTGTGCCTAACATAATGAAAACGGCTTTTCCCCTCACAATGACAGTAAACTAATTATTACATGAGTCACGTTGCATAGGCTATTTTCAGTTCAAAATGGCGAAATTAGACAAAAGTATATTCGTGTGCCTGATTATTTTTGTGCCTGATTATTTCCTTATTCCTTTTTCTTTTCAGTCACATATATCGTGATTGTAATAGCAGAATTAGTCATTAACCAAACAATCAATGCGTAAGAGACAGTCTGAGAATTAAAATGATTTATTTCTTGCAAGAAAGGTTCAATTGGCCCACAGAGGTAAACAGTGTACAGTCTGCGAGACAAGTGAGACCCGGAGAGAAGGGAGAGAGTGGCTTTTATACACCTTATCTCAAGGCCTGTTCTTCTGCCCATAGATAGACTAAACTTCAGTTCTTCACTGTCAGGATAATGAGAATAACCTGAACTTTAGGATTTGGCCATGCTCTTTGCCTGTTCTAAACCCGGCCTGTCCTTTGACCCTTTGGGGTCAAAGTCCATCCGTCTCTCTCTGTTCACTCAGCTCACCTGCTCGCATCAATCAGCAGCATCAGCAGTTATTAATCAGATAGAGAAACATAGAAACAAAAAATCCCATAACAATCCCCCCTTTTTATCATTCACTGATAATCAATCAACCAAATATGGCAAATAATAATAAATGAACCAAGTTTTAAGTTTACATCCCACTTATACCTTCATTCCTGATTTCCGTATAACTGATCACTCTTCGTTAAAACTTGTAAGAAAGAACTAGTTAAAATGAAATAAGCTTAGGCTGTTTTTGTAGGGATAGGCCCTTAATTTTATAGCAAGCTAAGATAAAGATTTATTCTAAGACCGGGCTAGACGAACAAACACTGTTATTGCATCCCCAACCTAGGTCGGACCCTCAGTCATCTTATCATAAACAAGAGATAGTGTACAGATTAGTAGGAAATACAATATCAATAAACACTTGATTACTTAAAACATATCATGGAAAAACACAGAAAGAAAAAATCCTTCATTTTCATTCCCTGCCCTTGTACGCCATCTCGTGACACGGATGGCAACTGCTTTTAACCCCCTTTACTTATCATCATTCTTTAAGGAAATTAAACACTTCAATAAAATCAAATCATAATGAGAAAATATAGTAGAGAAAAACATAATCACTTGAAGAAAAATAAAGAAGAACATTCACATTCTACCACATATTACTGTAGCTACCACTATCAGTATCGTAGTCATTTTTGTCATCCTTGTCATCCGCTGTCACCTTGGTCAGTTTAACCTCGGTCCCTGCACTCACCAGTCTCTGTACTGAGCTGGAAATACACTGAAAAATGCATGGAAGGCAACACAATATTAGCAATCCTATTGCTCCAATCGGCAACACAACTTGCAACACCCAATAAACCCAGCCTCCCCACTCTGTCATAAGCCAGCTCATCCAGCTACTGTCAGCGGGCTCAGGCTCCTTTACGGCATTTCTCATGTGTTCAATTACATTAGTGATATTGTCAGCGTAGTCAGGGATGTTAAAACAACAAGACGTGCCCAACATCCGGCAGACTCCGCCTTTTTCCGCGGTTAAAAGATCAAGCGCGAGCCGATTCTGGACAACAGCATCTCTAATTTGTCTCATTTCATCGTTTATCATTGTCAAAGCATTTTCAGAGCTATTAGCTATTGCCAGTACAGTCCATGCCAGTCCGTTAATTTTGTTAATAGCAATTGTTGTCCCCACTCCCAGAAATAAAGACAACCCAATATTTGCCCCTGGCGTCGTCCACGGGTCAGATAATGTGAACCCTGCATAATGTGTCGGTAGTGGCCCTGGCAGAATGTTGACACTTCTTTTCCCCCTAGCTTCCCTTGTTTTATTTGGTAAATACACAGATGTCCCCACATTCATTAACCCTGGAAAACAACACCCAGACCATTTCTTAGGCAGTTTGTGAAATGCCCTACTTCCACACACCCAAACCGCTGCCGGCGTCGTTTCCTTTGGTGCACTGAATGGACATGTGAAATTAATCATTTTACCGTTGATGACAGTCGTACAATTGTTCACTGTTCCTTCCTTCACGTCGATTCTGACTCTGCAATCAGAGTCACCTACATTGAACAGTTTTTGTTTATTCAGACAAACACAAACGTCACCAGTCACCTGTGCCACCCTCAGAGGAGGCAGTGCAATGTTAGAATGGTTATACTGATGCACATGTTCACAGTTTCCCGCCAGTTCCTTTGTCGGTGTCCTTCCTTCTTCCAGATCAGCCACAGTTCTTAGCACGTCAGTCATTTGCTGTGGGATCAGACACTTAGTGTCCTTCACTGTTGCTACGGTCAATGGGACAGCTTTAAAGGCGTGAGACATTTGCAGACAAAGCCAACAGTTTGTTGATATTCCTAATTCATCTCTCTGCAACATCGCCAATGCACAGGCCTTGTTACCTTGACATTTTGACATAGCTTTCTTAACTTCAGGATTCGCTTGGTCTTTCCTCAGGTCTCCATTTCCCATCCAAGCCGTTTCCTCCTCCGTAGCTGGTTCAAGTTCAGGCATCACTGGAGCAACCACTGTCCCTTGCGGCCGTGCCTCGTTCACCATGATGTCCACTTGGTCGTACCAGTCTTTCCCTTACCTGTCCAGAGCGCAGTAGTACCTGCCCTGGTCCGAAAGTTGTGCGTTAGTCAATTCTACTGTCATGCCGTACCTGTTGTTGCTCATCATATTGTTCGAGAACACTTTGAATCTCGAATCACGCCCTGGTTTGTAGTCGTAGTAGTAAGCCAGGACGTTGTCCCATCCGCACGACCCACGGCAGAAGTACGGAGCCGCGTACTCTGAGTCGATCCCTCTGCATTCTGGACAGTTTTTCTGAAAAGGGTTACAGGTAAATTTCACCGTTGTACCTTCTTCAATCGTGACGATGCGTCCCTCTGTGCCTTCTGTCGCCTTTACGAATATCGCTTCTCTCCTGATGCGTCGAATTACCGTGCTGTTCTCCACCTCAGTGCTGTTCTCGTCCATGTAGTCTGCTAGTGGTTTTGCTTTCAGCTCCTCGTTCCACCACATTATTAGTAAACAAATGGTTGTTGATATCACAAGCAATATACCTGTAGTCTTTACCAGTCCACACATGCCCGGTGCCCTGAATGGGTGCCACGGCTCTGGACGTGCCATCTCTCTAGCTCTCTCGATGAGGTGCACAGCTGTATGACCAGAATGTGTTAGGGAGGTTTGTCTTTGAAGCACTGAGGAGCTTATCTTCTTTGTTTATTAATGGTTCCCAGCCCTGCGCTGTCTGTGCAACCAAGGCTGTTTGTCTTGTCCAGTTTCCCCCTTTCAGGATGTATCTGGCTCCAGTTGTCACTGCTGCTATAACACAGGGGTCTGTTGCTAATAAATTTTCAGTCTTTGTCAGTTCGTACCTTTTCACGATGATTAGTGTTACTTGTTTTCCCTGCACTCTGGGCGTTACCCTGCAGACCGGTCTTGCTCTCCCTGCTGATAACGGTGCTTGGTATTTGACCTCGGCGTTTATTGACTTGCAGCTTCCTCCTGTTGTCGTTCCTCCTGTTCCCGCGATGTCGAGGGAACTTTTCTGCAGTGACTGGCGTGTACCCACGTAGCTCTTTCTGCGATCTTCACAGCCGTGTGCGTTATCAGAAGCACTTGGAACGGTCCCAGCCACCTTTTCGCCCTCCAGTTTTTCCTCCTGAGATCACGAATCACCACGAAATCACCAGGCTTGATCTTATGCAGGAATGTGTCTGCTACTCCCCTCTGTGCCGCCTTCACCTGGACAGAAATATTAGACAACAGAGAAGACATTTCTTTGCAGTAATTCAACATGTCATTTTCACACATGTCAGTTGATGGTAATCTCTGTCTTCCCCCTTCCATTCCCATGAATGGCGGTCTCCCAAACAAAATTTCAAAAGGGCTCAAATTTGGTTTGACCCGTTTTCTCATTCTCATGTACATTAATACAATAGGGAGTGCCTTTACCCATGTGAGCCCAGTTTCCTCACAGCACTTTGCCAGTTTGTTCTTAATCGTTTGATTCTGCCTCTCTACAGCTCCCCCGGATGCTCCGTGATAACTGGTGTGTGTTCTCATATCAATGCCCAGGAACTGGCCCACCTGCTTTATCACCTCATTGACAAAATGTGTGCCATTGTCCGAACTGATTTTCCGTGGTATCCCCCATCTTGGGACAATTTCAGACAGCAGTGCCTTTGCTACGGCCGCCGCGTCTTGTTTTGAGGTTGGAAATGCTTCAACCCATTTTGACCACATATCCACCATCACCAAGCAGTATTTCTGTTTTCCACATGGGGTCAGTTCAATGAAATCCATCATTAAATATTCAAAGGGCCCTGCTGGTGACTGTTGAGAAACCACAGGCATTTTTACTCCCCTTGCTACATTATGTGTTGTGCAAATTACACATCTGTCACAAAAATTTTCAGCAAATGCTGTGAAGCCCTTTGTGAACCACAAATCTTTCATCTGTGTTACCATACACCCCTTGGAGCCGTGGTCTCGCCCATGGCTCCATAAAGCATAATGTCTAAAAAAATGTTTAGGAAGACAGGCAAGACCATCAACACTCCTCCACACATTCTCCTTTAGGCTACATCCAGCCTTCCTCCACAGATTTTTCTCTGCTGCTGTTGCAAACGTCTGCATACTCTGTAAGGAAGAGGAAATGTCATGGTCATTAGTATCAGATATTGAAGCACAAGTTGCTTCTTTTGTCTCCTTTGCTGCCGCGGCCTTCGCCGCCGCGTCTGCTCTCGCGTTTCCTGCTGATACAGAAGTTTTATCGTTAGAATGCGCTGCGCACTTACATATCGCCACCTTGTCTGGTAACATAATGGCCTCCAAAAGGTCAGACACCAGCGGCGCATTCAATATCGGACGTCCGTCCGACTTCAGGAACTTTCTGTGCCTCCACAAGGCACCAAAATCGTGTGTGACCCCGAACGCATATCTGGAGTCTGTGTAAATAGTTACACACTTGTTAGCCATAATTTTACACGCTTCTGTCAAAGCAACTAGTTCAGCTGCCTGCGCTGAATAGTTCGATGGCAATGTGCCACTTTTAACAACGTCGAACTCGGTAGTTACGGCATAACCCACCTTATTTTGTCCTGTTTGTGGATCTTTTGTCGCGGACCCATCCACAAAGAGGACATTCTCACAATTATCCAGCGACATATCTGACAAATCTGGCCTAGGCGTGCACACCTGTTCCAGAGTGGTCAGACAGCAATGGTGCTCCTCACCATCCGTGGCAATGGGGAGAAGTGTTGCAGGATTTAATATGTTACAGCGTTTAACAGTTATGTTTGGCATATCCAGCAAAATGGTATGATATCGCAAATACCTTGCCGCAGACAAATGTGAAGTTTTCCGCTCTTGCAAAATCATGGATACTGCGTGCGGCACAAACAAGGTCAAATCACCGTACCCCACAAATTCCCTTGAAGCCATCACAGCTTGTTCAGCCGCAGCCACTGCCCTTAAGCAATGCGGAAGGCCTGCTGCTACTGGGTCGAGTTTCGTTGAAAAGTAGCCAACCGGACGCAGCCTGTCACCATGAGTCTGCAAGAGAACAGAAGTCGAAAACCCATTTTTCTCATCTACCATTTGTACAAAAGGCCGATCTTGCACTGGCAAACCCAAAGCAGGTGCCAAAGCCAGCTGCATTTTCATAATAGAAAATGCTTCTTCTGCTTCCTTTGTCCAAGTCAGTTTGTCACATGATTTTAACCCTTTCCCTGCTGTTAGGGCTCGCAAGGGTAGTTCAATGATGGCATAATTGGGAATGAATGTACGACAGTAAGCACACATTCCCAGAAATGACAGCAACTGTTTCACTGTGACTGGCCTTGGCACCGCTCTGATTCCCTGCACCCTCCTCTCCGACAGCGCCTTGCTGTTCGCACTCAGCACATGACCTAGAAAGGTGACCTCCTGTTTGACAAACTGCAGTTTCGACAGGCTGGCTTTGTGGCCCTCTCTCGCCAGATGCTGCAAGAGAGACACAGAGTCAGCAGTACATGTTTTCTCATCACATGCACAAATCAATAAATCATCCACATACTGAATTAGGGCTGTTCCCGCTGTCAGCTTCAAAGGCTCGAGGCTTCGTCTGAGCGCCTCGTTATAAATCGTTGGGGCCTCCGCGTACCCCTGCCCCAAGCGCGTGAAAGTAAATCCTTTTCCATCAAAGTCAAACGCGAACCAAAACTGGCTTTTCGGGGCTACAGGCACGCTAAAGAAAGCATTAGCCAAATCGACCACAGTGAAAAATTTTGCATTCTGCGGAATTTGTGATAAGATCGTATACGCATTAGGAACTCGCGGTGCACGTTGAACCACCGCCGCATTTACAACCTGTAGGTCCTGTACGAACCGCCACGAGTCGGGAGCCGTACCAGATATCTTTTTTACGGGAAAAATTGGGGTGCGCACTGGAGAATCTGGACAGGGAACAATAATGCCTTCCTTTAATAAGGAATCAAACACTGGCTTTATCCCCCGCAATGCCTCTGGCTTTAGAGGATCTTGCGGTTGACATGGCCGGTAATCAGACTTGGCAGTAATCACGACCGATTCGCAACCCCTGATTAACCCCACATCATATTTGTGTTTGGCCCACAATTTAGACGGTACTTCTGCCAGTGCACTGTGTATTGCAGCCGCAGAAGTCACCTCTCCCTTCCCATTCTCCACTGCACACCTTTCAATAGGTTTTACGGTCCTTTCCACACTCACTTCAAAATCACAAACAGTCATAAAACCCACCACAGTTTTGCTATGCTGCGCTCCGCCACCTCTCTCTTCCCAATCGGTAGCTTTCATGCACATTCCAACAAAATCACTCACGTCCGCCCATGCTTGCTCTCTGGCCTTGGACAGAGATAAGCATGGCACAGTTCCTCCAGCAATTAAATACATAGCCTGCTGTTTTTCTGTTAGACGAGCTGAAAGCGCACACACATTTTCTGTCCAGAAAATTTTATCAAAGCTAATAGTCTCGTTTTCAGTATCGTCAAACCAATCTGCTTCATACTGTGGTTCTCTGTCAATAACAACGTGTGATGTGCAATGTAACTTGTCAAATGCCATACAGTCTGTTTTCTCTGATTTAACTCGGTTCTTTGCCAAATTTAACCCTCTGGAGTCGAGAAACGCGCCGGCGCGTTTTGCGCGATTTTTTTCACATAGCAGCAAAATAGACTTAAAATACTCAGTCACCTTTGGTCATACACACTTAAGAAATATGAAAAAATAAACTGTTAAATGTCTACTTTTTTATGGGTCCACTTACAATCGAAATAAAACATTGTGCTTTTGTAAAATAAAGAAAATAAACAGGGTGTGCTTTCTGCCTCTCCGTCTCCGTGAACTTTTTTTCTGGAGCACGTCTCTAAACACAAACAAAACTCAGCAAATACAACTCAGCAAATACTAGTCACACAGGCATGATCAATATATCTTTATAATCATTTAAGTGTGTACTTTTAAATGATCTAATTCAAAACTAAAACAAATATTCTGTGTTTATGTAATCTATATAAAAAGAGAGAGATGCCAGGCATTCTCATTTCAGCTAATTATCTTTTAATGTGACCACGCCCACAGAGAGCGCGCGCTATAGAAACGCAAATGATCTGAAACTTGCCAACGCCCACACGAGCTCGATAAAACACCAAGTTCAGATTAATGTACCGGTAGTCTGTGTCGTTTTTCGAGGTTGTGAGGAATAATTCTGGATAATTTACCTCAGAAGTGCTGGATTAATTTCACTTCGAGGAGCCATGGATCCAGCGAGGATCATAGTAAGTTTTTTATTCTTAAGTGTTTTGTTCTAATCGCGAATACTGTTTTAATATGAATCGCGTGTCTCTCTCTGTGTGATGAATGAACGGAATTCGCACTGTTGTTGTTACAGACGAAATATGAAAGACAACATTTAGTTGACTAGTTTGGGATAGATTATAAAGATTTTTACTCTAAAATAGACATCAAATAAGCTTTAGTTAACCAGTTTCTGCTCATATGTTAAATATATAACGTTAGAATGTTTTGTCAAAAATAAGCTCATAATCTAAGATTTTATTGTAGTGTTTGTTCCAATGTAGACTATATCAAACTAATGAATCCTTAACTTTGAAATATGAATGATAAAATCCAGGCTATAGGCCTACTTAAAAAAAAAAAAAAAAAGACAAGATAGATGTAAAAAAAAATCTTAATATTATTGTTTTTTATTAGTGACACATTTGAGGAGAGGATATATTCCAAAACTTTCTGAAAATACAGTATGAGAATTAACTGCATACTAGAAATGTTTACCTTGGAAATTATACAAATTTAATGTATAAAAAATTTGTGAAAAAATACCTTTTTTTCCTCTCTGAGAACTCTAACTTTCTAACTCTAACTAATTCTGTAGAATGGTCCATATAGCCTATTTGAACAGGATTTGTTTCCAGGTATGACTATGTACTAAAAATTTGCTTTTGACTTTCATTTATATTTGTATTTATATATATATATATATATATATATATATATATATATATATATATATATATATATATATATATATATATATATATATATAATTTATTTATTTATTTTTGTCCTCGCATTCTTTCTTGTGTGACACACCTGAATGAAAGGCTCATTAGTATGCAGGCTCATTAGTATGCAGGCTCATTAGTATGCAGGGTCTTTGTCTTCTCAGGTGTGAATCACAGCAAGTCACGCCCCTGCGCATATTGCCTTTGGAAGCAAAAACTGTTTTCAAAAATTTAAATCAATGTATTGTTTTATGTGAATGATTAGGCAGGGTGATTTTCAGATCATTTTGAAGAAAAAACACTAGGCAACTACATCCATTAGTCAAAAGTCTTGTGGACACATGTTAAGTATGTGTTTTGTGGCCTTATTTCAGAAACTTTAATTTTTAGTTTTTTGAATAACCATGCATAAACATTATTCCCTCAAAAATACAAATATGTAAATAGATGTTGCTCGCATATTATGGTACCCCTATTTGTGCTAAATAGAGTGTAATTACACCTTTGCCATTAATTTGTTTATAAGCAACTGAAAAAAGCACAAATGTCAGGGCATGTCAAAACATCTCACGGACCTCAAAAACCCCTTAGACTCCAGAGGGTTAAAATCATTTTTGCCCAATCAAAATCAGTCACCTGCCATCCATAGGCCCATTGTGGGTCAAATTTCAAACAGCATGCCTCAGGACTCACTTCAATTAAAATACCCTTTGGCCCTGCTGTCAACGTCAAATTTAATTCACACATCAAGTCCCTTGCCATTAGAGGAGTCGGACAGCCGGCCGAAAGGAGGAACGCATGCCTCAAAATCGTACCCTTCTCCGTCTCGCACTCCAATGGCACAGTGAAATTTTCAGTTATCAGGTGACCTGACGCTGATGTGCTTTTGTACACAGAATCTGTTAACTCTGGCAAATACGGCAAATCACACGGTCTTATTGTGGAATGGCTGGCCCCTGAATCCACGAGAAAATGTACAAATGTCCCTTCAATCATCATTGAATATCTAGGCATTTTGGAAAACGCACCGCTTTTATACATTTTCAAACATACCTCAGACAAATCATCACCCAAAACTTCATTTACACAAAAAGATTTGCAAGCGTTTGCTTCGTTGCAGAGAGCAGGAGAGTGACAATCAGTGTATGTGTGTGTGTCTGTGTGCTGTGTTAAAATTAAATGTTCACTTCCCTTTACTTGAGATGAAAGCCGGCGGACCTCGTGCTGCCTCTCCCCCTCGCGCTCTCCGCACAGCTGCTGGCTTCAATCCGCTTCGGTTGCCCCAGGGCAGACTCGGGCCCAGTGTCCATCTTTCTTGCACAGTCTGCATTTCGTACAATGTCTCATGATGTGATCATTTGACCCGCACACAGCACACTTGTTGACGACGGCAGCACCTGAATTGGCTTTGTTCTGATTCGCCTTTTTCTTTGCATAAAAGTTATTTCTGCCATAATATGGTACCTTCGCCAGCTGCATGTTGTTGCTGGCCTCTCTCAGCTCCGCGCTTTCTTCCGCGTGCTGCGCGTGTGACAGCGCAGTGGAAAGTCTGCCTCGTTTCCAATCGATATAACTGAGTTTCACGGCTTTGGAAATATCTGGCTTCAGGCCAGACAGGAGGCAGCCCAGCAGATGTGACTCCCATATGGACGGCACGTTCCCGCGATCAGCTGGTTCCACAAGACCGCTGTGTTGTCGAAACGCTTCAAACAATCTCAGATAAAAGTCACCGACCGCTTCGTCTGGTCTCTGCTTGCAACAGCTTATCTTTTCCATGTCCACTCGAGAGGGGAATGCCGCCCTTATCGACCGTGCAAGGTCCAAGACAGCTCCCCTGTATTCGGCGTTGCTTCGGTCTTGCCAGTCAGGGTGCGCTCGCCTGTGTTCTTCCACATCATTCCGTCCTGCTACCATCTGCCATTTGCTAGCACCCAGTTTCAGGCCCAAAAGTCTTTTCAGTTCGATTATAGTTGGGCTGAATTCTTGGCAGAATGCGATCAATTCTTCCGCAAACCTGTCCCCCGCATCTTCCGGGTTCGGCAGATTCATCATTTGATCTTTTAAATCAGATCCCGTCCACGGCCTGTGGACTAACATCGGTCCGTCTGGACCCGCGACTTCAACCATCGGCACTGTAAAGCTCCTCGGCTCACTTTTCACCTTTGATCTTGTAACCATCTGTTTCTTGGCTATGCTCACCCTTCTGACTTTCGGGGTGTCAGATATCGCTCCGTCCTCATCATCATCCGTTTCCTCTTCAGTGCTTGTTTCAACGGGTCTTGTACGTTTGACTTGCTTTGATTTCTTTTCTGGCTTCTTTGCGGGTTTTGCAGTCTTTGCCGGTCTGCTCACTGTCTCTGTTTCAGACTCCGATTCGTCCTTCTTTGGCTGTTTCGGCGGAGAGCGGTCGAGGTCCTGATCAAGCTTTAAGGCCGCCAGCTCCCTCTCTGGGTAGTGTGGTGGTGCTGCGTAAGCCGGCGGAGCCGGTACCGCAGCCGGCGCGCTCGGTGCCGGGTGTACATGTGGGAAAACACAATCACAACCATTAATGAGTGCTTGTTTTCCATGCTTCTCACATTCAGTCACTTTGCTTTCACTCCCACATTTACTCGCACACACATTATCTCCACTCACAGCCTCTTCACATTCCTCATTCTGGTTTTCACTCTCACTCTTTTCTTGTTTTTTCAACATATTGCGTTCTCTCCTGATCGCTTCCTCAATCCAACATTCAATCGTTTCATCACAATTTTTACACGCATGCTTGACACAACCACATCCTTGTGTTTTGCTGCTGTTTTTCTCAACTGATTCTTTTACCACTCTCAATCTGGTAGTGCTCAGTGTCCCTTCTTTTGGAAAATCATGATATTTTATCAGCTTTTTTATGTCTTTCATACCCTTTTTCCCATAACGCTTTCTTATTAGGCAGTACACTGGTGTACACAGCTTCTTGCTGTTGGATGTCCCCATAATGGCTGTTCCTGTTATTATCACCTCGGCCTGTGGCTTTACAATTTATGCGCATATACTGACTTTTCACCCAAAATCAGACGGGTCGTAGTTAATCTTGCTTACAATGTCTGTCCCCTGGACTCTAACCAGTGACTTCCAATGTCTTTCTCTGGACTCTAACCAGCGATTAAGTACTTATCACGAGTATTTCGGTTTTGGGCTGGATAATATCTTGACCCGCTTCCGTGGTCTCAATTTCCTCCCCCTTTTCCTCGTACCACAGCTCTGGTTTTAATTTCCAAATACAGCCATCATAGTACACCCATGAAAAAAAAATATTTCCGAATCCCCATAGAAAATAATCTACTGTCTCTTACCAGAGATTTTCTTTTTTTCCGTTTTCCGCTGAGTTCTTTTCTGAGGTTCTCCCCTGAAGTTCTCTGGGCCTGAGGAAGCGGTTGGCTCTCTCTCTTAACTCTTGCGAGGTTAGACTGGCGCCTATGCGTCAGGGCGTTCTCTCCACCGTCCGCTGTCAGGTCCAGAATCCCTTCACGGAGAGGAACTCATCTCACTTTCTGACACCAACTGTAATAGCAGAATTAGTCATTAACCAAACAATCAATGCGTAAGAGACAGTCTGAGAATTAAAATGATTTATTTCTTGCAAGAAAGGTTCAATTGGCCCACAGAGGTAAACAGTGTACAGTCTGCGAGACAAGTGAGACCCGGAGAGAAGGGAGAGAGTGGCTTTTATACACCTTATCTCAAGGCCTGTTCTTCTGCCCATAGATAGACTAAACTTCAGTTCTTCACTGTCAGGATAATGAGAATAACCTGAACTTTAGGATTTGGCCATGCTCTTTGCCTGTTCTAAACCCGGCCTGTCCTTTGACCCTTTGGGGTCAAAGTCCATCCGTCTCTCTCCGTTCACTCAGCTCACCTGCTCGCATCAATCAGCAGCATCAGCAGTTATTAATCAGATAGAGAAACATAGAAACAAAAAATCCCATAACAGTGATATATCGTTGATGAAATTTCTTCCAATATATTGAATATCGTAGATATTGCGAATCGTGATATTATCATATCGTGAACCACATATCGCCACAGAATTGAATCGTGAGGTACCTGTATCGTCCCACCCCTAAAAAACATGAACTTCAACTATTGGCTTTACTTCTTTAATCAGCTGTCACTTTAGCGCGAGGCCAGTAGCACCTCAGCTCCGCCCACGTCCCGCCTCTTTGCCCATTTTATTTTATCCGGGAGTGACGAGAGGTGACGCGCTGCCAAGATGGCGACGGTTGGCCCCGCCCACTTTAGGCTTCAAAAACGCTCTTCAGAAACCTACGGGTGACGTCATGGACACTACGTCCATTCTTTTTTACAGTCTATGGTATCGATACAGCAGCTGCCGTTATCGTTACTGTCGTGATTTTGGATGTAGCCAATTCAGGGCTCGAATTTCGGCGCGGGTATTGCGCACAATTTTAATTATTCCCGCAGTTCTCTCACTTATAATGCGGGAAATTCCCGCAAACATTGATTCACTTAAGCATGTAGGTTGTATTTGTAAATGAATCCACACAGATTATAAAATCAAATCAGTCATTTTAAAACTTTCTGCTAGACACAATTTCACAAACAGCGTGAGTCTTCTGTCTCTTGTATCTCAAAATGGGCTGCTCAAGGCAAACATCAAGCGCTGCAGCCGGTGAAACTACACGCTCGTGTTCAGGAGTCGGGACATGACGGAATATTCACTTGCATGATCGGGCCAGCATTGCATCGTGACTAAAGTTTACCATTTGCACGTCTTTAAGTCTTACCAGTTTAAACATTCAAACAATTTTAAACCATTCAGTAGGCTACTTGTGCGCTCTCTTAGAGTTGTTTTTCTCTGCGTGCATACATAGACTAGAGTAAAGCCGCTCACATACAGCTCGCGAGATTATGTCGCTTTAACGGACAAAAACAAAAAGTGTTTAAAAGAGTTTGAAAAAACTAAGTTAAATTTAAGTTACCGGTTTTGCTTTTATGGAATGTTTTAAGTTTTGTTTAGTCATTGAGCAGTGTAGACATGCTTCAGTGTCACTATAATTGTCATTTCAGTTATTGAGGCAGACTTTAAAAGGAGGAGGAAGAACGACATTAGTCTTTTATAGGACAACTTAGTTTGAATAAAGGAGCAGACACTGATTAGCTACTTGCTCTACATTTAAAATGAACAGCAAGACAACTAGCAGTTAATGTGCTTTACATTAAATGCATCACACACAGTAAACAAATCCTTAATAAATTTTTTTTTTTAAACTCCTATTCTGATGGGTGCAGTGATGCGGTGGTGACGCGTTCATGTACATGTAAGGGTGGCGCTGCCAATAAAGCACCTAAAACCTGTCCCAAAGAACCGGCAAAACTAATGATTCTGAATATGTAAAATATAGCAAGGAGATATTTTAATTGTTTATTAATAAACAAGTGTTTTCTTTGTCAGTGTCTGCTGCAAAGATGAAGTTGACAATGCTGACTCGCTATCTTCGCAGTAATGAACACGCAGAGAGAAATGCACATTTCATACGATTGCATAAGCAGAGAGCAGTCTGTAGTCTGTTTTCTTTCGTTTTGAATTGTTCTGTTTAACAGTAGACATGTCTGTGAGGCAAGTAGGCTACCTTATACGCTGAGTTTCGGTTCATTTGAGACGAGCTCCAGTTCACGCACCGGTGCCTCCGTTTCGTGATTATCTATCGTCTGCTATATTTAGCCTATTTCTTATTTATTAAATCCAGGCAATTGGTTGATGAAACATTGATTAAAATTAAGATACAATTAATACAAAACAAAATTCACTTTAAAGAAAGGTTTTGCTTTCTGTTTGATGTCTCTGTGAAAGTACTAAAGCATCTTTTGGTGCCACTTTCAGAGCGGTCACGTCCGTAATATTGTTTTTTCCTCATAAATGCGAACACATAAAATAAAATGTATATTTTATTTTATGTGGAGACTACGGTTACTCATAATTTGTATTCTGAATACGTAACGCCTGTACATGTATTCTGTTACTCCGCAACACTGATATTATATAACCTTATCTGCAAGATATTTTCATAACACGGTTTTGGCAGTTATAGAGTCCTAATGATGGTGTTCAACTATAATCGTCAGTCTCACGGTTATATAATAACCTTCACACCCCTAGTAATCACGCCACCTGTCACCTCGCCATTCTCTCACGGCCTCGTCCTGCTCGCCACAGAGTTGTTCTGCAGTAAACTGCCGACCTAAGAGATCCGATGGACCTTTTAATTTTTTTCTGTGCTAATTAGTACATAAATGTTATGGGCCAGCTAGCTAAAAGACAACAACCGTCTGTGGGTGGGACCTTGATATCACGGCTCCACTTCATGCTCACTATTGCGCAGATTTAAGACTTTACTTGCTAACATTGGCGGCTTCAATGGAAGAGAGTGAAGGTGCATCCGCCATCTTAATTTACAGTGTAACGAATCAGCTCTTTGGAATATTAATAATCCATAATAACTTGTTATTATTAATTATGAATATTTGGGTCAGTTAATTGGATTAACTTGATGTGGCTGAATTAATATTACAATCAATTAATCAGTTTGTCCAACGAACTCTTTGATTATTCATTTATTCTAAGAAAAAGGTACCTTCCATGGCCACAGAAGAATAATTATTTCTTAGCTTGTACAGCGCTTTGAGCATGTAGCCAAATCAAAATCGTAAAGGGCCAGCAAATCAGAACCAAATACATATTATGTACAAGTTTTATTAACTAAATCATAAATATAAATAAACTAAACAACGTACACTACACACATAAATACATAAATAGGTGAGTGATAGGATGAAACCGGAAATGGAACTATTCAGAAGTTCCATGTAACTATGAGAAGAAACATCGGCATTTCATTTTCAAAGCATCAAATCAAAAGTATACTTGCATGCCTGGGTAGCGTACACTATTATCAAAGTTGTTGAAAATTGAAGTTGTTGATGATTCTGCGAGTGTCAAATGTTGAAGTCTCAATTATTTTCTTCTTCGTTGGATGAAGAAGATATGATGAACTTGCATGGTTGGTTTGACTCTGTTCTCATGGCTGGAGTGCAGACTGTGGCCTGCCAGCCCTGGTCCAGGGAGGACACACAGAGTAAAGGGTGTGAGTTGCGACGGACTTCTTCTGCCCTAGGAGAAGTCGTTGTGCCAACACTCCTGAGGTTGTTCTTTTCAGTTGGTAAGGTTTTCTGTATTGAAGAAAAGACAGTCTGCCTCCCTTTGGGAGCGTGAAATCATGGCAGGCAGTCCTCAAGTCCTGCTGGGGCCTAGGGCCCCCAGTGAAGGGGGAAGGGATTCCCCCTGTATCCTCAGGAACAGTGTTGTGGTCGGATGGAAAAAAGGAAGAGAGGGCAGAGTTTGTGTAGCGACTATTTAAAGCCGGAGAGAGACCACACCTTTTAGGGTTGGCTTGTCCAATAAGGTGGTGAAATTCCAAGCAGGAGAATTTGATTTATGGATCTTTGTTCCAAAACGTGCTCATTTGCATGTTGAGCTGGTTGACTTGCCGATGAGCAAACTAGGAAAGATTCTTTGCTATCGCAGCTATAAACATATCATATACACAATCATTTAGATCTTCAAAGTATCAGTTTATAAAGACCAAACATGTTATAGGGGAGGTAACATTGATGTCTGGCTCTTATTATTATAAAATACACAGTGTGTGTGTGTGTGTGTGTATATATATACACTCACCGGCCACTTTATTAGGTACCCCATGCTAGTAACGGGTTGGACCCCCTTTTGCCTTCAGAACTGCCTCAATTCTTCGTGGCATAGATTCAACAAGGTGCTGGAAGCATTCCTCAGGGAGTTTGGTCCATATTGACATGATGGCATCACACAGTTGCCGCAGATTTGTCGGCTGCACATCCATGATGCGAATCTCCCGTCCCACCACATCCCAAAGATGCTCTATTGGATTGAGATCTGGTGACTGTGGAGGCCATTTGAGTACAGCGAACTCATTGTCATGTTCAAGAAACCAGTCTGAGATGATTCCAGCTTTATGACATGGCGCATTATCCTGCTGAAAGTAGCCATCAGAAGTTGGGTACATTGTGGTCATAAAGGGATGGACATGGTCAGCAACAATACTCAGGTAGGCTGTGGCGTTGCAACGATGCTCAATTGGTACCAAGGGGCCCAAAGAGTGCCAAGAAAATATTCCCCACACCATGACACCACCACCACCAGCCTGAACCGTTGATACAAGGCAGGATGGATCCATGCTTTCATGTTGTAGACGCCAAATTCTGACCCTACCATCCGAATGTCGCAGCAGAAATCGAGACTCATCAGACCAGGCAACGTTTTTCCAATCTTCTATTGTCCAATTTCGATGAGCTTGTGCAAATTGTAGCCTCAGTTTCCTGTTCTTAGCTGAAAGGAGTGGCACCCGGTGTGGTCTTCTGCTGCTGTAGCCCATCTGCCTCAAAGTTCGACGTACTGTGCGTTCAGAGATGTTCTTCTGCCCACCTTGGTTGTAACGGGTGGTTATTTGAGTCACTGTTGCCCTTCTATCAGCTCGAACCAGTCTGGCCATTCTCCTCTGACCTCTGGCATCAACAAGGCATTTCCGCCCACAGAACTGCCGCTCACTGGATGTTTTTTCTTTTTCGGACCATTCTCTGTAAACCCTAGAGATGGTTGTGCGTGAAAATCCTAGTAGATTAGCAGTTTCTGAAATTCTCAGACCAGCCCTTCTGGCACCAACAATCATGCCACGTTCAAAGTCACTCAAATCACCTTTCTTCCCCATACTGATGCTCGGTTTGAACTGCAGGAGATTGTCTTGACCATGTCTACATGCCTAAATGCACTGAGTTGCCGCCATGTGATTGGCTGCTTAGAAATTAAGTGTTAACGAGCAGTTGGACAGGTGTACCTAATAAAGTGGCCGGTGAGTGTATATTAGGGCTGTCAGTTAAACGCGTTATTAACGGCGTTAACGCAAACCCATTTTAACGCGATTAATTTTTTTATTGCGCGATTAACGTTCTTTTTGGCCTAGCAAACTTTGTAGTTTTTTTTCCACATGCTTTTGCAACAGGACGCGGCATGCGCGGGCGCATTCCCATTCATTTCATTTCAATGGCTTGCGCCGCGCGAGGACGTTTTGTTGTTTCGTCGACCAAAGCGCAGGATCAGCGGCGTGCACACCGCGGTCAAATTTATAAATAGTTAAACTTTTGCAGCTGTGACGATTACCAGCGCGGCCAAAAGAAACTTTGGAATCCAAAAAGTTTTGCAAACTGACGTAGCGCCACGCATTTCGCGTCCTGTCTGAAAGCACCGGGTCCACGAACCTTGTTTGGGCTTGCGAGGCTGCGAGCCGACCAAATAGTAGGTTAACGTTACGTTTTGAGTGGATGACGAGCGCGAGACGCCGAAATGGATGCAAGTAAGAATGGTTCCATTGACAAGACCAAAGTGATCTGTGTGTTTTGTCGTTGTGAACTGAGCTATATCATCATCGCAGCACGTCCAGAAATACCACTTGATAGCCAAGCAAGCGCGTGCACACACACACACACACACACAGACACACAGCTGATGCGCCTTCTCCGCCCCCTCGTCAATATCAGGACCTCATCAGTATTTCTTTCACCCTTTTATTGATGGACAGTGTTACATAGTGTGAGAGATTATTTGCTCCAAGTGAGAATGTTTTAGTGTGAAATTGAACACAGTATTGTCAATGTTGTTTTCAATAAAAAACATTTGCACAAAGCAAGCCGATCCACTTTTCCATGTTGATAAGAGCATTAAAATGAGAAAAAATAATTGGACAAAAAGAAATCAAGAGACATTTAGAATAGATACAAATGTGCGATTAATCGCGAGTTAACTATGACATTAATGCGATTAATCGCGATTAAATATTTGTATCGTTTGACAGCACTAATATATATATATATATATATATATATAATATATATATATATATATATATATATATATATATATATATATATATATATATACACACTCACCGGCCACTTTATTAGGTACCCCATGCTAGTAACGGGTTGGACCCCCTTTTGCCTTCAGAACTGCCTCAATTCTTCGTGGCATAGATTCAACAAGGTGCTGGAAGCATTCCTCAGGGAGTTTGGTCCATATTGACATGATGGCATCACACAGTTGCCGCAGATTTGTCGGCTGCACATCCATGATGCGAATCTCCCGTTCCACCACATCCCAAAGATGCTCTATTGGATTGAGATCTGGTGACTGTGGAGGCCATTTGAGTACAGCGAACTCATTGTCATGTTCAAGAAACCAGTCTGAGATGATTCCAGCTTTATGACATGGCGCATTATCCTGCTGAAAGTAGCCATCAGAAGTTGGGTACATTGTGGTCATAAAGGGATGGACATGGTCAGCAACAATACTCAGGTAGGCTGTGGCGTTGCAACGATGCTCAATTGGTACCAAGGGGCCCAAAGAGTGCCAAGAAAATATTCCCCACACCATGACACCACCACCACCAGCCTGAACCGTTGATACAAGGCAGGATGGATCCATGCTTTCATGTTGTAGACGCCAAATTCTGACCCTACCATCCGAATGTCGCAGCAGAAATCGAGACTCATCAGACCAGGCAACGTTTTTCCAATCTTCTATTGTCCAATTTCGATGAGCTTGTGCAAATTGTAGCCTCAGTTTCCTGTTCTTAGCTGAAAGGAGTGGCACCCGGTGTGGTCTTCTGCTGCTGTAGCCCATCTGCCTCAAAGTTCGACGTACTGTGCGTTCAGAGATGCTCTTCTGCCCACCTTGGTTGTAACGGGTGGTTATTTGAGTCACTGTTGCCCTTCTATCAGCTCGAACCAGTCTGGCCATTCTCCTCTGACCTCTGGCATCAACAAGGCATTTCCGCCCACAGAACTGCCGCTCACTGGATGTTTTTTCTTTTTCGGACCATTCTCTGTAAACCCTAGAGATGGTTGTGCGTGAAAATCCCAGTAGATTAGCAGTTTCTGAAATACTCAGACCAGCCCTTCTGGCACCAACAATCATGCCACGTTCAAAGTCACTCAAATCACCTTTCTTCCCCATACTGATGCTCGGTTTGAACTGCAGGAGATTGTCTTGACCATGTCTACATGCCTAAATGAACTGAGTTGCCGCCATGTGATTGGCTGCTTAGAAATTAAGTGTTAAGGAGCAGTTGGACAGGTGTACCTAATAAAGTGGCCGGTGAGTGTATATATATATATATATATATATATATAATATATATATATATATATATATACAAATGGAACAATCTTATTTTATGTCGATTTTATAGTAAAAACTTTATAATCTATCCAAAACTAGTCAACGAAATGTTGTCATTACAGACACTGTTCTATATCGCGATTAGAACAAATCTCAGTAGGCTATAGCATATCGTTTGGATGTGGTGGTCATGTAAAAATAACGTTTACTAATGTAGGAGCGAGAGTGAATGAATGACACAGATGCGATGGACAGCTGTAGTAACATCGCGCCCTGTGCCATTCATTCATTCATTCATTCATTCATTCATTCATTCATTCATTCATTCATTCATTCATTCATTCATTCATTCATTCATTCATTCATTCATTCATTCATTCATTCATTCATTCATTCATTCATTCATTCATTCATTCATTCATTCATTCATTCATTCATTCATTCATTCATTCATTCATTCATTCATTCATTCATTCATTCATTCATTCATTCATTCATTCATTCATTCATTCATTCATTCATTCATTCATTCATTCATTCATTCATTCATTCATTCATTCAAATGCAACAGTCTTTGTGCAGTTTCCAGACACTATTCAATAACGCGATTAGAACAAAGCACTTAAGAATAAATAACTTACTTCATCAGCTGAATCCGTGCTCCTGAAATGAGTAATGAATCTACCAGCACTTCTGAGGTAACTTTTCCAGGATTATTACGATAGTATTATTCCTCACAGCGCAGCAAGACGCAAGTACAAGATTCTTATTGAACTGGATGTTTTATCCAGCTGATGTGGGCGTTGTCATGGCTTGCCTCAACATTTGCGTTTGAATAACGCGCACTCTCCGTGGGCGTGTCACATTAAGGTGTAATGAGGCATAATGAGCTGAGTGAAAAAATACTGACATCACTCTCTTTTCATACAGATTACATAAACTGAGAATATTTGTTTTTTATATAAATTACTTCATTGAAAAGAAGAGAATTCAAGCTTCATAAAGAAAAATATCTCGTGCCTGTATGACAAGTATTTTCTGAGTTATGAGTTCAGTTTCGGACGCGTTTCAGAATGGACTGCACTGACAGAGGGAAGGCAAAACTCGCATCATGTTTATTTTTCTTTATTTGACAAAAAGCACAACACTTTGTTTTTATTGTGAGTATACAGAAAAATAGACACTTAACAGAATCTAGTGATGTACAACACTTATATATAAGATCAAAATCAACCGAGTATTTTCAGTCTCTTTTGCACTGATAAGAAAAAAAGCGAGCAAATCACGCCGGCGTGATTTCAGAACCCAGAGGGATGATACCAGACGATGAATAAGGGTCTTATCTAGCGAAACGATCGGTTATTTAAAAAGTAAATAAAAAAGTTTGAGTTTTATAAGCACAAATGCTCGCCTTGCTCTGTTCTGTGATGCGCGTTCGTGACTCACATAATACGCAATTACGTTAAAAAGGTCACACTTGACGTACGCGGAAGTACCGAGTCAGTGTTTACAAATGTAAGGAAAAAGGACCATATACACATATTCAAATGTGTTTGTGTCAGTTTATCGTTTAAAATGCCCATTTCGTGTGCATATCCTGGGTGTTTTAATATTAAAAGGCTAAAAGAAAAATTTAGTCAGGACAGAAGCGTGACCTTTTGAACGTAATTGCGTATTACGTGATGTCGCATCACGTGACGTTTACATCATTTAAAAATAGAGACTCAAAGCGTTCAGGTCTGTGTGACAAACATTCGCTGAGTTACAGATCATGCTCTGTCACGTTTCAGAATGAACTTCACATTGAGAGAGAAGGGAGAACGCGCATCATGTTTATTTTCTTTATTTTACCAAAAACACAACATTTTGTTTTTATTATGAGTGTACACAAATAAAAGAAGTTTTTAACTCATTTAACAGTTTTGAATGATGTTTAACACTTGCCTGTATGACAAAAATAAATGGAGTTATTTGAGTCTATTTTGCAATGATAGGAAAAAAAGCGAGACAATCGCACCGGCGCGATAGCCGACCCCAGGAGGTTAAACCATGCTAGTGCAATTTCACTAATGCCAACATAGTTTTCTAGTCTATTTAAAAGAATGTTGTGGTCAATTGTGTCAAATGCAGCACTAAGATCAAGTAACACTAATAAAGAGATACAACCACGATCGGATGATAAAAGCAAATCATTTGTGACTCTAACGGGAGCTGTCTCAGTACTATGGTACGGTCTAAATCCGGACTGAAGATCCTCGCAGATATAATTTCTTTCAAGAAAGGAACACAGTTGTAAGGATACTGCTTTTTCTATTATCTTTGACAGAAAAGGCAGATTCGAGATCAGCCTTTAATTGACATAATTTTGTATGATCAAGTTGTGTTTTTTAACAAGCGGTTTTATTATAGCCAGCTTAAAGGTTTTTGGTGCGTATCCTAGAGACAAAGATAAATTAATGATATTAAGAAGAGGATCTATGACATCTGGAAGCATCTCTTTCAGTAGCTTAGTCGATATAGTGTCTAACATACAAGTTGTCGATTTAGATGAATTAACGATTTTGCAAAATTCTTCCTCTCCTACAAATGAATCAAATTTTTCCTCAGGGAGACTACAATGCACTCCCTGGTGCGATACTGTAGTAGACGGTTGCATAGTCATAATTTTGTCCCTGATATTATCAATCTTATAAGTGAAGAAGTTCATAAAGTCATTACTGCTGTCTTGCTTGGACACTTCTGGGCTTGAAGCTTTCTTTTTTGTTAGTTTAGCCACTTTTTCAAATAAATACCTAGGATTATGTTTATTTTCTTATAATAGGGTTGAAAAATAAGCAGATCTAGCAGCTTTTAAGGCCTCTCTGTAAGCAATCGAGCTCTCTTTCCACGAAATCTGAAAGACCTTTAGTTTTGTTTTCTTATTGACCAAATAGTCTTGGTCCTGTGTCAAATGTCCTTTTTACGTGTATCATATTTAATCAACTAATTTTGTAAATATTCATCAATAACGTGTAAAGGATTCTTAGCTCAAATAAAGGGAATATAATTTTAATAACTGATCATAAATCTGATCAGTGAATCGCATACAGATATTAAGATTCCCCTTTAAGGGAACACGTTGTCGATGTCCTTTTGTGGACGACTAAACACAACCGATTGTGATCAGCTGTACACAAAGGCAGGCAAAATTAGATCAATTATATATATCAATAATCAATCACAACGAACTATAGTTAAATGTTAATATATCAATGGTCTAGGATAGATTGATCCTCAGAATTAATGCGTTATCGAATAGTCTGTTCGTCCCGTGAGCTGACCATACGATCTTTTATCAAACTCCAAGAAAAGTTATCCTTTATTACAGATTTTCAAGAAAGACTATTTCTCTGGCCATGAAAATTAGCCTTTCTGTTCTGCAAACGAAATACTGTTTAAAGTATTCACAATCGTCATTTCAGGGACCTCGTAATATGAGCAAATAAGACAGAGTCATTAATGAATGTAAGGTATTTAATACAGGAAAAACTACGTATATGACTACGGTTACACGGAATAAAAGTATGCACAAACACAATGAACAACAAACTGAAAGTGAAAGCATAAAGAAGGTGATACAAAGAGGGAGTAATCAAACAGTTATGGCAAAATCACAGACAATGAAACCTTAAAAGAGAGACAACAAGGAATCAACTCACCTTAACTGGGCACACTACCTTTACAGCATAAAACCTCGATAAGAAATCAAATACTTGCACATGGCTCTCTTAGTGGCTGAGCAAAGAAAAGGGGGCTGTCTTTCCTTCAGAGCTTCACGCGTTATCTTGGTCCTTCAGGAGCGAGCGTAGTCGCTGGCAAGTTTAAGCGTCCCTTGAGAGTGAAGTTACCAAAGAAATAATTCAGGCTAAGTTAATTTCATGGTAACGCTTTAGATTACAGCCCGGAAAGGGCAAGTTTAAGCGTCCCTTGAGAGTGAAGTTACCAAAGAAATAATTCAGGCTAAGTTAATTTCATCGTAACGCTTTAGATTACAGCCTGGAAAGTACTGTGTAATTAAGAGGAATTTACAGTGTAACTCTCTGTAATTATAGTGTACCTATAAAGTACTTGCATGTAAGTATAAGGGAACAATATGTAAAGTTTGGGTAATAAAGGGGTAACAACCAGGAGAATAAAAAAAATATACAGTATATACTGTGAGTATTATAGAACTAAGGGGTAATTATTCTACTGTTATGATACAACAATCTTACATTTGGCAAGAACTTAGCAAGAACATACACTGAGTATCTTTGGCAAGCACCACTACATGAAACAAGAGTATCTTTCCCCAAGATTTAAGCAAAAGTTGCAATAGTTTTAGTTTTCAGTGCACTTTTGTTAAAAATATTACTTTCTAAATGCATAGATATGTACCCTGTAATTTTTAAAAAGCCTATACAGTATGTACTAGGGATGTGCATCTCCATAGCTGAGACCGATGCGATACGCATCTCGATGCACAGCCAACGATTCGATACATTAAAGATACATATAAGCATCTACCGATGCGATGCGATACGATTCACTACTTTAACGATGTGGTGCGATCCGATTTCGATTCGATTCAACGCGATGCGATTCAATGTAATACGATCCAATGGAGAAAAATATGATGCTATGAAATTCAATATTGTATAGATAGTTAACTTTTATTTCTTCTGTTCAGACACACAGCAAATCATAAAGTAGCTTAAGTGCCATATATCTGACTTTTAAACACATGGCTCTTTCACAAACACAAGATTAGGCTAAATAAAAACAGACATACTTTTCCTGTCCTGTCTCCAGTTCAATTTTTTTACAGCTCACATATTTAATCGTGAAACAATCTAAGGATGCTCAGGGATAAACAATAAAGAAATGTTCCTAATGTGATTTCAGCAGGTAGGCTAACAGTGACCAGAAAGCAGGTGCTGTTTTAACATAAACAATAATAAAAATAACAATAAACTTTCACAAACAGGTCTTTCATAACTGTATTCAAATGAAATATATATATATATATATATATATATATATATATATGAAAAACGATTATTTGCAGTCACAGGCTTCTGTAAACCAGATTAACTTAAATGTCCTACTTTAAGGTTTAAATGTATAGGTGATATCAGGAAACGTCTCGCACTCGTATGTGTTGTGATGCGTCATATTCACGTACAGCAGCGTCAGCAGTGGTGATGAGAGAACGCGCTCGAGCAACAGTTTAGAAAGAAGAAATCAATCTAGTCGAACTGGACGCGCGAATGAGGCGAAATCGCTGGAGCTCCAGACCCGCGTCAACGCGTCTTTACATTGACTTAACATGGAAATCTCCCGCTACAGGCGCTCCATCTGCGTCCGGTGTGAACGCAGCAGTTACATAATGGTCACAATGATTGGCCACTTTCTAAATAGTAAACGTATAACGCATCTACTAATAATTATATATGAATAAATCGTTTTTTACCGATGCAGATATGTTAGAACCGATGCATCGCGATACAAATGCCAACTTGTATCCGATGCACACTTATTTAAATCGATGCATCGCATCGTTAGCTTTTATGCCGATGCACCGATGCGAATCGATTAATCTTACCATCCCTAGTATGTACTGGTTCACCATTATTACAAAAATATACTCAGTGTATGTTCTTGCTAAATTGCTCCCAAATGTAAGATTGTTATATCATAATAGTAGAATAAGTACCCCTTAGTTCTATAATACTTACAGTATAAATATTTTTTTTAATTCTCCTGGTTGTTACCATTTTATTCCCCGAACTTAAAATATTGTTCCCTTATACTTATATTGTAAGTACGTTATAGGTACACTATAATTACCGACGGTTACGCTGTAAAATCGCTTTAATTACACAGTACTTTCCGGGCTGTAATCTAAAGCGTTACCGAAAAACACAAACTGAAAAGAAGAGAAAGTAAGCTAAGCACTAACAAAAGGGAAGAGAGCGATAAGAGACTAAGGAGTTAAGAGAGTGATAAACTGGGTTTCAGTCCTCTTAAGGACCTGAAGTCCACACCTCCTTTGTGGTGCATGTCCAATCACCTTAGAGAGATCTGTGAGCGGGAAAATTTCTTTGTCTTGTCAGGACGATTCATCTGCATAAGTTATGACAGTGACCGAAATTCGTAATTTTTCCTCCGAAGATGATTAAACATAATACACATTTTATCATAACCTAATACATATATTTGGCTAGGGCTAAATGAGAGGTTTAATTTGGTACCAATAAATTTATGTTTGGCATATACAAAGTAGATATAATACTCTTAGCCTCAGTTATAAGCGCTTAGAGTTTAATTTAAACAACTATACCATCATAACTAGGCTTGATACAAAAACAGGAACACATTGCCATACAGAAATATATCGTATACTTTTCGGAATTACTCATATTCTAGGTTTCAATGAATGTTCGTGTGTGTGTGGGGTTGCGTCTTCGGGAGTGAATCTGCGTTATCTCTCTTGCTGAGAGGGGGTGGTGAGGAGATAATGATCTCTTTAAAGCTAGGACCTAGAGTTGGGGGAATGTTAGTGAGGTGTTCTGGGGAACCTCGAGAGTCATAAATGGTGTCAGAGAACCATTTAATCCCAGAAAAGGTGGCGCCGTGCCGGTAATTCAGATTGTCACGCGCTCTGATTTACATTCACAAGCTCAGAGTCTGAAAGGTTTGGACTTTAGGAGGAATGTGCATTATTTGTGTTCTGATGAACGAACCATGATTTTGGCTCATACGCTACAAATGTATATTCACTTATTTTCTGATAATCCAGCAGTTTAGTGACTTCTTGTCTGTTGAAAATGAGACCATCCTCTCGTACCGACCCTCAGACCAGGCTAGATCCATTCCTGCACAGTGTTGGGGTCAGCGCTATAATAAGCTATTAGCTTTTGCAAGAAACTGCTTCTCCTGTCCCATTGGCAGGCTACGGGTGGGAGAGAGGGTTCTCCATAAACAAAGAAGAATATGCAGATAACAACAATGATCACTTGTTGACTGATATGTGATTGTCAACATCTGTGTTTCGTTCCTCAATGTCCTTATCTCTAAGGAGCTGCTTGCCTCTTCTTCATTAGATGGGTCTAGATATAAAATGCACCTCGGTCAGCAAAATAGTGTAAGAAAATCAATGTTCAATTTATTTATAGAGCATATATTAATACAACAAAAGTAGACCACAGTGCTAGAATAAGATAACAATTAGAGATGTTCCGATACCCTTTTTTTCCTTCCCGATTCCGATACCTGGACTCAGGGTATAGTCCAATACTGAGTACTGATCCGATACCTGGGTGTGTATCTATTCAGCTGCAATTCATACTAGCACTGTATGAATTGATAGAATTATTTTATGGTGTGTGTTTGAGCCATTCTGTGTATTATGATAGGATGGCGCTGTGATCTGCCACCAGGCTACTTAAGACGTGGGCTAATTAGTACAAGTGTGGTGCACAGCGAGGTGCATGGTTTTTGACCGTGAGGCACGGCGTGTAATGGAGACTGACTTGAGTTAAGTTATTATTTGAAGAAATGTTTTATTTTTTCGTTATGTTAATAAATGGATTGGCATATCCGACTTTAAGTTCAGACTTTTGAAAGTTTATTATTTTCTATATATTTTCTATATATTACTTTCTATATATATAAATGCATAATTAAAATGTAAGTACTCTGACAAAAAGAGTATAAAAATCGAGTGACTAGAATGTTTAATCTGCACTAAACACAGCTCATTATTTCCATTCGGGACGAAACAAAGGATTGGCTTAGGCGACTGTCACTCTCTCGCAACCATGGCAACCACCCTTTTGCCACACATGACCTGCCCACTTGCACGTACCCGTTTGATTTGAGTAATTCAAGAGGCACGGAACCTAGCAATAGCAAAACAATGGCAGAGAAAGACCAATCGAAATTCACATATGCAGTTCGCGAAGGCAAACCTCTACTTCCTCGGACCCTAGTTGCACGGCCTCTTGCACGACCTCCTCTGCTTCGCCCTCGACCCCGGATCTGTCCTCGAGCTGACGATGCGGTACTTGTCTCTGGAGTGTAGTCCTCATCAGAGTCAACAATGCTTTCATCATGGAAACTCTTACATGCAGAACACCATATATGTTATGAATCTTAAACGAAATTCATCTTCATCACAGTGTAAATGATGGCAATGGATAAACGTGTATCATGCAACCTGTTTTTAGCTTTGCCTTATAGATAACTAGCTTGTTAGCGAATCATTAAATATATATTTTAAACTTTACCAATATCAATATGCTAGCCTGATAGTGAGTACTAAAATACATCTTATTTGTTTATCTTCATAATGATAAAGTTGGATTTTTTTTTTTACATGTGATTCTGACATGATGTCACTACATGCACTGCGCTCCTTCCTCTCCGCTCGTCTCAGGTAAATAATGCGTCTTCAGCTCAGCGGTCGGAGTCGCGCGTTCATGTGTTTTGGGGGCGTGGCTTTGGAAGGAGCCCAGAAGGGAGGGGGTGGAGTGAATGGAAATAATGAGCTGTCTTTAAAACAGTCGTGAGAGGTCTACAGACACTCGATTTTTATACTTTCTTTTTCAGAGTATTTACATTTTAATTATGCATTGATATATACAGAAAGTTTTTAACAAATTTGGAAAAAAGTTTTTTATAAAAATTCTACCTACAATACCTTTAAGTGAAAAGAACTTCAAATGCAGCCACACATCTAATACTGTAAAGTGTAAACTGAAAAGGGTATTTTAGTTTTACAATATAACTGTATAAAAAAGTGCAACAAATAAATCTAAGAATCTAAAAAATTATATGAATAATATAAGAAAATAATCTCTTTATAAACTAAAGTCCAGTAACAATTTTGTTAAATAAACGGCATTTCAGTTGACAGTGGCTGGTCATCCAGAACAATAAACTCGATCATTTTGTCAGTGTTATATTTATTGCTCTTTGGCTGTCTTTTGAAAACATTTCTCTTTGTTTGAATGAAGCTTCAGAGATTGTTGATTCTAGCGCGGCTCATTCTTCTCTGCCTTTGCCTGTGAGTAACCCTCGTGTTCTGCGGGGTGACCCGTCTTCAAATGCTTTGTTAACTTACTCGTGTTGAAATTGCTAATACTTGTTCCACCCCTCGAAATTGCAGGATGGCATATGAGACATGTCGCCGTTTTACTAGCTGGTTGGTCCAGTCTGAAATACTGCCAAACACAAACAGTGGACGTACAGCTGCTAGCGTGCGCGCGCGTTGTCGTCTTCGCTGATCTCAACAACAGTGGTTGCTTGTGGCAACAGCACAACTTCCTGTGTTGCCACCACTGATCTATATAGAATGTCATTCTGTATAGATCGCAACCACTGTTTAGAGCAGCGAAGAAGAAAGCGCGCGCGCGTTTAGAGCAGCGAAGAAGAATTGATCTCCGATTTGCAGCGTTAAGCAAAGCTTGCGTGCATTACTAGGTATTGTTTAAGAAAATGGTATCGGATCGGTACATGGGTAGAAGTATTTGCCGATACCGATGCCAGAATTTTTATTGGTATCGGCGGCATTTCCGATACTAGTATCAACTCTAATAACAATCATAAAATCACAGTTAAATTCTAAACAGTGCCGCAGACATCTCAAAATCTAAGCGTCTTTCCATCTAAACAAAATCTTTTGTGTCTTCCCACAGATTTTTGTCTGTGGGAATTGCCTTAATGATTGTGTATTATGGTCAAGGATTATTTTGAAACAACTTTATCATACAATTCTTTAAGACTGTGGATAGATTGTGGGGTTTTTTAGGTTACATTTATCTTTCTTTGTCTTTTAGAAGCAATTGATGATGCCAAGAAAGCCCAGCAGCTGCAGCCAGGTCTTGCACTTGCCTTCTTAAGAACAGGGTAAGATCACAATATAGTTTTCTCACATAAAACACAAACCTGTGTATTTGTATGCCTCTGCATCATTAATAGTCATTGAAATGCTGTGCATTCTGGAATACTGGAATACTTTTCAAATGTACTGTTGTAACAGTGAGACCATTATAATCAGGTGGAGCAAGAGAGCTGCAGCACAGGTCATTGTATTGTTCTTTGTCGAATCATTTATACAGGGGGTAATCTTATTAGCAATACCGAGAATGTGGCCACATAGGAAAGTAGAGCAGAAGGTTAAAGACTATTTCTTTTAGACCACCGTTGAAAATCATGAAAAGGGACCAACCAATAGTGACAATCACCAGATCAAATCAGAGTTGTTTGAAGAAAAAAATCATATCACACTGTATTTTTATCGCTACATATTATATTAGGCTACATGTTTCATACTATATTATTATTATTATTATTATATCTATGTCTAAATTACTTTGTCTGTATATTTTATGACTTGTTTTTAAAATTGTTTTTGTCCTGCACTTGATCTTGACCTGAGCCTGGTCTTAAAGGGCCCCTATCATGGATTTTTGAAAATGACCTTTCATGTAGTGTGTAATATAGCTCTAAGTGAATGAAAACATCCTGCAAAGTTTTAAATCTGAAAGTGCACCGTATATAAAGTCATTGTCTTTCAAAAGTAAGAGTCGACTCTGAGTCAATGAAATGAATTGTTTTCCAAACGAGTCATAAACCGTTTCATGACGTCAAGACGAAACATTAGCCCACCCACTTATTGCGCGCGCACCAGGGAAACCTAACCCTCAAACCGGCAGCTGCATCCTGTAAATACCGGAGAGCATCATGTCAAGGAGACGCTGTGCTCTACAATGTGATGGTAAAGACATTTTTTTTCCACTGCCCAAGGACGACCATGTGAAGAATCTGTAGTTAAAATTAATCTTTACCATGATACTACAGCATTATAATCATAAACTTGTCCTGTTACCTTTATTTAACTGACGACTGATTCTCAAATATTGGAGCCAGCTAATCAGCTGTGAGCCACTATTACATAACTGTAAAATTGCAGATTGTCTGTCGTTCTCACTACTTTGAGGAAAGATTAAGCATGAAGCAAGATTTGTTTTACCAATATTTGTTACATCAGTCATTCACGCTAGAACTTGGCTATTAGTTACCTCAAACTGAGTAGTGAATCACTAAAAACGTCCTGCTCGAGGCGTCCTTGCGATAGAGGTTCGGGTTGAATGAATGGTTCCTCTAGTGTTTCATCATCGGACTCACGCTCGTATTGATTTGGTTAAATGAACGTCATTGTTCGTTACTGTGTGTAGTTTATGGTGTAGGCAGCCTCAGGACACAGAGCTGTCAGTGTTATGGCAATGGGAATTACGCGGTAAACCAATCACAACAGACTGAGCTGTCTGGCCAATCAGAGCAGAGTAGCTTGCGGAAAGGAGGGATTTAGAGAGATTGATCCATTTGGCGAGTCGTTTGAGAATCATTGAAAATCTGGTGACGTGCAAATGTTTATTATGAGAAAATTAAACAGTTTTTTGACGTTTGATCCATGCAAACCTGTTGTAGGAGACTCCAAAACAACATTAGGAAACTTAAAAAAAATTCATGATGGGGGCCCTTTAAGCATTTCAATGGCCAGGATTCCTTGATACTTCCTTGATCATTCCTTGATGATGTGAAATTTAGAATCCTATTACAATTCATTTGCAAACCATTTCAGATTTGGCATTCCAGTACAAACACATGAATATCTCATTTTTAAACGGTTTAGGATTTTTAGAAAAATGTAGTCAAACAATGAATTTCTACTTTCTGTGTGTGGAACTACACTGTGTGGTTTCATTATTGATCTGTTTAAATCTCAGTGTTAAATCCAGGCTTTCTGAGTCAAAAGCAGACCATGCTCACCTTCTGGATATCAACTCACACTCTAAAGGCATAGTATGTATGATTGTTTTTGGATTAAAATATCCAAAAACCACTAAAACAATGTTATATATATTTTTTTACTTGTGTACTTATGTTAAACCAAATGTTTCAACAATGTTTAAATCCAGAGAAATCAGCTATTTTAACCAGTGTAACGCCCTGTGTCATTGCGTCGCCTGTCAATGACGTTATTTCTGGTCTAACCTTGATTTCAGTAGAAACCATGCCAACACTAAAGATATTTTAATATGCAACTGTTTGGATACTTTTATCGACTGAAAACGAATCGTTGTATAGCTCAACACGATTAGTCTTATTTGAATCTATTGATTTCTTGATTTACCGCGAGTAACATGTTTGTACCATGCCTCATAGATAACACCTATTTTGTCAAGTAGCTAACATGGCATGATCAGAAAGAGGTTTATTTGTTACAGTAAATGCAGCAAAAGTCATCCAGCTTTTTTTAATAGGATATTCTAATATCGCTCTAGCTTACTGCAGTGTCCAACAAGCGTCTCATACCAGCCACCGAGCTAATGCACAGTCATGTTATAACAACTTTCAACACACTCAAACATATTTTAGTATGATTGGTTTGACGAAGTAAAACAGTGCTGCATTACCCGGCGATTTTAATTCGTCAGATAAAGTGACCTGTTTTAGTAATTCAGCATTCGCTGCTGTTTCATTAGAATACAGGGTTTCCGCGGGGCATTAAAAAGCATTAAAAGTCATTAAATGGATTTTGCGAAAATTAAGGCCTTAAAAGGCATTAAAAAGCATTCAATTTGATTCTTAGAGGCATTAAATTTTTTTATGGTTTTGAAGAGAATTTTATATAAATTTATTTGAATATAGCCTTCATAAATAATCATTTGTATTTGCTGTCGCAAAATATGTACGTTCATGTGATAAATACGCAGAACCAGTTTAGTAATTGCTTCCGGCCGGAGCAAAAGTGCCGTGATGCGGAGGTGACGCGGGTCTGTTGTACAGCGGTGGAGAGGTCTGAACCATGGTCTGAACCTTGAAAAAATGGGAAAGTGCAAATTCCAGCCAAAGTGCCTGGAAAACAAACCTTTTAAGGCATGGTTGCAGCCTGTTAGTGGTGAAAATGATGAAGGATTTTGCGGCGTTTGTAAAAGAGTATTTAAAGTTGGGAACAATGGGAATCAGCGCCGTAAAATCCCATATGCCGCGTGACGGCCACAAATCGGCGTTAGATGTAAATAGTACATTGTGTTTAATTTGTCGTTTAATGAGATATAATATATGTTGCTAGTAGTGAGAATAGACCCGACTGTTACACGCATGCACTTAAATGGTCCAGTAGCAGAACTTTTGTCAAGAATGTCAGAGGTTTTGGGTTGTAATCCGCAGTAAGAAGTTTTTTTGTTTAGTTTTTTTGTCAAAACCGATTGTTTATTAGTGGTTGTATATCAAGCACTGACATGTTTGTGTGCATTATGTTTTGTGATTTCACCGTAACTAAAAGAGTCTCTCCGCAACGGATTGAAGCGCGTGTCCGAGAGCGCGCGTCCGAGAGAAGTGTTGTGCACGAGCCACAACAGAACGCAGGCAAAGAACGTATATTGTTCTTCTATACTCTTTGACGCAGGGCTCTCAAGTGTCACGCATTGAGCGTGACAGTCACTCATTTCGGTCTTTTGTCATGCTCACATTGTATTTCTTACGCTGAAAAACTCTTTATAATATATTGAATATGCCGCAGCGCCCCAAATGTCTCTGGCCGCGCCACTCTCACTATGGAACCGACAGGAATCAAGCGCGTCTCCTGCAGTGCTTACTAGTCGAGCCTGCCACTTATCAGCCAATCAAAAAAAAGAAAGGGTCTACACGTTAGCCAATTAGAAAATAGCACTATTGTATCTGGGTAAGATTCAAGATAAGTCATGATCTCGTTTTAATGTTACAAAAAATTCACAACTTGTTTGACACAAACAATGGTAACTTGACTGCTGTTAGAGAAACGTTTCCCAGATAATTAGCATCAGTTTTTTTAAGAGTGTCTGTAACTTAGACAACAGTTCTACAGCCTGTTCACTGACAACACCTGCTCAGAACAAGTAGTCTAGGCCTAGTCATATTTTCGTTATCACACAATGACTGACATATTGTCACATTATAAACATCTGTCTCTCCAAATAGGCTTAATAATTTTATAAGCACTAAATAAATTAAAGCGTATTGCATAGTCGATGTTATAGGTCACTTTTAAAATCATGTCATATTTTATAATTATATCCGGGCCATGGATGCATTAATCATTGCATCTGTCTTTCAAAGATGTCAGGTAAAAAGCAATTAAGCATGCTCTCATCCGCCCTGAGAGGAAAGCCCCCTGATAAGGCCAGGTTAGAGGATGCTGGCCCAGAGAAGGTGGAGGAAAGGGCCCATTAGGAGGAGGAGACGGTGCCGGTAGAAGAGGAAGAGAATAAACACTTTTTTATTTGGTTGAATTGTCAGTGCCATGTCAAATCTTCTCTTTTGCAAGTGTGAGCAATTATTAATGACAACAACAAAAACACTAATAATAATATTACTAATGAAACACCACCATTCCTGCGACCCGTCCTATACGCCGCGAGATGTTTAAAAAATGGTGGGGACAATCGACGTGTCCCACCCGCAAATTACACCTATGTGTTCCAGAAAAAAAGAAAAAAAACTTTATATATATATATATATTAGGGGTGGAACGGTACATGTATTCGTATTGAACCGAAACGGTACGGGGGTCACGGTTCGGTGCACGAATTTACACGCAGAATACACGGTATAAAAAAAAAAAAACTTGCGTGCAAATTAATTAATGTAATGCGGAACTACTGTTAGATACGCGGGTTCTTTAGGGACACATAATCTGTACCCTCGGCTTAGCTCTGAACGCGCGTTCACTTAAACGTTGGCTTTATACGCGCGTCCTATTCGCTTTGGAGTAGCGTCGAACTAGACGCGAATTTGACGCTCTATTCGCGTTTGGTGTGACCGCATAATGAACAGGCTGCGATGTCAAGATTGCAATGCTGGAGTGTGTGTGTGCGCGCGCGAGAGAGAGAGAGGCGCGGGCGCGATCGAACTGTGTGTGTGTGAGAGAGAGAGAGGCGCGGGCGCGATCGAACTGTGTGTGTGTGTGTGTGTGTGTGAGAGAGAGAGAGAGAGGCGCGAGCGAACAATGGAAACATAAAAAACATACTCCGTCATTTTGTTCAGATCATTAAACCTGCAAAGTGTTTACTTTGTGTACACTCGCAATAAAACACAACATTGTGCTTTTGTCACACTGTAAACTCTTGTCAAACTGTAACCTACAACTGTCACCCAACCAAAATCACACACACACACACTGTTTTAAAAGCAAAACATATTTATCCAACCCCATTTCAAAACAGTCTGTGGGTCCCATCTTTTGGACATTCATCATATTGCATTGGTTTTCATTTCTTGTCCTCGGAGCACTAATCTGTTTATTTTTAAGTTACACATTCTACATTGATTAAAAAAGAAAATCGAATGTGTTTTTAATGGTAGTATTATTTTATACAGAAATCCATTATTTATAATTCAGATTAGAATAATGTTACATTGTTAAGTAATAATGTTAATTAAAATTAAGGAAAACAAATATATTGATCTGAAATATAGCAAATTAATTTTAAATTATTTCAGGTACAATTACCAAACACATCTCAAGGTCTTTTTATTAATTTAATTAATAAACTAATTATATAAAACTATTGTCAGTGCACTACAAATAAACTGGTTCTATGCCTTTATTAATAAAACTTATTTAAAAAATACAATGCCTTATGCATTTTTGTTTTGCTTTTCCCTCCATTGTACCGAAATCGTACCGAACCGTGATGTCTGAACCGAGGTATGAACCGAACCGTGACTTCTGTGTACCGTTCCACCCCTAATATATATATATACATACACGTGGTTAGTCATGGGTCGTATATGGCATTAAAACCTTTTAAAATGGCATTAAAAAGGCATTAAATTTCATTTGAAGATACTTGTAGAAACCCTGGAATAAAATAATGTAGTAATAATAATAATAATTTGATTTTTAATGACCACAGAGAGTCAGGACCTCGGTTTAACGTCTCATCCGAAGGACGGTGCTCTTTGACAGTATAGTGTCCCAGTCAGGACCCACACAGACCACAGGGTGAGCGCCCCCTGCTGACCTCACTAACACCTCTTCCAGCAGCAACCTGGTTTTCTCAGGAGGTCTCCCATCCAGGTACTAACCAGGCTCAACCCTGCTTAGCTTCAGTGGCCAACCAGTCTTGGGCTACAGGATGATATGGCTGCTGAAATGTGAATTTAAAATTAATAGCAAAGTTCACGTTAAACATTTTTAATCGTACTGCTTCTTACCACAGTAAGATTAAAGGTGCCCTAGAATGTGAAATTGAATTTATTTTTGCATAGTTAAATAACAAGAGTTCAGTACATGGACATGACATACAGTGAGTCTCAAACACCATTGTTTTCTCCTTCTTACTTAAATCTCGTTTTTGAAAAACACCCCTGAAAACTCAAAAATTTTGCATATGCCAGCCCATGTTCAATGACAGGCGGAACTGCGCAGCTGAAGCATGGCAGTTCAGTGTTTGGATCTACAAATGAACACAAAAGTATTTAGCTCCTTCATCCGAGCCTCTGAAGAAACAATGGGTTAATTTTATTTTCTCTGGAAATTTCCAAACATTTCGCAGACGAGACTGTTTCCTCAACTTGGGCCAATACAGAGCTGGCCTCGATGAACGTCTGAAAATAAATCGATCGAGCTACCAAGCAACACTTTCTGATGTGTAATTGTTCAAGTTCAGACAGGTAATCTTTCTCTCAAAATCGTTCAATACTGTATTTACATCATCGTGTTTGCATTGGTGAAAGCATTAGAGAGAGTGCAGAAACTGCGTTGCAATGATAAGATCTTTATTCTCGAAATCAACACACTGTCATCTCTGTTTGCTCAATGCTCATCATGGAAACATTTTATGTGATGGGAATAGATCTAAATACTTTAAAAACATCTCACGATTCGTTAATCTCGATAGCTGTAATAGTAAAAACGTATAATATCTGTAGTAAAAGTATTCGAGAGAGTTTCACATGTGATACGTAGCTATTTCATATGCAAGCATGTCAGCCAATCACAGCAGAGGCCGGTTACACACAGCAGACACGCCCCTTCAAAACAGAGCATTCACATCAGAGGCTAAAATCAGGCTAGGAAAAATGCCTTTTATTTCTAAATTGACTATTTTTGATCTAAAAATCATACTAACATTATAAGGGCAACCCAGAAAACATTATACAATAAAAATAAAAACCATTCTAGGGCACCTTTTAATAAAACTTTAATACATTAGCTCACCAATGAATATGATTTCTGCCTGACTCTCGTCAGATTGCTTTCCATCGGCTGTGAAGATGAAGATGACAACTCCCATGATCCCACACTCATTCACTGCGTCATCTAGCTACGCCTTTATTGTTTATATATATATACATACTATGCCTTTAAGGTCAAAGAGAGTATATTTACATAAGATATTTACACAATCAGAACAGAGCGGTCGATTTTTTTGTTTGCTGTCGAGAGAGGTGTGATATTTCAGGACAGCTAATTCAGTGATATCTGTCGGGACGTTTACTGCATGCCATTTTATAAAATAACTATAATTAACAGGCCTAATGTGTTTAATGCCTAATGTATTATTCTTTTTGAAGAATTGCAGAGTATCATCTACATAACTTCATTACTGCTCTTCAGGCCCTCACAGCTGGAAAAGAGCTTGATTGTGAGTGTCGATTTCATGTCTGGGCTTGTAAGTGTACAGTTTAAAGGTGTTGTTGCATTACATGATTCATAATTACTCTATTGTGGTTATGAATAAGACTGGGTGATATGATAATATTTTAAATGTTAAATATTTAATATAACATCCCTTGTTAATTCAACATTCATGTAAATGGGCTGTGCTCCATCCTCGCAATAACAAGATAAACAACAAAACCTTTCTGTAGTTTACTTTGGCAAAAGCTGTTTCAAAATCCTGATACAAACTTTATTTTGGACTAATTTTGTTCTAAATGACGTCACACAAGTTTGTTCTTTAAAGAGGCTATATGCGGTTTTCTGAAATTTAAACTCGCGACTGACACCTGTGGCCAAAAAACCGAACTGCTCTTCCTTTCTGCTCGCTCTCGCAGCGCGCTCGTACGTGCACACTTCACAAGTCATCTGCTCCAAGGAGGTCAACATTATGTTTACAGAGGTAAGAACAGTCAAATACATATATTCCATTGCACTGCTTGCGAGTGTAGGCTACTTGCTGACTAGCGGTGGTGGCAGAGTGATCTGAAACGTTTAACTTGAACGCGCTCGACGTCACATCCGTAGACAGCGTGGGAAAAATCCGACCCGACAGAAAATAGGAAAAATAGGATACAGGCTTATAGGTGCACCCACTGTGAGCGGACAAGGTGTCAGTATGCTCACCAGGAGATGTTGGAGTCATAAATGGTCAAATAAAAAGGCTATTGTTACATTTATTTTGGGGAAAAAGTTCCATATAGCCCCTTTAATTTTCCTTTAAGTATATTTTGAAATCTTAGGGCCAGATTTATTACACCGGGCAAATTATCATGAGACTTCAATCCAATAAAAGGATGTTTGATGATTGTGGATGGTAAATAATGGTGCAAATGCCAGTAAAATGACTACCTCAAACCTTAGTAAATCACGTTGCATGATCTATCTGAAAGGGAGACTCCTACAAATGCATATGCAATAAAGGTCTGCTGCAATAATAACTGTCTATGCCTTTTCAACTCTAATTTCTCACAGCGTGTGTTTAGTAAATCCTGACAGTAGTTTAACGCCAAAAGAGGGTTTGAGCTGGCGCAATAGCGCAAGCTTTTAGTAAATCTGGCCCTTAGTTCAAAAACTGTCACTTGCTTCAACCATAGTGACTGCTAGAATATTTAGTGATCCACTTATTACTGCAAAGGATTTACAGAACACAACCGAACACAAGTTTCTCTTTGGATAAGCATTTATTAGTGGCCCACCTGGAGTTACAGCTTTTAGACACAGGAGTGAATCAACAAGTAAAAATGACACCGATATTTATATGAACCAATATGATTAAATATGACAAAAAAACAACAAAAAAAAAAAAAAAAAACATCACAGCAGTCACAAAAGTTCTGACTAATCTAAAATATTAGAAGTGATAGCGTCAAACAGTTTGTCTATTAGTCTATTAGCATGTGCTACCAACAGTATACTAAGAATAAGATTAGTATTTGTTTAATCATTGACCAATAAAATCTTTAGAATTGGCCACATGGTGGTGTTTCCATTTACTTTGTTTGGGAAATATCACAGTAGTAGTGTTATTTCTTATTTTTGTCTAATTCTTATAAATTGTGAAATTTCACTGGTATCTAAAATGTTGATTTTTGTAACAATCACCAATTGTTTCCAACAAAATAAATTATTATTGTAGTATTATAGTCTGATTATTATTGTGATACAAACTTATGACGAAATAAGATCACCAGCCATTTGTATTGATTCTGTCGAAGCTCCTAAAAAAAAAGAAATGCGGACGGTGACGGATTAAAATAGCTACCTCTGATTTTTCCCCAGCCATATGTCGATCACTGAAATAAGAAAGCCACACTAACATACACTTTTGTTTTGGACTGAATTAGAATGCATTTCATGTACCCAAGTAAAATAGTGAATTTGCTGTAGGAGTCATAGATCCAAGCAGCTTATGTGAGAAAAAGTACTAAATACATTACGTTTGTGCTGTGGCTTTTCAATTGCAAAAGAACCAGACGTGAGCAGGACAGCTGCTGGTCATTTCTTCTGAAGCTCATTGGAACTAGTCATTGTGGCTGTTAACACTTCCCCAAAGAGTTGCAACCAAGCCTACAGACTCGCAGTGATTATCTAAACAAGGCTTTTGACTGGAAATTGGCTGTAAAATCATCTACTGTGACTTCACCTTAAACTGTAAAATGTGTGTATGATTCTGTGAAATTGTTTTTTAAAAATACCAGGTCTAAATGGGAATAATGCAGTTGAAGTGTAATTGGAGCAAATCTATCCATGTCATCCATGTCATGCATTAAATGTGAGATGTAAGATTGCTGTCCATAGATAGCCTGGCTAACGCCAGACCACGTATCATTGAGAATGATACGTGGTCTGGAAACCACATGTTAATTTTCTCGTATTTGAGGCGTGTTTTACGAATGCCCAGAGCCATTTTTTGGGTGCTACGAATGTCTATCAAATGCGCCTGTACGTAGATCATAGCCAAAGGTTTCAATTATACCAGATGACGTATGTAAAAACGCAGTTTAGACAAGAAATTAAACTTATTTGAACCTTACAGAAAAACGTCAATATTTAAAACAGTTTATTTAGACTTACTGTGCGTGTCATTTTTCATTTTAATTGTGCAACATTATCTGAATGAGGCGATTGCCTGTACAATATATCACAGCTGTGATCAGTCATGAGATGAAGAGCGTGCGCTGCTTTGCCAGAGGAATAATGGGAATACACTTTTTATTTTTTAATGTTTTAAATGTTGAATGTTTTTATTGTTTCAGCGTGTTTATTAATCTCCCATTTCTGTTAATATAGCCATATTACGCTATAACCTTAAACCCGTTGATCGATGATGTGACTTAATGATCAACCCAGTTATCAGCTCTCAAATATTCCTTCATTCAAAAACGTAATTTGAACTAAGACTGGAGATTGCATAGGAAAGTAGAGTGAGTGAGTGAAAGCAATTGGGACCGCTTAATTTGTATCATCTTTAAGCTACTCTTAATCTGGTGTCGTGCTACAGACCTAATTTAAATATTATGCAGAAAAAGAAATCCGTTCGGTTATCCAGATACAGGGGCTACTTATTGTGAACAAATGTAAACACACCGTGTCCTGATCTGCTTGATCGGATCATGGTGATCGCATGTTAATGCCAAGTGTAAACGCAGAGATTTATGTCGTAACAACCAACGACTGGGGTCTCGCTAGCCTAAGCCCCATTGCCATAGCCACTAACGGGGCTAACGTTGATATATGAGGCTTTTGCCAAAGCCTGTTGGTAGCAGGGAAAAAAACATCCTTCTTGGTTATGAAATGGTTTAACGCCAAAAGTTGCTATTTTTTCTAAATAAACTTGAAAGGTAACTTTGCGCCTGCTGCCGTGTTGGATCCATAGATATAAACAAACTGCTTCGGTGTGTCGCATAGACTTCGTCATCGTCTTGCTGCTCCCTCCACGTTCTGTGATTGGTTCCCTATCTGAGGGGAAAATTTGGTCCATGGTTTCCATACTGCCTAGCGGTGTGAATAAAATCGCGCTGCACAAGGCGGGATGGGGAAACCCAGGCTAGTCCATAGACTCTGACAGAGAATCAGATATTGTTGAATTTTAGTTGGATTGTCCATTTCACAGAGTGATCTTCATTAATTGTGCGTGTAAAATACTGCATTTTGACATGTATTTGTCTTAAAAAGGCTCTATTGAAGGATTTCAAACATGGATCCAGCACTGTGAGAACAAAATGGCGAGTATGTATAACTTCACCAGGCCTTTCCACCCATTTGTCAAATAAATGTTCTACATTAGTCAATATGAAGTGAATTTTTTTGTTTATTGCTTGAACTAATACCCTCTTTTTCTCTGAATTTTTAGCACACGTTCCAAACAAAACTTCAGATTTGGTAAGCGTGTTTGTTGTCTTTCCTTTAAGTGAGCTCTCATTAAAAAATAATTTGCTAAACTGCCTGTTTCTTGCTTGATTTTTATCATCTTTTATGTATCTGTTGTTTGTTGAATTTTATTAAATGCAGTCCTTTAGAGAGGAGAAGTCTGTAAACAGTTTTTTAGTGAACAATGATTTTTCCCTGCTGTGTTTGTCGTTTTCTCTTTGGTTTCAACTGGAATGCACAAACAATTTACTGTTTAAACAGCAGCAATCTTCAACCCTTTCTGTCAAGTAAGTGTGGTGATGATGCTTATTGTTTTATAATATGAACACCCTGTTCATCTTTTTTTGTTACACAAATTATGATCCAATACAATAAGATGTGCAAAAATCATGTCACATTTGATAAGTACCTACTCCACTTCAGACATGACTGGTACCAGACAGAGTCTCATGTTGCAGTGACCATAATGGTAAAAGATGCCAAGAAGGAGGATGTAACTGTCAACTTTGGTGAGAGAGAGGTAATGTTCATGCTTTTCTTCATGTCACTAATGTATTCATGATGTTCATAGCACTGACAGAGATGAGTCTACTTTAAAGTTCTTAATGTTGAAAAAAATTCATAACAAATGTATATGAATAAAACATTTAAACTTTAATGAATTAGGGAGCCATTTGGCTGCCAGGAGGATTTAGCTCTGGAATGCTCACTGAAGAAAGAGACAACTGGGCATTTCACATTCAATAACACTTGATAATGATTTTTCAGTACAGTAGAACACAATTACAAGTCCACATTCCAAATTAACGTAATGAGAGCAAGAATGATAATTATCCATTAATCATCAGTTGAGTCCATGTGACGAACAACCGTATAAGTAAAAAAAATAAAAAAATGACATAACCATGTGACCTGAATGTATGTGTGCCACTTTTTATACAGAAGCACTTTGGGGGTGTGTTTGCGCGACCAATACTCTGTATTTGAAACTTTAAAATAGTATTACGTGGAAAAAACGTTTATGTCCACTAACGAAAAATGGAGACGCCGATTGCTTTCATGTCCGCTGCGGACATTAATAGGCAAAACCTCGGAAAAAAAGGGGAGCAAACATAAACGAATGGAAGGACAGAGCAAGGAAGTCTTTTAGGGATGCTAGGAAACCATATGTGAACCGGAGAGGAGAGCTAAATCGAGGAAAAAGTCCACCGGAAGAGGCAAGTGTAAGAACCGTATGTACAATGTACAGTGCCTTGGAAAGTATTCGGCCCCCTTGACCTTTTCGACCTTTTGCCACATTTCAGGCTTCAAACATAAAGATATAAAACTGTAAGTTTTTGTGAAGAATCAACAACAAGTGGGACACAATCATGAAGTGGAACGAAATTTATTGGACATTTCAAACTTTTTTAACAAATAAAAAACTGAAAAATTGGGCATGCAAAATTATTCAGCCCCCTTAAGTTAATACCTTTTGCTGCGATTTACAGCTGTAAGTCGCTTGGGGTATGTCTCTATCAGTTTTGCACATCGAGAGACTGAAATGTTTGCCCATTCCTCTTTCCAAAACAGCTCGAGCTCAGTGAGGTTGGATGGAGAGCGTTTGTGAATGTGAACAGCAGTTTTCAGTTCTTTCCACAGATTCTCGATTGGATTCAGGTCTGGACTTTGACTTGGCCATTCTAACACCTGGATATGTTTATTTGTGAACCATTCCATTGTAGATTTTGCTTTGTTTTGGATCATTGTCTTGTTGGAAGACAAATCTCCATCCCAGTCTTTGGCAGACTCCATCAGGTTTTCTTCCAGAATGGTCCTGTATTTGGCTCCATCCATCTTCCCATCAATTTTAACCATCTTCCCTGTCCCTGCTGAAGAAAAGCAGGCCCAAACCATGATGCTGCCACCACCATGTTTGACAGTGGGGATGGTGTGTTCAGGGTGATGAGCTGTGTTGCTTTTACGCCAATCATAACGTTTGGCATTGTTGGCAAAAAGTTCGCTTTTGGTTTCATCTGACCAGAGCACTTTCTTCCACATGTTTGGTGTGTCTCCCAGGTGGCTTGTGGCAAACTTTAAACGACACTTTTTATGGATATCTTTAAGAAATGGCTTTCTTCTTACCACTCTTCCATAAATGCCAGATTTGTGCAGTATACGACTGATTGTTGTCCTATGGACAGAGTCTCCCACCTCAGCTGTAGATCTCTGCAGTTCATCCAGAGTGATCATGGGCCTCTTGGCTGCATCTCTGATCAGTCTTCTCCTTGTATGAGCTGAAAGTTTAGAGGGACGGCCGGGTCTTGGTAGTTTTGCAGTGGTCTGATGCTCCTTCCATTTCAATATTATCGCTTGCACAGTGCTCCTTGGGATGTTTAAAGCTTGGGAAATCTTTCTGTATCCAAATCCAGCTTTAAACTTCTCCACAACAGTATCTCGGACCTGCCATGGTGTGTTCCTTGTTCTTCATGATGCTCTCTGTGCTTTAAACGGACCTCTGAGACTATCACAGAGCAGGTACATTTATACTGAGACTTACACACAGGTGGATTCTATTTATCATCATTAGTCATTTAGGTCAACATTGGATCATTCAGAGATCCTCACTGAACTTCTGGAGAGAGTTTGCTGCACTGAAAGTAAAGGTTAATTTTGCTCGCCCAATTTTTCAGTTTTTTATTTGTTAAATAAATTTTGTTCCAGTTCATGATTGTGTCCCACCTGTTGTTGATTCTTCACAAAAAATTACAGTTTTAAATCTTTATGTTAGAAGCCTGAAATGTGGCAAAAGGTCGAAAAGATCAAGGGGGCCGAATACTTTCGCAAGGCACTGTATCTACCTAACGTTAGTGGTTACAGTCAGAGGGGCGTGTGGGCTACTGGGCGTCGTCTACTGCATTTCATATAGCTCACTCTGTTTACAGATTAAGTCATGAATGTGTCGAAATGAAAGCTGTACTCCTTATAACCACAGAGAAATTAATCGAAACATTTTAGCTGCATTTGATGTCCCTGTACTGTATTGTCTGTATTTGTTCTGTGATTTACTTTGGCAAAACATTTTTTTATAAAAATGAATTGAAAGAAAGAAATGCTTAATATTTTCTTTAAGGTTCTGTTACTCTATTTAAACTAAGATAAAGGAATCAGATCTCCAGTGGTTTGAAGTGATATGATGAATTGGACTTATACTGTTATTCCACATTAACTGGACATATACCGTTCTTCCACAGTCCAGAAATGTAAATTACTCAAACTTTTTATTTTTAAGATTGACACTTAAAAATCTTATCTCATTAGATCTTATTGATCTCATTGATCTTATCTCATTAGAATTGGGAAGCTTTTGTTGTTTATCTTCAAGTAAAATAAAAAATATGTAATATAATGTTCACAGTCCAAATAAAAAAATAATTATTCAAAATTTGAAAATGTGGACTTATATGGTTCTTCGTCTCAAGGCTTCAGTTATTCTATCCATTGTTTCCTCGCTTAGATAATAGAGGAAAACCAAATTGTCTACTCTATGTTTGAAGGGGCTTCTTAGCCTGACTTCGTCATACTCATGTTCTAGTCAGAATGTGAGTCTGATACTGCTTCATAGGGCTTTGATTCTGGGGCGTTTCAACCGAACCAGGAAAAAAAATACCTCTGCACTCAATTGGATAGACCTACAACCAATCAGAGCAACGCAGTAAGTGACATATGTTGAGCGACGAATGATTGTCAACAGAACTCAACTGCACGCATGCTGGAAGTAGTAAAATAATGAATGTAAACGATCTTTGCTGGTGTTGTAAAAAGAATTTAAGGATTCACGGAGTACTTACAAGCACAAATTGCATTTTTGAGAGAAATAGTAAAGGTGAATGTATATACAAACAAGTTTACATTTACATTTACATTTATTCATTTAGCAGACGCTTTTATCCAAAGCGACTTACAAATGAGAACCATAGAAGCAGTTAAACTAACAGCAGGACAACAAAATGTAAGTGCTATAACCTTTCACAGTTTAATCCAACGTAGAACCCGTAATTTTTTTTTTTTTTTTTTTTTTTTATAGAAAGGAAGAGATAAGCAGTAATAAGCAGTTCTCCGTTTAGGATTAGATCTCGACAATAAAGCAAACAAATCTTCTCGCATTTGTCGGCCCTGTCACAACTTAATAACACGGTTGCAACAGACTTGACCGATTTTAAAAAATGGAGAGACGACGAAAGAGACCAGGCTGAAGAAGCGTGTTTATCTGAGGCATCAGAGAAAAGAGATCGGGAGCCTACCCCTTCCAATTTCTGTTGCTCAGGCCTGATAGCGCTCCGGCGCCACGCAGAATTTCCGGCGCACAGAGTGCAGACGTGTCTGCGGAAAAAAAAGTCAGGTTTGTTTTTATCTGACAATTCCCAAGATCTGAGAGTCGCTTTCACTAAACCACACCCGTAGAGCCTATTTCAGCCAATCGGTAATAGGGTAGGGGCTGGTCTTGAGTTTTGGCCAATCAGATTGATTCAGCAATTACTCCACGTGCGAATTTGTTTTGTGTTTCCCATACAATACGAATGTATTTCCCACACTGGCACGTAGCCAAAGTCATGGAGTGGAACTTTATGAAACCAGGAAGACACCAAACTTGTCGATAAAGGCATAAAGAATAAACAGTGTTGAGAGTAACGCGTTACAAAAGTAATGCATTACAGTAACATATTACTTTTTGCTGTAACGCAGTAGTGTAAGGCATTACTAATCAATTTTCAGTAATATTTTACTCGGTACATGTTCAGTAAGGCTTGCGTTACAACAGACTTTTAGTTTTAATTGTAAAACAAACCAAAAAAAACAGCAAGACCACGAGACATATTTACGAATGAAAAATGCAAGTAGGCTAAATTTCCTGTTCGTGGTCAGTGAATATCCGCGTGTGGTGTCCAAGTCTGTAAATAAAGACTAAATGGCAGCGTCGGATATATTCGTATAGCGATTTATTTTTTACAGGAGTGCCTTGAGGTATGATTTCGGCCTTTGTGCTCGCGCTGGCCAGTGGAAAAGCGGCTAATGGTGAAGATGGCATGAAGAAGAAAATAAATCGTGAGATGGACGTTAGGCTATTCGTTCCGTGTTATCTTTCTAAACAGTTAGGCTATGTTTATGTGGTATTATTCATGTTTTCATCACGCAATCATGTTTTTGATGCGGTGGTGACGCGTTCATGTAAGCGCTGCCGATAAAGCACCTAAAAGCTGTCACAAAGAACCGGCAAAAGCAATGATTATGAATATGTCAAATATAACAAGGAGACATTTTAATTGTTTATTAATAAAGTCAAGATGAAGTTGACGATGCTGACTCGCGATCTTCGCAGTAGGCTAGTGAATGCACCAGAGAGAAATGCACATTTCATTTAATAAGCAGAGAGCAGTCTGTTTTCTTTCGTTTTGAATTGTTCTGTTTACAAGTAGACATTTCAATATAGATATATTTTTCAGGTCCGTGAATAGGCTACCTTATACGCTGAGTTTCGGTTCATTTATGAGACGCGCTCCAGTTCACGTGCCGGCGCCTCCTTGATTATCTATAATTGTCTGCTATATTTACTTCTTATTTATTAAATCCAGGCAATTGGTTTATACAAAACGAAATTCACTTTAAAGAAAGGCTTTGTGTCTTCTTCGGTGTAAGGTCTCTGTGAAAGTTTTAAAGCCGTCTTTTAGTGCCGCTTCAGAGCGGTCGCGTCCGTAACGGAGAACTGTCACGTCTGTAACATTGTTTTTTCCTCATAAATGTGAACACGAAAAATAAAATAAAATTAATATTTTATGTTCTGTGGAGAGCCAACCCTTCTTCATCCGATTTGCGCAGTGTAATTCACAGAATTACACACAAAAAAATAGTTGCCTCCTAAAAGTTAACGATTTGTTTTGTCACGCATGATCTGTCTATTTCCCTAATATTAAATATAAAACGCATGTGTAGACTGATATTTTTCTAATGTCTGGACTCCTTTCAGGGAGGAGCCTATGGATAAACAGACGTTTCAATATTTTGGTATTAATGCATTTTCTGAGTGTCTTAAACAACATATTTCAAGTTTTGACTGCAAATGTCATGTCCATAGCATGGAATTCCCAAATTTTAAATAATTTATCCTCAACTAGTTTTGTGGTGTAGGTCTACGTATTTTATAATGTTAAGTTAACTTCAAATAATACTAATAGTAATTTAAAGATGTGGTAGCATTGGATCTGGACGGTATGGATAACGCTGGGAGTTGGAAGGGGTGTGTCGCGATTCTGCAGGTTCGTGGATCTGAGTGTCGCGATTTCGGTTTCATATCGCATATCGTTACAGCCCTAGTCATTTTAGAATGTTAAGTTCTACTTCTGTATAGTTATTTTGGTGAAAGTAACTCAAAAGTAATACAGGAGTAATGTAACGCATTACAATTCTAAGACAGTAATATTGTAAGGTAATGAATTACTTTTAAATAACAGTAACAAGTAATATATAATGTATTTCAGTTTGGAAGTAACTTGCACAACACTGAGAATAAATGGCGCTGTCTTGGATAGAGGAGGTGGGTAGAGCCCTTTGGAAGCTGGTGTCAAAAACTCTGGCAACCAGGAGGATGTTTCTGCACTTTGTGCGCAAAGAAAATATTATATGGAATAGCGGGAAAAAAGTGCTGCCACGGCACGAGTTATACCCTAGTCATCAAGCAGCTGTCCGAGCAATTCAACAGACCTCACGTTTGCCGGGGGCCACAGCAGATATCCGACCCTCAATGACCGATCGCTTGGCTGATTTAAAAATTTGCTTGTGCTCCTTCATTGCCGAGTTTGATCTGTCGTTTACAATCGCTCATCCACTCGTCACTTTGTGTCAGAAATTAGCAGAGGATAAACTGGCCCTTACGCCCGTTTCACACATACTCCGTGTGCAGTGCGTGTTGCAGTACAGGAGCAGCACGCGCTATAGTGGTTTCACAAATGCTGCGTTTGCAGTGCGCAACTGAGCCGCGGCTGTAGGCTACCACAAACAAGCATATTTACTCACTATTGTATTTCAAATCCAGAAGTTATCAGCAACTTTTATTTAAAAAAAGTTTTTGTCACCAGTGCGATTCTCTTTGTACACAAATACACTCTTTAATAGAAGTATTCACATTTAAACACATTTTGATAAGTAACACATAAGCAATAAGTATGCAGGTAAGTGACCAGACTAGCATTACTTCTGTATAGATTATATATTAAGTTGCTCAAGCAAGTGGTTACATATTGAACCATATGTAGCCTACTTATATTAAAATCGCAAACATTTTAAATTAAAACTTATAATTGACAAAAACAGCAGACTCATACCTTTTCTTTTGCATAATTTAAATCTTTATACAATAAATCTTGCATCACAAAGAACAGTTTTTTTCCTCCACGAATGAGACGAGTGTCATTCATTATATCGCCTTGTTGAAGTAAATTGTAGTTTTCCTTGTTTTACCCCGGTCTTAAAGTAAAAAGATGACTGTGAAAAATAGTAGTATTTAATTAAATGCATTAATGATGAAATTACTACATTTTCATGTCAATTTGTGTTCAGTTTGACCACGAACTATGCACTGTCATTTTAATTCAGCGCGTGCAGCACTGCAGAAATACACTGCGGTAAAGCCAGCCGCCACCTCGAAATGAGCGGTCAAACTAGCCGCCCCTATATTTCGTGGTGCGCGTATACACTAGCTATCACGGTAAGACCGTCAGACCGTCATCTGGATTGAAAACAATTGATCTTCCGGCGAAGGCTATTTCACATTCATTAATTTATTCTTTCTCTATCTATCTATCTATCTATCTATCTATCTATCTATCTATCTATCTATCTATCTATCTATCTATCTATCTATCTGTCTGTCTGTCTGTCTGTCTGTCTGTCTGTCTGTCTGTCTGTCTGTCTGTCTGTCTGTCTGTCTGTCTGTCTGTCTGTCTGTCTGTCTGTCTGTCTGTCTGTCTGTCTGTCTGTCTGTCTGTCTGTCTGTCTGTCTGTCTGTCTGTCTGTCTGTCTGTCTGTCTGTCTGTCTGTCTGTCTGTCTGTCTGTCTGTCTGTCTGTCTGTCTGTCTGTCTGTCTGTCTGTCTGTCTGTCTGTCTGTCTGTCTGTCTGTCTGTCTATCTCTCTGTCTGTCTATCTGTCTGTCTGTCTGTCTGTCTGTCTGTCTATCTGTCTCTCTGTCTCTCTGTCTGTCTGTCTGTCTATCTATCTATCTGTCTGTCTGTCTAGCTATCTATCTGTCTCTCTGTCTGTCTGTCTATCTATCTATCTATCTATCTATCTATCTATCTATCTATCTCTATCTATCTATCATCTGTCTGTTTATCTATCTATCTATCTATCTATCTATCTATCTATCATCTGTCTGTTTATCTATCTGTCTATCTATCTATCTATCTATCTATCTATCTATAATTATGGATCTGTCTATTTATAATTATCTATCTATCGATCCATCCATCTATCCATCCTAAAATAATAATATACTGTTGTGTCTATACATTCAGAAAATCATTTAAAAAAAAATCCTTGTTTACACTGCCCAATTTCACCTCAGATGGAGAGTACACCTTCTCACCGTGTCACCTGCACAGTGTCAGGACATTCTGATTTTGTATTACAAAATAAGAGCCCTCCAAAATTCATAAATACGCTGTTGTCAATACATTCAATTCAATTAAAATTTATTTGTATAGCGCTTTTCACAATACACATTGTTTCAAAGCAGCTTTACAGAAAGTGCATTAGAAATGTACATAGAAAATACAGTTAGTTCATCATGTATTAATTTAGGGCATAACATATCGCCGGCGTTGAGTCGTCTCTTCACAGGCGTCGAGTCGTCTCTCCACAGGCGTTTAGTTGTCTCATCACAGGTGTTGGATCATCTGAAGTCTCCGTGAGAGGCTGGATACAAACTGTAGCTGACGAACGCTATTTACCTCGGGACTTGTGTCCCGAGATAACAGCAGAAAGGCAGATGAGAAATAATTAGCATAGCTGATGTTCATAATATTACTGCATTCGATCTGATTCGGCAGTAGTATAAAAGGTAAGCATTATGTGAATGCTTGGTTAAAGAGATGCGTCTTTAATCTGGTTTTAAACTGGGACAGCGAGTCTGAGCCTCAAACAATATCAGGAAGGCTATTCCAGAGTTTAGGAGCTAAATGTGAGAACGCCCTCCCTCCTTTAGTGGACTTAGATATCCTAGGAATGACCAGAAGCCTCGAATTTAGTGATCTTAAAGAGCGCGACGGATTGTAGGGCGATAGAAGGTCCGTTAAATACACAGGAGCTAAACCATTTAGAGCTGAAGTCAGAAGCAATACCTTGTAATTGATACGGAACTTAATAGGTAACCAATGTAGAGATTATAAAATTGGTGTTATATGATCATATTTTCTTGATCTAGTAAGAACTCTAGCGGCTGCATTTTGGACTAACTGTAGCTTGTTTATTGAGGATACAGGACAACCAGCTAATAAAGCATTACAGTAATCTAGTCTCGAGGTCATGAATGCATGAACTAACTTTTCTGCATCAGAAACGGATAGCATGTTACGTAGCTTAGCAATGTTTCTAAGGTGGAAAAAGGCTGTTCTTGTAACATATGAAATATGAGTTTCGAAAGTCAAGTTGCGGTCAAGTATGACACCCAGGTCTTTTACTGTAGTGGATAAAGTAACAGGGCATCCTTCTAAATTAAAGTTGTATTGTAAGGGATTTTGTGGGTAGTTTTTTGGACCAATAAGTAATGCCTCTGTTTTATCTGAATTTAATAGCAGGAAATTACACGTCATCCAGTATTTTATATCTTTAAGACATTCTGTCAAGTTAGATAAGTTAGTGGTTTCATCTGGCCGTGATGAAATATATAATTGAGTGTCATCAGCATAACAGTGAAAATTAATTCCATGTTTTCTTATAATATTACCAAGTGGCAGCATATATATTGAGAATAGTAGAGGTCCTAAAACAGATCCTTGCGGTACTCCATAGTCTACTGACGTTATCTTTGATTTTTCCCCATTTAAACAGACAAAGTGGTAACGGTCTGATAAGTACGATCTAAACCAGCTTAATGCCTGTCCCTGAACACCAGTGTAGTTTTGTAGTCGATCCAGGAGTATTTTATGATCTATAGTATCAAATGCAGCGCTTAGATCGAGTAGAACTAGTATTGAGATGCAGCCTTGGTCAGAAGCTAAAAGTAAATCATTTGTAATTTTAACTAGCGCAGTTTCTGTGCTATGATACGGTCTGAATCCTGACTGAAATTTTTCATAGATATCATTTTCTTGCAAGAAAGAGCACAATTGGTTATTTGGATCTAATTGTGGTTTCTTAATAAGAGGTTTTATTACTGCCAGCTTGAATATTCTTGGAACGTGACCTAAAAATAAAGATGAATTAATAACATTGAGAAGCGGCTCTTCCACTACAGGTAACACTTCTTTAAGTAGTTTAGTGGGTATTGGATCTAATAAACAAGTTGTTGGTTTAGATGCAATAATAAGTTTATTTAGCTCTTCCTGTCCTATAGTTGTAAAGCGGTGTAGTTGTTCTTGAGGGGCGATAATTGAGGCTGAATCATAAGACACCATAAAAGATTGTACATTTACAATTGTGTTTCTGATGTCTTCTATTTTCTCAGTGAAGAAATTCATAAAATCATTACTACTACATTGTAACGGAATATTTTGCTCAGGTGATGCCTGTTTATTTGTTAGTCTGGCCACTGTGTTAAATAAGAACCTTGGATTATTTTGGTTATTTTCTATTAGTCTGCGGAGATGCTCAGCCCTGGCTGATTTAAGAGCCTTAAATGTGTCACCTGCACATTCAGAAAATCATTTTAAAAAATCCTAGTTTACACAGCCCAATTTCATCTCAGATGGAGAGTACACCTTCTCACCGTGTCACCTGCACAGTTTCAGGACATTCTGATGTTGTATTACAAAATAAGAGCCCTCCAAAATTCATAAATACGCTGTCTTGACTTTACATTCAGAAAATCATTAAAAAAAAATCCTAGTTTACACTGCCCAATTTCACTTCAGATAGAGAGTACACCTTCTAACCGTGTCACCTGCACAGTTTCAGGACATTCTGATGTTGTATTACAAAATAAGAGCCCTCCAAAATTCATAAATACGCTGTTGTGTCTATACATTCAGAAAATCATTTTTAAAAAAATCCTAGTTTACACAGCCCAATTTCACCTCAGATGGAGAGTACACCTTCTCACCGTGTCACCTGCACAGTTTCAGGACATTCTGATGTTGTATTACAAAATAAGAGCCCTCCAAAATTCATAAATACGCTGTTGTGTCTATAAATTCAGAAAATCATAAAAAAAAATCCTAGTTTACACAGCCCAATTTCACCTCAGATGGAGAGTACACCTTCTCACCGTGTCACCTGCACAGTTTCAGGACATTCTGATGTTGTATTGCAAAATAAGAGCCCTCCAAAATTCATAAATACGCTGTTTTGACTTTACATTCAGAAAATCATTTAAAAAAAATCCTAGTTTACACTGCCCAATTTCACCTCAGATGGAGAGTACACCACCTCACCGTGTCACCTGCACAGTTTCAGGACATTCTGGTGTTGTATTACAAAATAAGAGCCCTCCAAAATTCATAAATACGCTGTTGTGTCTATACATTCAGAAAATCATTAAAAATAATTCCTAGTTTACACAGCCCAATTTCACCTCAGATGGAGAGTACACCACCTCACCGTGTCACCTGCACAGTTTCAGGACATTCTGATGTTGTATTGCAAAATAAGAGCCCTCCAAAATTCATAAATACGCTGTTTTGACTTTACATTCAGAAAAGCATTAAAAAAAAATCCTAGTTTACACTGCCTAATTTCACCTCAGATGGAGAGTAAACCACCTCACCGTGTCACCTGCACAGTTTCAGGACATTCTGATGTTGTATTACAAAATAAGAGCACAGTGTCACATATGAAATGACAACAGATTCTGATGTTGAATTTCACATGTAAAATTGTTTAATGGCTATTTACAAATTATTTTCAAAAACACTCAATATTACACAAATTATTTAAAGGGACACAGACTGAAACTACCAACAATAATTTACAATAAAAATAAAAATAGCATAATTTAAATAAAAATAAAATCACTTTTCTAAGAGCACAAAATGCAGTCCCAGTCGTTGACTCTGGCCTGTTCCAGCTCCCCTTCAGTCATGCCTAGGCACTCTTCATGGTACCACCTCTCGCAGGTATCACACTGGATCTAGAAAGTAATAAGTTGGAAATATCACTGATCTGCTACAAACACGGATCCACGGTTTTATGTTGTTACTGCTTTTTTACTTTCCAATTCATCTTTCACAAGTGAAAAAAAACAAAAATACCCAGTTTGTCATAGGAGGCCCACTTCCACTTGGCTTTTTCAGTGAGCACATGGCACAGTTATTGGCCTCATCAAACACTAAAATATTAAAGTATAAACAAATAAATTGGTAACACAAATATAAGGTGTTTAGCTCAATGTCAATGTCCTTGTTTAATTGAAAAGCCTTAAAATTTTAACATCACATACTGCAAAGACTGCATACGTTTGATTTGTTCTGTACTAAACCATAACCAACGAGATATTCAGGTTATTTCTAAATGCGGCCTTTAAACCAGGCTTTAAAATATTGTATAACCTCTAGTGAAAATAACAATATATCTAACTGCTGTCAAGACAGTACCATTAATAAACAGTCCATTTCCATCCCTTTCATTCTTGTCAACCTCTTCAAATCACTGTATATCTATGACCAGATTACATCAGTATTACTGTGCTGTTGTGTCTGTGTTTTGCTGTGTCTGTGTTTTGCCTCTTATTAACATTCGGCTTAACGCTGCTAAGAACAACATTCTTTGGTGAAAGAGTTATTGCTTTAGATTACAGCCCGGAAAGTACTGCGTAATTAAAGCGATTTTACAGTGTAACTTTCTGTTCCCTTTCGAACGGTCACTTCGTATTGCGTAGCTATATGCAGCGGGAAAACTCCTTTTCCTTATTTTACTGAACCTTATGTAAAACGCATTTGCAGCTGCACAGCTAGCACATTGAGCGTCAAGCTCGCTCATAGGCTGTGCTGCAGCAACTGCACATCCAATGGCACGGGCGCCTCTGACGTGCGACCAAAGAGATCACTCCACGTCATTACACGTCAGAGCCCGTCATAGGGCGAGGCCTCAGTCTATATAAGCCCCTGAAATAGCCATTATAGCAGATTTTACTCCTTCAGCGACAAACTATACATCTCTGTCATTTTCTGAGCCTTCGCCGTCGAACAAGCCCTTCAGTTTGAGCGAGCATTACTCAGCGGATTGCGTCTTCAGCCGTTGTCTCCTGACGCCGTCTCACCTGTGGCTATCCGGCGATACTGTTTCTCTCTCTACTACACGCGAGGCGTTGTTTCAAATGCCTCGTGTTTCCAACTGCGCCACGTGCGCACGCAAGCTGCACGAGGCCGACCCCCACGCGCGTTGTGTTTCATGCCTGGGTCTCGACCACGCAGAGAAGGCCTTCTCCTCCGGCAGATGCTCGGCCTGCGAGAGTCTTCCCATCTCCTCTCTTCGGACTCGGCTAGCTCTCGCCAGGGATGAGGACGCCGCTTCCCCCGCGCCTCTTCTCACGGCCTCGCTTCAGCCTAGGAGGAAGAAGCGCCGCAGCCAGCGGCAGCCCGAGAGCATGGATTTTAGTGATCGCACGCCGCCCACGTCCCCGCGTGCCTCACTCTCTCCCGCTCGATCGTCGCCGGTCCAGTTTGAAGGAGATCAGCCCTCATCTTTGCCCAAACACGGCCGCTAGTTGGCGAACCAGAGCCGTGCACCCCAACAAACCGTGCAGAAGCACGTCAGCCCTCCTCGGACGCGCGTATTCCGCCTCCGGGCAGGCTGCTTCAGCCCTGCACACAATGGCCGTGCTGCAGGTCTACCAGGCCAAACTCCTTTGGTCTATGGACGAGGCGGGCCCGGATCCAGAGGCCTTTCGGGACCTCCGCAGCGCAACGGACCTGGCCCTGAGAGCTACCAAGGCCACAGCGCAAGCTATCGGGAGGAACATGGCTAGCTTGGTAGTGACTGAACGCCACCTCTGGCTTAACCTCACCGATATCAAAGACTCGGAGAAGACGAGGTTCCTCGACGCCCCAGTTTCCAGCACCGGTCTCTTCGGCCCAGCGGTGAAGGGGTTCGCGGAAAGGTACACCGAGGCACAGAAGGCGTCCCAGGCCATGCGACGCTTCTTGCCTAAACGCTCTAGCTCAGCGTCGAGCAAACCGAAACCAGCTCCGTTTGCGCATTAGCCAGCGAAACTGAAGCAACAGGCCCCTCAGCCCCGCCCTGCGGCTGATGCCCAGCGCCAATCTAGGTCCGCGAAGCGCTTCCCAATGCCGGCTGGCTGGTGCTAGCGCAGTCGAGAGGCGAACTAATAGCTCACAGGGATCTGATTCTTGGCCATTTAAATTGTCTGGGTCTCACGATCAATGTTTCAAAGAGCAAACTATCCCCCTGCCAGAGCGTGATCTTTCTGGGTATAGTTCTAGACTCAGTGACGATGAGAGCGCGGCTCACACCGGAGCGCGCGCTCTCAGTGCGAGCGCTTGCATCCTCGTTCAGCGAGCGAGAGCACCTCTGAAGAAATTTCAGAAACTGCTGGGTCTCATGGCAGCAGCGTCGCCAGTGCTCCGCATGGGTTTACTGCGCATGCGCCCTCTGCAGCACTGGCTGAAACGTCGAGTGCCAACTCATGCATGGCAGTCAGGCAGCTTACGCATCAGGGTGAATCACGGTTGTTTAAGGGCCCTGGTTCCCTGGCGGGCTCTGGACTGGTACCAAGGGGGTGTGACAATGGGGACAATTTCCAGAAGGAAATCCAAACACCAGACGGTGTCTGGGTCTATGGGTATATCTGTTGTGATTTCTGATGTATTCTCCTGGACCTGACGGTGTCTGGTCTGGTAATGCATTTTTTCTGTGGGTTATGTCTTGTTCTGTATGCTCAGGGATCCTGAGTTGCAGTGGCAACCAGTTACTCAGTGCGGCGTTTTGCATAGCGTTCCCACTGCGTATAGCTACGCAATACGAAGTGACCGTTCGAAAGGGAACTACTTGGTTACTTACGTAACCTCAGTTCCCTGAGTTAGGGAACGAAGTATTGCGTAGCCGGCCACACTGTTTTTAACTTGTCTTTAGCCCAAATTGGATGATTCTGTAAGAAAGCATACTCTGGAGGGATTTCATTATTGGTAGAAACTTGTGCTGAGGAAATTTGAATGCTAGCAGATTCTGAGGACATGTCTAAAGTTAGATGTACTTGTCTCAGGAGATCCATGCCTAAAATTGCACCTGTATTTAATGGAACACATAACAATTTTGTAGTCAGAGTTTTCGGGCCAAATTGTACCTCAATGGGCGGGGTTTCATACAAAACAGAATCTTCACCTATTACACCAGTTAAAGAAAGTTTGGTTTTCTTGTACGGGATGTCTAATCCTTTAGCTAATTTTGTAGGAATTACTGTAATTTCTGCACCTGTATCAAGCAAAAAATCAATCTCTTTCTCACATATGCTACCTTTCACAATAATTATTTTGTCATTATGATGGATTACAGGGGAAATGTAGCTATTCACAGCCCCAACAATTAGTTTTTTTCCTGGTCTTTTTGTGCTCTGAGAAGAGCCTGAACGAGCTGTCCTAAATTTTCAGTGGACACTTTCGGAACTACGTCAGGGTTGTAAGCAGGCTGAGAAGGAGCAGAATTATGCATAGCATTTATTTTGGTATCTTGCAACTTCTTTCTACACTCTTTCTCCCAATGTCCTAATTTTCCACAGTAGTGGCAGTTGCCTTCTTTTTTAGACCACCTGTTTTCTTGTTTTTTTTTGTGTTAAATGTAGCTGCTACTGCTACTCTCACTTTGGCTTTAACATCAGTGTCTCTTTCCCATGCAGCCAACCTGTCCAAGTTACTTCTGAGAGTACTGTGAGACCAAGTTATATCTAGTAATGGCAAAACTCTTCTGTATTCGGATACAAGGCCATCTGCCCAGATACGAATTAGTGGTCCTTTGTCATCAAGCACACTTTTAGAATCATCCACTATTCCACTGTAAGTTACGGCTGACTGACAAAATCTTCCAGTATATTCATTCACTGTCTCTTGTATCTTTTGTACACAGCTAGTAATTCTAGACCTATTTTGGGTCCTAGGATATTCCTTAGGATTTCAGAACACCTTCTCTCATATCACTTCTACTGGCATGTCGTAGTTCAGAAGTCACTGCAGCTTCAAAACTGTTGAACTCAGATTCAGTTAAAATTTGTGAAAATAACTGTGACTTCTGTTAGCGACATGTCATATAGACGCATTTTGCTGATCAATGCTCTTCTAAATTCAGAGAACTGTGTAGGGCTGTGTATCACCAACAATGTCACGATACGATACGCATCACGATACTAAAGCCACGATACGATACGTATCACGATATTGATCAATTTGGAATTAAAATTTCTTTTGAGCTTTTAGTAACAGTAATATCTGTTTATTGAATAACCAGTGTTATAACAGTTGTGATAACTGTAAAATTTATTTAGTTATTGTCATTAAAAAAACAATGTTAAATGAATAAAAAAACTTAGAATGGCTCTTCCTTTTGCTTTTAAAGTCTGCCTCAATAACTGAAAAGTGATAACTGACAATTATAGTGACACTGAAGCATATCTACACTGCTCAATGACTAAACAAAACTTAAAACATTTCATAAAAGCAAAAATGGTAACAACTTAAATTTAACTTTTCTCAAACTCTTTTAAACACCTATTTAACAATTTGGTCTTCAGTGTTGAAATGTGCAACAAACAAAGTCATTTCTCTTACGTTGAAATCATTTTAAATTATTACATTTTCAGATTTTTATGCAGAAACAACAATTGATTGGCATGCTCATAAGAGAGTGACAGCAGAATATCTCGTTTAACTACAACCTAGGAATTGCCGTTTCTGTTAAAAACTTTTATGCTTATTTAAGACATAACCAACTGTGTTTAGAGGATACTTACTGAGACCGAAATTTTTGACATTTTGCATGTTTTAGTCTGTTAAAGCGATATAATCTCGCGAGCTGTATGTGAGGCGGCTTTACTAATCTATGTATGCACGCAGAGAAAAACAACTCTCAGAGAGCGCGCGCAATTACTGAATAGTTTAAAATCGTTTGAATGTTTAAACTGGTAAGACTTAAAGACGTGCAAATGGTAAACTTTAGTCACGATGCAATGCTGGCCCGAATATGCAAGTGAATATTGTGTCCCGACTCCTGAACGCGAGCGTGTGGTTTCGCCGGCTGCAGCGCTGGACGCTTGCCTTGAGCAGCTCTTTGAGAGACGAGAGGGAGAAGACGCAGCACCATTGAATTCACGCTGTTTGTGAAATTGTGTCTCGCAGAAAGTTTTAAAATGACTGATTTGATTTATAATCTGTGTGGATTAATTTACTAATACAACCGTACCTACATGCTAAAGTGAATCAATGTTTGCGGGAATGATTAAAATTGCGCAATAGCCTGCCGCGCCGAAATTCGAGCCCTGAATTGGCTACATTCAAAAGCACAACAGTATCGATACGGAAGCTGCTGTATCGATACGCGCATCGCCAGGAGTTCATGCCGATGTATCACAGTATCGATATTCTGAGCACAGCCCTAGCGTGCTGAGGGTAAGCCCTGGGATAGTCGCTCTATGTCTTTAGGTCCAAGTGCTTTGGCAACAGTTTGTATTTAGACAACAGAAGAGTTGGAAGAAACAGTTTAATTTCCCTCAATTCCCTGAGATTTTTTTTATGCACATCAGTTACTGATTGGAGAGCATCATCTGTTTCAAAGAATGCTTGTAAGTCAGGATAAATGTTATCCGGCTGACTAACTTCTACATCAGTTTTCTTTTCATTTTTGTTGCCGTTTAATTTCTTGGTCAAAGAGGAAACTTTAGCACGGAGCTCATTGATCTGTTTCTCTAGCTCTGAGTTGCACTTAGACTGTTCTGTAGCTAGTGCTAAACCAAATTCTCTATGGCAACATATTATGCCTTTCACATTGTTCTTACGAATACATGCTCCTAGTACTTTTTTACACTCATCTACCGACCAAGTCTTGTCTGGATGAATCTCATATTTCTGTGTTAGTTCTTGTCTAAACTTTTCAGTGACTATTAGGTTCATTTGTTCTCCTAACAGTGTTTTGAATTCGCTATCTGACCACAAAGGTGTCGCAAGACCACCTATTTGATTTGTGGGGATCAGTCTAGCATTTTTCCTAACCATTTTGTGATGTTCTTTATCACACAATCAAAAACACCAAAATTTCTCTGATCAGACAGAGGCTACACTCGTTAACACAGATCAACTATTATTAACCTTCCTTGCCCAGAGCAAAGGGTAACACACAAAATATTAGCACGTTACACTAATCTTCTCTGAAAAAATACAAAGGATCTTTCACCTTCCTAACTTTTTAGAGGATAAACACAAAAACAAAAAATAAAATAACTAGCACGTAATACTAATTCTTCTCTGTGAACAGAGGATATCACCAATATTAACACATAATGTTAATCTTCTCTATTTTTAGAGGGTAACCTTCTCTAGCAACGTAGAGGATATACTTTCCTCTTTAAAAGAAAACTTTTAAAGGATAACTTTAGTTAAACAAACACTACAGCTGTCTGATAACTCTTCTCTGACAACGCAGAGGATAACACATGTACTGGTCTGCAATGGTTCTTTTGAATAGAGTGAAAACTCACCCAATCGTTGGTTGTATGAAAAAATTCCGTCTGGAAACTCAATCAGAAAGCTTAATTCTTTGTTGAGATTCAGTTCTGGAACTCAGTTTGCTTTCTTGAGATCTTTGTTGCTTGAATTTTCAAGATTCAGTTCTGAAAAGTTCATTCTTTGTTGAGATCTTGAAGTTTCAATCTGGATTTAGGTAAGATTCTCTATCCGGGTCACAGGCGCCAAATTGTAGTGAACTTTTTCCTTGTAGAAAAGTTAGAAGCTCAGAAGCGAAGACCAGGAGACGGTGAGGTATCTTTTCAAGCAGGAGTTCTTTATTTCGTCGCTGTAGGCATCTAAAACTCGTCTAACTAAAACATAATACATTTGTAGTTTATATATTCTTTTACGGAGGGGAGGAGTTTTCCTCGAGGGGGGGATACATCAAAACAAAACATGTAAATGTCCTGAGCCAGGAGAACAGGATGGAGCAGAGCTTCCCGCACTGACAAAAGGCGAGGGGGGGAGACCCTCTCAGCAGGTCACTTCACATGCTAAGACATGAAGAAACAACAAGTGATAGTCTCAGTGTTGATTTAAGAATCTGCTCAGGCTCTAACATTCACACCTGCTCAGCGTGTCTAGCAGGAACAGGCACCCGTCAGGGTTTGTGAGTTTACAAAATTCACACTAATAAACTTCCTCAGTTTATATTCTACAGTATTGGAAATCTATATTAAATTTTTAATACATTTGTTTTCCTTCACTTCCATTTCAGTAAGTTTTCTGACCTCTGGCTAGATATTTGTTTTTTGGAGGATGGTTGTGTCAGGTCAGGATATTTTGGCTCTGAATTCCTGGGACACGCAAAAGCTGATGACCTGCTCCAGAACATCACTTAATTATTGGTAGGCCTAACGTATAACTTATGCTTACATAGTTGTTTGCTTTTGAACATTTTCACTATGATTGAATTTATTTAGCCTACTGTTTATTTTTGGTAATAGTAGCTATAATATTGAAAAATAGATTTAATGAAATGGATTTTGGAGTAGACTACCATTAAATATGCAAATTCAGGATTTATAGCTCCAGTGTAGGCCAATGGCAGGCAGAGGCTCCACCTCTCAAATAGAGCATCACAGTCCCGCCCACAGCCGGTGCCGGAAGTAAAAATCCAATACAATTTCTCCATTGACAGTTGGGGTATAACCCATAAAAACTTAACCATACATGGTAGACTTAAAACCAGCTACGGCTGTACTAAGGGATTGAATATGCTCATATAAATGCCAAAAGTTCATGGGGCACTGACCTTGTTTTGAGATAAATGCCTTTTATTCGCAATGTCTTGGATAAGTGCTTCATTACCCACAATCCTGAACAATCCCACAGTGATGCACCTGATTGGTGGAAGCAAAGCTCGACTACGGATAAACCCAGCGAAAGTCCGTGAAGACTGAAGATCATAAAAAAAAACTGTGTTGCGTTTTTGCACGGTACATTTATCAGTGCAATCATGATCTCCTTGGCTGTCAAGGTGGCTTTTTTTTCAAGGAGGAAAACAAAAGTGTTCAAAGGGGTGAAAACCACTTGAACCACAAATCGGGTCATGTAACGTTAGTTGAGTGTAGTGTAGCGTGTCCAAGGGTCAGCTTGTGGGTTTTGTAAGGGCCAGCATGAGGGACAAGACATACAAAGTTGTGGTGAGTTTTGCACATAGAGGTTTTGCAGGGAGGTTGGTAACGTTAGTTAGCATTATCGTTCACTTTAGCTAGGCTACTGTAGCCTTCATATGGTATGAGTCATTTCAAGCATTTTATGATGCCACTGTCAAAACAATATTTAGCCTAGACATACCTCTTCATGCATTTACTGAATATTTGTGTAATAATTCATGTCAAGTTAATAAACTGAATATGATGGTGGTCCGAGAGCAGACCATGCACCGGTCGCATGCATCAGACCAGTGGTGTGGTGCACTTTCTGGTTTACTGACCATCACCAGTGTTGGGTTACCAAAAATTAAAAGCCGTTTGCAGCGCCTCACACATGCAGCAGTTTAATTGACAGACACGGCCCCCTTTAAATGCACCTAGAAGTCGTGACTCCTGGCAATGAATAACGTCAGTCATCCGACTAAATTAACACCGCGGGATAACAATAACAGGAAAGACAGTCATCAATAGGCTATTCCACATAGCGTTTTATTTATTTATTTATTATCACAGAACATATTAATAAAAATTATAGGCTATATGAGCACCATACAACAAGATAACTCCTGTTTTTTTTCTTTAACTCTAATGCAGTTAGTTTTTCTTTAACTCTAATGCAGTTAGAAATGAACAACCAGTCAACGATCTAACAGAAATTAACAGCTGTCTGTCAAACAAAAATGATACAAAAATGATACAAACCGAATAAAATCATTCACTGCCTGCCACACAGGCAAATGACAAATCGCTTAATAGCCGAACTAAATAGGCTATTAATAAAGTCTAATCAACGTTTGTGACTCACCTAAATTCACTTTAACATAGTCCTCTCCTCTTACATTTACTCTTCAAAGTAGTGATTAAAACGTAGAAGAAGCAGATTTTCGAAACGTTTGTCCGACAGTCGATTTCTCCTGGGAGTAAGAACGAGACTCCCGAGGCTGAAAAGTCTCTCCACTGGTGCGCTGGAGGGTGGTGGGGTATTGAAGCGCAGAAACACTGTCTTGATCCTGGGGAACTCGTTCAACATATCGATCTCGACACCTGACTTAAAATACTCAGCAATTTCAGTGTCCAACGTCTCTGAGACCTGTCTGTCCTCTGTAAATGAAAAAAAGTCGGTCTCGACAGCGTCTCCTCCGCTGACGGGTGCAGGTGGAAGTTCCTCAAGCAGAGGATGCTCCAGCGCACGTCACTCGGCAGCAAGCAGCACCTTGGCGGCGTCTTTTTTAGTCTCATCTTTTATCCAGCGCAGTTTGAATTTAGGAATGGTCACTGCAGCCAGCAGGGCCTCCTTGCTGTCCAGCGTGGATGCAAAGCGTGTCTTTATGGCCTGCAAGATACAGGCAGGCATATCGAAATTATAAAACATGCAGTGTAAATCTTAGCAACAATGTTTTAGTAAAGCTTGTAAGATATGAGCAAATACAAAAAACAAACGAACAAACAATTTTACCTCAACTATAACATCAGGCAGGCCAGATGTCATCCGGGAGAGACTGTCTTTTAAATCCACCGTTTTTGCCATCAGGGCCTCCAGTGTCGGCAGGATAGTTCCATAAAAACAGTTTTCCTCCCCTTGAAGAATATCTAGGGCCATGGTCAGCGGTTTGAGAATCACGCAGTACTCTTTAATAAACTGGTACTCCCTGTCAGTAATGCACCTGATGCCCAGCTGGGTGCATAAGTTGTGCAGGTCAGTGATGGGGATGTCCATGACCCTGCATAAAGCCTCATAAAAAGAGTTCCATCTGGTCATTGTGGGAACCAGCAGCTTTCTCCTGCTGAATTTTTCCACAGTTTCTGATGCATATGCTGATCTGCTCGCTTTGGTCCAGAGTGCCGAACATTTAGCAATAACACTCCTGTATACTGCTCTTGTGTCACTGTTGGAAGACAGCCATTTTTCTATGTCAGTGGTGGATATCAGATTTAGCGTATGAGACGCGCATCTGTGGTGAGGAGGGAGACTGATCATGCCATCACCATCAGAGCTTGACAGCACATCATTTATATCCTCGAAAGTGACACTTTCACTCCGATCTTCCTCCTCCTCCTCCTCCTCTGAGTCCGAGGCCGTTTTGTGAAACACCTTGAACGCCTTAACAAAATTAGATCCATTGTCAGTGACAGTGGCTGTCACTTTCCCACCAAGGCCATATGACGTATGAATTTGCTCGATCTCCCCTGCAACTACATCATGCGTGTGCCGTCCTCTCACCCGCCTACATGCGATTGCTGCTTTCCCCCGCTTCAGAGTGGATGGATGTATCCAGTGTGCCGTCATTCCCATGAAGCTCTTATTATTAGCTGTCCACAAATCTGCCGTGGTAGAAACAAATTCCAGTTCTGCAAACGTTTTTTTCAGTTCTTTCTCCATGTCTGTGTAGGATTTGTCCAGATAGCTTGCAAATGTTTTGCGGTCAGGCACTGTTCCCTCTGTGTTACGTGTAGTTGGGATTTTACTGATTAATCTACGGAAAGATGGAGACTCCACAGTTGAAATTGGAAGTATCTCCTCAACTACATAACCGGCCACAAGTTTGTGAACTTCACTGATGGGGACTGTTTTAGCAGAGTTAAAACTCAAACGCTGTTGCTTTGGAGCTGGCGCACCACCGTCATCCTCCTCAGCAGGCTTTGCTACCAGAGTGCTAGATTGGTGTTTGGATGTGAGATGTTTTTTTAAATTTGAGGTAGAATTTTTGGCGGTCGACAGAAGCTTTTCACCAACGCAGAGTGTACATTTTACCGTTATGTTCTTTTCCTTTTCGTTGACAAATTGAAAATAATGTGCATACTTCCAAACCGCAAACGCTGTCCTCTCTGCCATCTGCCAAAACAAACACACACACACACACACACACACACACAGGTGGGAGCAGGCCACAGACGTATCACAGCCATTGACTTTATGATTACAGCGCTTCGGCTCCGCTAATACATCCGCAAGTGGCACAGTAGACCTAGGCATATACTGTCGGACAAAAAACAGGCTGCAGTCGGGATTTTCCTTTCCTTAAAATAACGGATTACTTTTTAAAAAAAATAACGAAGTTACTGATTACTTAACGCACAAAACTAACGCGTTAAGTTACACATATCACGAAAAAGGTAATTAGAGTACTCTAACGCGTTACTTTATATCGCGTTACCCACAACACTGGTTACTTCTGACAAAAAGTAACTGAGTTAGGAACTGAGTTACATTATTACAAAAGTAACTAATTACCTAGGAAAGTAACTATTGCGTTCCTTTAAAAAAAACTTGGATACCCCCCAATATTAAATGTTAAATTAATGAAATGGACACTAAATAGAAAAAAATATTATTATAAAACATTGTACACTAATCTACACTATTTTAATGTTGCTGTGGGACAATGTGAGAGACACCTATTAACTTAAATATTAAAATAGTATCATTACTATAGTGGAACAACAAAACACAATAGATGGTTTAGAACTTTTAATATTATTGCACACCACAACTGGCCAACAAATAAGTCTAAAAATAAATGATGCTTCTTAAGAAATTTACCAAAAATAAATAAATAGTAATAAAAAATATACACATAAACTCTTTGTAGTGCAAATTAAAATTATAAAACTCACACACCTTTACAACTGGAGGACATACTGTATAGCCTATTGAAGTATTTTCTTCCTCACAAAAGTAAAGAGTTTAACAAAAAGTGCTCTCAATATAGGCTAATACTGAACAATGTACCAACATAAATAATAATAATAAAATATAATATTTTTGGGTTTTATTTTTATAACCTACAGAGAACGTCATCATCAGAGGTTATTTAAGCCAAATTCTAGTCGTGTCTGCCGCACGTGTTCACAACCGGTCAAACAAAGATGTTTTCTGGGAACGTTCCCTGCAGGTTATTCTTGTGTTTTATTTTATAACCATGCAAACAAATTAAAACGTTGCAGATGACCAATATGCTACAGAGATTATTCTAATGCTGAAATGTGTAGCCTACTTTATTTATAAACAATTAAGCTCAGACACACCCGGTCTCTCTCGCGCACTATCGAGCGCGCTCGCGACTTTCGCCTCGCTTTAGTCCAGTCCGGCGCCTCATAAACACACGCACACCACCAGAGAAAAAACGTTGCAGGTCCAATGGCGGAGAGAGAGCCTACTCGGATGAAAACCGCTTCAGTGAGCTCAATTATAGTAACGGCATATTTTATTGTCAGTAACGTTTATTTATAACGCCGTTATTCCCATCACTGACCATCACTTTTTAATTTTCACTTGTTGTGGATATTAAGAAAATACATTAAATGTTATTAAAATTAAGGATGAACTATAACTTCATGAATAAAATGAGCATTGACCTCAACCTGTCCTGTCAGTGTCCTGTGTCATAAAGGGCTTTGAAATAAACACAAACTACACACTGAACACACATGCTAAACCATATCATTAAAAACAGATTGTCTTTAATGACTGAGCGGTGATTTATAGTCAGGTACGTTACAAAGCACTGCACCATGTTGCTAACGTTATCGTTAACCGCTTTCACACACGCACACTATAAAATACACGATGATAAATATAAAATTCAATACACAATACCTATATAAAACACTATTATTTACACGATTACTACTGAAAGTAGTACACATTCACAATATAAAATTCACTGGAGGAAAAAGTTGTTCGCCTGGCCGTCGTCAGATTTGGAAGTTGTTCAAAAGTTTTTTTCGCGGTTGTGGCTTCAGTCGACTTACTATTGGAGGACAGTGAGGCGCGGTGGTTTATGGGGTGAGTAGTTCCTTTGCTCGGAAATAAAAATATGTACACAGTCTTGTACCTTTGACTTTTTTTGAATTTTCTCCTTGTTTTTTTCACTCAAAATTATATGTTGTATGCTTATGAGTTCAGCCGTAGCTGGTTATCCTCATACATGCTCTAAAACTCTTTAGATAAGATTTTTCCAAAACGTCAATGGGAGAAATGAATTGGAAATTTACTTCCGGCACCAAAGCTCTCTCGGGCTGTGGGCGGGACTGTGATGCTCTATTGGCTCAATATCTAACTTAGGCCAGTAGATCTCAAACTTTTCACAGAGTACCTCCTCAGAAAATATTTGGCTTTCCAAGTACCACCATGTGACTAACATTGAAGTTACAGTCACGGCTTGTGATGGGCATAGTGTTATAGACTTAATGTAATGCTTAATCTGAAGGTTGATAAATGTTCGATAATGTTTATGCGTTAAATTTTGAACGAAACTCATTTGAACCGCGGGCCACACTGACAATTTATCTGCTCGTGGCAAAGTCAAAACGACAGCGCCGAAGCACGAACTCACTAGAGCAGATGCGTATACTCTAATCGGTCTCGCTCACGAGATGGTTTTCAAAGACAGACGAAACAGCGCTGACAATCAGCAGAAACACTGTGCGTAACGATACAGTCAATATGAATTGATACTGAATCTATTTACCATGGATTTACTGTAACGTTAGCCTAGTAATATTAACTGCACCATGAAATGTAGGATATACATATTGAATTGTATTATATTATTAGTGTAGACAATGTATTAAATGACTAAGGAAATTTAATTACAGTATTTAACAATATATGTATTTAGGCTAAACTATGTCTGGTTTATCTGTGATAACTTCTGCATGATACTGGATGACCAATGGTTAATTTTTATAAAACTCAGTCAAGTCAGGTCAAGTCAAGTCAAGTCACCTTTATTTATATAGCACTTTTTACAATACAAATTGTTTCAAAGCAGCTTTACAGAGATAACAGGAAAACAATGTTGTAATAGTATTGTTAAATTCAAAATTAAATGTTAAATGTCCCCAACTAAGCAAGCCAAAAGCCAATGGCGACAAAAGCGAAGAGAGGCGAAAAAGGCAACAGTGGCAAGGAACCAAAACTCCATCAGGTGACAGAATGGAGAAAAAAACCTTGGGAGAACCCAGGCTCAGTCAGGGGGCCAGTCCTCCTTTGGCCAATGAACGAACAGTGTATGATTATGAGTTAGGCAGCATAATGTCAGGAGTCAGATGTGATCAGAACTTTCACGATATTTATCCAGTTCATCTGGTTGGGTTGGGTCATCCGGCCGGTGAGGAGATGAGTGTGTTGAGGTGTCCATGGGCCTTCACAGTGTTGATGGGGCCGGCTCATCAGGGATGCGTTGTCGTCGTGTCCATGTGATGGTCCTTCCTCAGATCTGGATATGGCCTGGATCCGGCGGTTCGCGGTAAACCTTGGGATAAGCAGAGAGACTAATATTAGCGTAGACGCCATCCTTCTTATGATGTACAAAGTACATCAGGAATTATGGGAAGTGTTCCCGGTTCCGGCTGATCTAAACTATGCAGCCTAACATTGAATTATAGAAATCTATAATGTGTTATGTGTATGCTAAGCCAAAGAGATGTGTTTTTAGTCTAGATTTAAACTGACAGACTGTATCTGCTTCCCGGACTGTGTTAGGAAGATTGTTCCAAAGTTTTGGTGCTAAATAGGAAAAGGATCTACCGCCAGCAGTCGATTTTGATATTCTAGGTATTATCAACTGGCCAGAATTTTGAGATCGCAATAGACGTGAAGGACTATAATGCGTTAAGAGCTCGCTCAAGTACTGGGGAGCTAAACCATTTAGTGCTTTGTAAGTAATCAGCAATATTTTAAAATGTATACGATGTTTAATAGGCAGCCAATGCAGTGTTGACAGAACCGGGCTAATATGGTCATACTTCCTGGTTCTGGTAAGAACTCTAGCGGCTGCGTTTTGAACTAGCTGTAGTTTGTTTATTAAGCGTGCAGGGCAACCACCCAGTAGAGCATTACAATAATCTAGCCTTGATGTCATGAATGCATGAACTAATTGTTCCGCATTTGTCAGTGAGAGCATATGACGTAATTTAGATATATTTTTAAGATGGAAAAATGCGGTTTTACAGATACTAGACACGTGACTTTCAAATGAAAGATTGGTATCAAAGAGCACACCCAGGTTCCTAACTGACGACGAAGACTTAACAGAGCAGCCATCGATTGTTAGACAGTATTCTGGGTTATTACGTGTGGCAGTTTTTTGTCCAATGATTAGAATCTCTGTTTTTTCAGAATTTAGTAATAGGAAATTACTGGTCATCCAATTTTTTATATCAGCTATGCATTCCGTTAATTTTGAGAATTGGTAAGTTTCGTTAGGTTTTGAAGAAATATACAGCTGAGTATCATCAGCATAACAGTGGAAGCTAATTCCATATTTCCTAATGATATATCCTAATGGTAGCATGTACAGAGTGAACAGCAGCGGTCCTAGTACTGAGCCTTGTGGTACGCCATACTGAACTTGTGATCGATAAGACATCTCTTCATTTACTGCTACAAACTGAAAACGGTCAGATAAGTATGATTTAAACCATGCTAGTGCAATTCCACTAATGCCAACATAGTTTTCTAGTCTATTTAAAAGAATGTTGTGGTCGATAGTATCAAATGCAGCACTAAGATCAAGTAACACTAATAGAGAGATACAACCACGATCGGATGATAAGAGCAAATCATTTGTGACTTTAATGAGAGCAGTCTCAGTACTATGGTACGGTCTAAATCCGGACTGAAAATCCTCGCAGATATTATTTCTTTCTAAAAAGGAACAAAGTTGTGATGAAACTGCTTTTTCTAGTATCTTTGACAGAAAAGGCAGATTCGAGATTGGCCTATAATTGACTAATTCTGTCGGATCAAGTTGCGGTTTTTTAACAAGCGGTTTAATCATAGCCAACTTAAAGGTTTTTGAAGGTTAAAAGGTTAAAAGATGAATTAACTTAAAGGTTAAAAGATGAATTAATGATATTTAGAAGAGGATCTATGACCTCTGGAAGCATCTCCTTCAGTAGCTTAGTCGGTATAGGGTCTAGCATACAAGTTGTCGATTTAGATGAATTAACAAGTTTGCAAAATTCTTCCTCTCCTATATTCAATTCAATTCAAATTTATTTGTATAGCGCTTTTCACAATACACATTGTTTCAAAGCAGCTTTACAGAAAGTGCATTAAAAATGTACATAGAAAATACAGTTAGTTCATCATGTATTAATTTAGGGCATAACATATCGCCGGCGTTGAGTCGTCTCTTCACAGGCGTCGAGTCGTCTCTCCACAGGCGTTTAGTCGTCTCATCACAGGTGTTGGATCATCCGAAGTCTCCGTGAGAGGCTGGATACAAACTGGAGCTGACGAACGCTATTTACCTCGGGACTTGCGTCCCGAGATAACAGCAGAAAGGCAGATGAGAAATAATTAGCGTAGCTGATGTTCATAATATTAATGCATTCGATCTGATTCGGCAGGAGTATAAAAGGTATGCATTATGTGAATGCTTGGTTAAAGAGATGCGTCTTTAATCTGGTTTTAAACTGGGACAGCGAGTCTGAGCCTCGAACAATATCAGGAAGGCTATTCCAGAGTTTAGGAGCTAAATGTGAGAACGCCCTCCCTCCTTTAGTGGACTTAGATATCCTAGGAATGACCAGAAGCCTCGAATTTAGTGATCTTAAAGAGCGCGACGGATTGTAGGGCGATAGAAGATCCGTTAAATAGACTGGAGCTAAACCATTTAGGGCTTTATAGGTCAGTAGCAATACCTTGTAATTGATACGGAACTTAATAGGTAACCAATGTAGAGATGATAAAATTGGTGTTATATGATCATATTTTCTTGATCTAGTAAGAACTCTAGCGGCTGCATTTTGGACTAACTGTAGCTTGTTTATTGAGGATACAGGACAACCAGCTAATAAAGCATTACAGTAATCTAGTCTCGAGGTCATGAATGCATGAACTAACTTTTCTGCATCAGAAACGGATAGCATGTTACGTAGCTTAGCAATGTTTCTAAGGTGGAAAAAGGCTGTTCTTGTAACATATGAAATATGATTTTCGAAAGTCAAGTTGCGGTCAAGTATGACACCCAGGTCTTTTACTGTAGTGGATAAAGTAACAGGGCATCCTTCTAAATTAAAGTTGTATTGTAAGGGATTTTGTGGGTAGTTTTTTGGACCAATAAGTAATACCTCTGTTTTATCTGAATTTAATAGCAGGAAATTACACGTCATCCAGTATTTTATATCTTTAAGACATTCTGTCAAGTTAGATAAGTTAGTGGTTTCATCTGGCCGTGATGAAATATATAATTGAGTGTCATCAGCATAACAGTGAAAATTAATTCCATGTTTTCTTATAATATTACCAAGTGGCAGCATATATATTGAGAATAGTAGAGGGCCTAACACAGATCCTTGCGGTACTCCATAGTTTACTGACGTTATCTTTGATTTTTCCCCATTTAAGCAGACAAAGTGGTAACGGTCTGATAAGTACGATCTAAACCAGCTTAATGCCTGTCCCTGAACACCAGTGTAGTTTTGTAGTCGATACAGGAGTATTTTATGATCTATAGTATCAAATGCAGCGCTAAGATCGAGTAGAACTAGTATTGAGATGCAGCCTTGGTCAGAAGCTAAAAGTAAATCATTTGTAATTTTAACTAGCGCAGTTTCTGTGCTATGATACGGTCTAAATCCTGACTGAAATTTTTCATAGATATCATTTTCTTGCAAGAAAGAGCACAATTGAACGGACACAACTTTTTCTAGTATTTTAGACATAAATGGAAGATTTGAAATGGGTCTGTAATTTGCTAGGTTATTTGGATCTAATTGTGGTTTCTTAATAAGAGGTTTTATTACTGCCAGCTTGAATATTCTTGGAACGTGACCTAAAAATAAAGATGAATTAATAATATTGAGAAGAGGCTCTTCCACTACAGGTAACACTTCTTTAAGTAGTTTAGTGGGTATTGGATCTAATAAACAAGTTGTTGGTTTAGATGCAATAATAAGTTTATTTAGCTCTTCCTGTCCTATAGTTGTAAAGCGGTGTAGTTGTTCTTGAGGGGCGATAATTGAGGCTGAATCATAAGACACCATAATAGATTGTATATTTACAATTGTGTTTCTGATGTTTTCTATTTTCTCAGTGAAGAAATTCATAAAATCATTACTACTACATTGTAACGGAATATTTTGCTCAGGTGATGCCTGTTTATTTGTTAGTCTGGCCACGGTGTTAAATAAGAACCTTGGATTATTTTGGTTATTTTCTATTAGTCTGCGGAGATGCTCAGCCCTGGCTGATTTAAGAGCCTTTTTGTAACGTGACATACTATCTTTCCACGCGATTCTAAAGACCTCTAAATTTGTTTGTTTCCATTTACGCTCTAAGTTACGAGTTTCTCTCTTGATAGCATGCGTAGCATTGTTGTACCATGGTGCTCTAGTTTTCTCTCTAACCTTTTTTAATCTAATTGGTGCAACAATTTCTAATGTACTAGAGAAAATGGTGCTCAAACTGCTAGTCATTTCCTCTAGTTCATCTGTTTGTTTGGGTTCACTGAGCAGCTGAGATAGATCAGGTAAGCTATTTGAGAATCTATCTATAGTGTTTGGAAGGATTGTTCTGCCTGGTCGATAACGTGGCGCAACATGATAAATTTCAGCAGTACGTAACATGCAAGTTACCATGTAATGATCAGTTACATCATCGCTTTGCGGTACAATATCTATATCGGTTGGATTGGTTCCATATGATATAATTAAATCTAGTGTATGATTTAGGCGATGAGTGGGACCACTGACGTTTTGCGTGACCCCGAAGGAGTTTAATAAATCTGTAAACGCAGTCCCTAACGCATCATTTGTGTTATCTACGTGTATGTTAAAATCTCCAACAATTATTGCTTTATCGACATTGACCAATAGATTTGATAGAAAGTCTGCAAACTCTTTTAGGAAATCGGCGTAAGGCCCTGGAGGTCTATATACAGTAGCCAAGGCTAGAGATAATAGGGATTTCTTTCTTAAATCTAATAGTGTAACATTTAGCACAAGTACCTCAAACGAATTAAACCTGTGACCTGTTTTCTGAGTAACATTAAGAATATCTCTATAGATTGTTGCAACACCGCCGCCACGACCAATCAGACGGGGCTCATGCTTATAACAGTATCCTGGCGGAGTAGACTCATTTAGACCGAAATAATCATTTGGTTTAAGCCAGGTTTCAGTAAGGCACAGTACATCGAAACTATTATCTGTGACCATTTCATTTACAATAACCGCCTTAGGTGTGAGCGATCTAATGTTTAGAAGACCTAGCTTTAGAAATTGTTTATCACTGATATTGAGATTTTCTGGTTTAATTACAATTAAATTTTTCCTAGATCCTACATTATATATATTATTTGGCCTTACTAAACGAGGAATAGACACAGTTTCTATATAATGTTCTACATTGGTGCTTATATCAATTAAGTTGGGACAGCAAAGACTGTGACTTGGACTTTGACTTACTAGTCATATGGTGTGTAGCGTCTTGGAGATGTTGTCCGACAGCACAGCCGCTCCGACTCTGCTGGGGTGCAGGCCATCAGCACGGAAGAGCCTAGGTCGCTCCCAGAACAGATTCCAATTATTTACAAAGAGCAGTCTCTGTTCATTACACCATGACATTAACCATTCATTTAGAGCAAATAATCTACTGAACCTTTCTTGTCCTAGTCGGTACGTGGGAAGCGGTCCAGACACGACGATCGTTGCTTCAGGCGATGTGCTGTGTACGGTCTCGATCAGGCTCCTGTAGTCCTCCTTCAGAGAACAAATGAATCAAAATGTTCCTCACGGAGACTACAATGCACTCCTTGATGCGCTACTGTAGTAGACGGTTGCATAGTTATAATTTTGTCCCTGATATTATAGATCTTATAAGTGAAGAAGTTCATAAAGTCATTACTGCTGTGTTTCTTGGACACTTCTGGGCTTGAAGCTTTCTTTTTCGTTAGTTTAGCCACTTGTTCAAATAAATACCTAGGATTATGTTTATTTTCTTCTAATAGGGTTGAAAAATAATCCGTTCTAGCATCTTTTAATGCCTCTCTGTAAACAATCGAGCTCTCCTTCCATGAAATCCGAAATACCTCTAGTTTTGTTTTCTTCCAGTTTCGCTCCATTTTTCTGGCTGCTCTCTTAAGGGCCCGGGTGTGCTCGTTGTACCACGGCGTTGGACTATTTTCTTTAATCTTCTTTAAGCGCAAATGAGCAACTATGTCTAAAGTGCTGGAAAATAGAGATTCAAACGTTTCTGTTGCAATATCAAGTTCTTCTAAGCTATCCGGGATGCTGAGATGATGAAACTGATTAGGAAGATTATTAATAAAGCCATCTTTAGTGGCAGAAGTGATAGGTCTAACATATTTATAACACGGAGTCGGCTTTGCAGCCTTGGCTAAATGTAATTTACACAAGACTAGATAATGATCTGAGATGTCGTCGCTCTGCTGCAGAATTTCAACGGCATCAACATCTATTCCATGAGATAATATTAGATCTAGAGTATGGTTACGACAATGAGTAGGTTCTGACACGTGTTGTCTCACTCCAATTGAGTTTATAATGTCTTTAAATGCCAATCCCAATGCATCTTTTTCATTATCTACATGTATATTAAAATCACCAACAATTAGGACTTTATCGGCAGCCAATACTAATTCTGATAGAAAGTCAGCAAATTCTTTGATAAAATCTTTATGGTGCCCTGGTGGCCTGTATACAGTAGCCAGCAGAATTCTCAAACGTGATTTATTGTTTACACTATATATTTTTACATTAAGCACCAACACTTCAAAAGAAGTATATTTAAAACTAGATTTCTTAGTGGTTTTGAAAATATTACTATAAATTACAGCAACACCTCCCCCTTTGCCTTTCGGACGAGGCTCATGTTTATAACAGTAATCTTGCGGAGTGGACTCATTTAAAGTAATGTAATCGTTTGGTTTTAGCCAGGTTTCTGTCAAACACAGCACATCTAGGTTATAGTCTGTAATCTTATCATTAACTATGAGCGCTTTTGAATTAAGGGATCGAATATTCAACAACCCAAGCTTTATCGTTTGCTCATCTGTATTATATCTGTTTTTTATTTGTTGAACATCAATTAAACTTTTAACCTTAGAAAGGTTTGGCAGTTTTTTGGATTTCCAAATTCGGGGAACAGACACAGTCTCTATATGATGATATCTAGGTGAAAGAGCCTCTATGTGATGGGATTTATCTGACCTTGGTGACGTGAGGCCGCTAGCAGACGGTCGGTTAAGCCAGTCTGTCTGCTTCCTGACCTGAGCCCCAGGTTGTCATGTTTTATCTCTAAGACTATGAGCCAAATTACTAGAGAGAAGAGCAGCACCATCCCAGGAGGGATGAATACCATCTCTTTTCAACAGGTCAGGTTTGCCCCAAAAACTTTTCCAATTGTCTATGAATTCTATATTATTTTGCGGACACCAATTAGACAACCAGCCATTGAGTGAACACAGTCTACTAACTATCTCATCACTCCTTCGAACAGGAAGGGGACCAGAGCAAATTACAGTGCCTGACATCGTACTTGCGAGTTCAAACACCTCTTTAATATTAATTTTGGTGATCTCCGACTGGCGAAGTCGAACATCATTTGTGCAGACGTGAATAACAATCTTAGAGAATTTACGATTAGCATTAGCCAGCACTTTTAAATTTGCTTTGATGTCAGGCGCTCTGGCTCCCGGCAAACATGTGACTATGGTGGCTGGTGTCTCTATTTTCACGTTCCGTGTAATAGAATCGCCAATTACCAGGGCACAATCAACATAATTCTCAGTGGGTGTTTCACTGAGTGGGGCAAATCGATTTGTTATGGTGATCGGAACAGAAGAGTGGTTTTTTGATCCGCGACTAGAGCGATCTCTCACAGTTACCCATCTGCCTGGCTGCACAGGCAATAACTCAGCCGGAACCGAATCATGTAAATGGTTCACTATGCTAGGCGCATCCAAAGTAGTATCTAAGGCTCGAGCACACTTACTATCCTCGATTAAAGTTTGGATGCGTGTCTCTAATTCTGAAATCTTCTCCGTCAGCCTGACTGTCTCCTTGCATTTATCACATATAAACCCTATATTGCCGACGGGGAAGGCTATGGTAAACATGTGGCATGAGGTGCAGGTGACAATAACAGGACAAGACATTACTCACCGTGTTTGTTGACTGATTCTTACTCACCTAGGCTTTTTATGAACTCAGAGGCGCGGGCGCGCACGAGAAAAATAAATAACTGAGCGCAAGGGCGGCGCGTTAACAGGCTAACGAGATACAAGCGTGTTGTGTTAACAATAACGGAAGCTAGCGATGTTAGGTTAGTCTGAGATGTTAGGTAAACTGTTTTAGTAGTATAAACACTAGAAATGATCGTAAATGTATGGTTCAAAACAGAGAGAAATACGAGAGTTTAGATGGAGCTTACAGCCCCGGAGCAAACACACTCACACACACTCAAACACACTCACACACACTCAAACACACTCACACACAGCAGGCAGCGAGGCAGACACAGTCAGAATTTATTTTTTTAACAGATGTTACTGTTTTTGCTAATGAACATAAATGTAACATAGTAGTATTAGCTTGAGTTAGGACGCAGATTTACTGTCAACTCACTGTCAAATATGCGTTTCGAGACAAAACATGTAAAATTAATATTGTAGCCTGCACTGCAAACTGCTGAAGATACGTGTCATCAAAGTCAGGCAACACAAACCCGTTTCAAAACTTGAAACAATATCCCCCATTAGCACATGCAGAAACTAAGAAATAATTTTTTCTATTCAGATATTTATTCTGTTAAGGAAAAATGACAAATGTTTGAATGTTCTACCTCAGATTTGAAATGTTCACCTGTTTGGCAAGTGTTTGTCATGATATGTTCTGACAATAAAGAGTAGTTTAAAACCACAATTAAAATTCTGGTTTCTACAAGAATTTCTTTACTTAGGAGAAAAAAATCTGCCTTTAAACTTGAAAGAAATAAAGATTTGACATTTATTGTGATAATTATCAATATCGACTGATATAAAAAATTGATAGTGAGCCACAGCTGGAGAACCAATGATCTAACTTTGACAAAACAGTCCTGACATATCTATCACTGTCAAATGTAGTCCAACACTTGGCTCATGTTTTACTTTAGGATAATAATGCTATAATTATAGGCTTAGGACCTACTCATTGTAGTAATCATACTCTAGATCTAATACTATCACATGGAATAGATGTTGATGCCGTTGAAATTCTGCAGCAGAGTGATGACATCTCAGATCATTATCTAGTCTCATGTAAATTACATTAGCCAAGGCTGCAAAGCCGACTCCATGTTATAAATATGTTAGACCTATAACTTCAGCCACTAAAGATTGCTTTATCAATAATCATCCTAATCAGTTTCATCATCTTAGCATCCCGGATAGCTTAGAAGATTTTGATATTGCAATAGAAACTTTTAACTCTCTCTTTTCCAGCACTTTAGTCACAGTTGCTCCGTTGCGCTGAAAGAAGATTAAAGAAAATAGTCCAATGCCGTGGTACAACGAGCACACTCAGACCCTTAAGAGAGCAGCCAGAAAAAATGGAGTGCAACTGGAAGAAAACAAAACTAGAGGCATTTTGGATTTCATGGAAAGAGAGCTCGATTGTTTATAGAGGCCTTAAAAGCTGCTAGATCTGCTTATTTTTCAACCCTATTAGAAGAAAATAAACAATCCTAGGTAGTTATTTGAAACAGTGGCTAAACTAACGAAAAAGAAAGCTTCAAGCCCAGGAGTGTCCAAGCAACACAGCAGTAATGACTTTATGAACTTCTTCACTTATAAGATTGATAATATCAGGGTCAAAATTATAACTATGCAACCGTCTACTACAGTAATGCATCAGGGATTGCATCGTAGTCTCCCTGAGGAAAATTTTGATTCATTTGTTGCTATAGGAGAGGAAGAATTTTGCAAACTCGTTAATTCATCTAAATCAACAACTTGTATGTTAGATCCTATACTGACTAAGCTACTGAAAGTGATGCTTCCAGATGTCATAGATCTACTTCTTAATATCATTAATTCTTCTTTGTGTCTAGAATACGTACAAAAACCTTTAAGAGGGCTATGATAAAACCACTTGTTAAAAAAAACGCAACTTGATCATACAAAATGAGTCAATTACAGGCCGATCTCAAATCTGCCTTTTCTGTCAAAGATATTAGAAAAAACTGTGTTCCTTTCTTGAAAGAAATATCTGCGAGAATTTTCAGTCCAGATTTAGACCGTACCATAGTACCGAGACAGCTCTCGTTAGAGTCACAAAAGCTTTTATCATCCGGTCGTGGTTGATCATCCGATCTCTCTATTAGTGTTTCTTGATCTTAGTGCTGCATTTGACACAATTGACCAGAACATTCTTTTAAATAGACTAGAAAACGTCTCAGTTACTAACGTAACCTCGGTTCTCTCTAGAAGAGGGAACGAGTGTTGCGCTATGGGAAAAATCCTCTTTCTCGAGAATACTGAAGCCAAAAATTATTTTATAATTTTGTATTAGTTTAAAACGCATTTGCTGCAGAGAGCAGACCTAGGTGAAGCAGCTTGCGCACCTATTGGCTGCTCTGCGGCAACTGCTGCAACCTATCGAGAGGCTGTACTATATTAGCCCAAATTCGATAGGATGCTCCTTGGTTTTCATCGATGAACCGAAAACAGATGGTAGCACAAGCACGGCAGGGTTACGCAACACTCGTTCCCTCTTCTAGAGAGAACCGAGGTTACGTTAGTAACCGAGACGTTCTCTTACAAGAGTACTCTCGTGTTGCATAAGCTAGCTTACGCTACGGGAACCCAATGTAAAATGCCGTGCATGCTAAGAATTAACCACCACTCAAGGGCGAGCACCCGGGGCTCATATGATAAGGGAAATAAAAAAGCGACTTGGAGTGGACTTAATAATGTCAGAGGGCAACCTTGTTACTTGTGAGGTACCGAGTGGTACCCCAAATACTGGGATGTGTAGGCTCACTGGCTTAAGGTGGTGGAGGTGGAAAAGACGGTTACCAAAGTTCAATTTGTTCCAAAAAATAGAATAAAGTTTATTTATATTTTAACTCAGAAGTCAAGAAACCTAAATAATCAAAAATAAATCAAAACAGCACAATGCTTCTGGCTTTCAATGATAGTACAGAAAACACTTTGTACATAGCCTCTCAGCAAGCTAGTACTCACCCTCTCTCTCCCTAATGCAGAATGAGGCCCTCTTAACCCTCTGGGGTCCGAGGTGTTTTCTGGGTCCTGGAGGTGTTCTGACATGCTCTGACATTTGTGATTATTTCTGATACTTGTGACATTTTCATGGCTAAAGTCTGATTACACTGTATTCAGCACAAACTCTGCTACAGTAATATGTCAGCAGCATGCATGTAAAAGTTTTTAGTTTTGAGATAATGACGTTTATGCGTGGTTTGTGAAAAAACAAAAAACAAATGTCAGTGAAATAAGATCATAAATCCCATAATGATTATTTCTTCACAAGACTTTTGAAAATTGTATCACGTGGCCTAGAATATTTGCTTCAAAACTATGTGAAAATCATCCTGACTACTCATTCAGATAAGACAATAAAGTCTTTTAAATTTTGTATGACGTGTTTTGTGTAAGAAAGCTTTATGCGAGAAGGCGTTAACCACTGTGAATCTCTCATTAATATGTATGCTTTTCACACCTGAGGAAGACAAAGACCCCTCCCATAATGGCCATATAAGGTGCTATCAGGCCCTATCATTAGGAGCCTTGCACAAATAATGAGGAGAGCCCTAAAAAAGAATGGCTTTTTGATTGTTTGGATTTATTTACAAAATAATCCAAAGATACACAACAAATGACAAAAAAAGCACATTATTGAACACACTGATCTTTAGATGACACACACCCTGTTCAACAGAGACCTTTGTGCCATTCCTGAAACATAGTACATACCTGTCCATGTTCCATTTACCATGTTCATGTACAGAGACTCATGTGAATGTTTAAGTCAGCAGGACTCAGTGGCTCAGTGGTCCCTGAAAAAAAAAAAACAACAACAAACAAAAAAACAACTGTGAATGCTGATATCCAGAGAAAGGCTGCACGATTTTGGGAATACATTTGAGATTTTTCTGGTTAAAATAGCTTTTTACAAATTATAAAATACACACACACATAGTCTACATATATAGCCTATATATTTAAAATGAACACCAGGTTTGTTGTGCAGTGCATATAGCCAACGTGTATGGCTGCATAAAATAATAACAATAGTCTATAGCAGGCGGCCTAGTAATACACTAGAGAAACATTTATTGATATGTTACTTCAAATGTTTACAATCGTTATGACGTTCTGACGTAAACCATGAAACCTAATGTTTGGTGCGTTTGGCTTTTCAAACTCAGAGCGCGCGCAGAGAAAATTTACTGGATCGAGCAACTATGAAACATTGTTAACATATTATACATATCTAACGTTACGTTTGAGCAGATATCCACAAACACCGTATTTAACAGTAAACCCGGATCTAAACATTATAATATTCACAATAGTAGAGTACCGGTAAACACTATAGGCTAACGTTACTAGCTTACTATATCATGCTTTTATTATCAAACATAAGAACAACCTTGTGTACATGAATATAAATTTCGCATTGAAATGTATGCCTGCCTGTCTGTAGTTCATATTTCAACATGTTTCTGTCGATTTCATACATTTTAGTCTAGCAACAGCTTGATTGCATTTCAACAATAACTAATAATATAATTCATAATACATTTCTTACCTTACATCTTTCTTGTCTTCAAATCGCGATCTTCTTCTTCTGAGGTAAGTTAAATCCAATGTAAGATCACAGCGTGTTTTCCAACCTCGGCGAAAAGCATTGGACTGATGAAGTTTGCTGCTTTGTTTTTGAGGTAATGTGGGCGTTCGCGTTCCTTCACGTGGATATTTGCATATCAATCTCTTTTGCTCGCGTGGGCGTGGCTCATTAAAAATAATTAGCAAGGGTTTGAGAAACTGGAAATCTTGTTGGTTTTATACAAATTACTTAAACAGAGAATATTTGTTTTTGTTTTTAATCAGATAATTTAAAAGTACACACTTACATGTTTATAAAGATATATGGCTCATAAATGTGAGACAAGTATTCGCTGAGTTTTGTTTCAGTTTATAGACGTGCTCAAGAAAAAAAAGTTCACGAGATGGAGAGACAGAACGCATACCCTGTTTATTTTCTTTATTTTACAAAAGCACAAGGTTTTGTTTTTATTGTAAGTGGATACATACAAAAGTAGACATCTCACAGATTATTTTTTCATGTTTCTTTTTTCTGTATGACCATAAATGACTGAGTATTTTAAGTCTATGTTGCTGCTATGTGAAAAAAAAAAAAAAACGGCAAAACGCGCCGGCGCGTTTTCAGACCCCAGAGGGTTAACCCTATGGGGTCTAAGGGGTTTTTGAGGTCCTTGAGATGTTTTGACATGCCCTGACATTTGTGTTTTTTCAGTTGCTTATAAACATATTAATGGCAAAGTTGTCATTGCACTCTATTTAGCACAAACAGGGCTACCATAATATGTGAGCAACATGTATGTACATGTTTATATTTTTGAAGGAATATTGTTTATGCATGGTTATTGAAAAAACTAAAACTTAAAGCCTCTGAAATAAGGCCACAAAACACTCACTAAACATGTGTTCACGATACTTTTGACTAATGGACGTTGTTGCCTAGAATTTTTGCTTCAAAATGATCTGAAAATCATCCTGCTTAATCATTTACACAAAACAATACATTGATTTAAACTTTTTAAGACACTTTTTGTCTGTGAAGGCAATATGCGAGTGGGCGTGATTCTCACCTGAGTGGGCGTGATTCTCATTGCATAATGAGCCTTGCATAATAATGAGCGCATAATTAGCCTTTCACACAGGTGTGTCACTGGGTACCAAAGAATGCGAGGACAAAAGAAGCTATATACACACACACACACACACACACACACACACACACACACACACACACACACATATATATATTAGTGGTGGGCATAGATTAATTTTTTTAATCTAGATTAATCTCACTGTAATCTTGGAATTAATCTAGATTAATCTAGATTAAAATGGCTCATTTGAATTCTGCCGAAGGCATTCAGAATATGTGTGCTACCCAAAAAATGACTAAAAGTAAGTCTTTGAGAACGGGTTTCCAGGTGCCGCATTAGACCACCATTTTTTAACATACGTAGAATTTCTATAACTCTGTGTGTTGAACTGATAATCACTCTTTTGTGTGAACACAATCTACTTAATACAGATGTTACAAAGAAATACAGATGTTACAAAGAATAACAACAAATAAAAAAAATATATAATCTATGACAAAAATGCTATTATAAACTACATTAGTGGATAATTAAATAAAACAATAATTTGATAAAATCTGAACATTTAGTGAAAAAAACAATTTAGTGGAGAATAATTAAGAGACAATAAGTGTACTAATCAATTTGATAAAACGTTACATGCTCTTTGTGTTGTTGTAAAATACATTCATGAAAAACAAGATAAAAAAACAGAAAGGCTATTAACAAGAAAGGCTATTAATAATATTTCATTGCGCAAAAAGTATTATGATATGAAAGGCTCCAATATATATATATATATATATATACAGTGAAGAAAATAAGTATTTGAACACCCTGCTATTTTGCAAGTTCTCCCACTTAGAAGTCATGGAGGGGTCTGAAATTGTCATCGTAGGTGCATGTTCACTGTGAGAGACATAATCTAAAAAAAAAAAATCCAGAAATCACAATGTATGATTTTTTAACTATTTATTTGTAATATACAGCTGCAAATAAGTATTTGAACACCTGAGAAAATCAATGTTAATATTTGGTACAGTAGCCTTTGTTTGCGATTACAGAGGTCAAACATTTCCTGTAGTTTTTCACACAATGCAGGAGGGATTTTGGCCCACTCCTCCACACAGATCTTCTCTAGATCAGTCAGGTTTCTGGGCTGTCGCTGAGAAACACTGAGTTTGAGCTCCCTCCAAAGATTCTCTATTGGGTTTAGGTCTGGAGACTGGCTAGGCCACGCCAGAACCTTGATGCTTCTTACAGAGCCACTCCTTGGTAATCCTGGCTGTGTGCTTCGGGTCATTGTCATGTTGGAAGACCCAGCCTCGACCCATCTTCAATGCTCTAACTGAGGGAAGGAGGTTGTTCCCCAAAATCTCGCAATACATGGCCCCAGTCATCCTCTCCTTAATACAGTGCAGTCGCCCTGTCCCATGTGCAGAAAAACACCCCCAAAGCATGATGCTACCACCCCCATGCTTCACAGTAGGGATGGTGTTCTTGGGATGGTACTCATCATTCTTCTTCCTCCAAACACGGTTAGTGGAATTATGACCAAAAAGTTCTATTTTGGTCTCATCTGACCACATGACTTTCTCCCATGACTCCTCTGGATCATCCAAATGGTCATTGGCAAACTTAAGACGGGCCTTGACATGTGCTGGTTTAAGCAGGGGAACCTTCCGTGCCATGCATGATTTCAAACCATGACGTCTTAGTGTATTACCAACAGTAACCTTGGAAACGGTGGTCCCAGCTCTTTTCAGGTCATTGACCAGCTCCTCCCGTGTAGTTCTGGGCTGATTTCTCTCCTTTCTTAGGATCATTGAGACCCCACGAGGTGAGATCTTGCATGGAGCCCCAGTCCGAGGGAGATTGACAGTCATGTTTAGGTTCTTCCATTTTCTAATGATTGCTCCAACAGTGGACCTTTTTTCACCAAGCTGCTTGGCAATTTCCCAGTAGCCCTTTCCAGCCTTCTGGAGGTGTACAATTTTGTCTCTAGTGTTTTTGGACAGCTCTTTGGTCTTGGCCATGTTAGTAGTTGGATTCTTACTGGTTGTATGGGGTGGACAGGGGTCTTTGTGCAGCTAACGACCTCAAACAGGTGCGTCTCTAATTTAGGATAATAAATGGAGTGGAGGTGGACATTTTAAAGGCAGACTAACAGGTCTTTGAGGGTCAGAATTCTAGCTGATAGACAGGTGTTCAAATACTTATTTGCAGCTGTATCTTACAAATAAATAGTTAAAAAATCATACATTGTGATTTCTGAATTTTTATTTTTTTAGATTATGTCTCTCACAGTGGACATGCACCTACGATGACCATTTCAGACCCCTCCATGATTTCTAAGTGGGAGAACTTGCAAAATAGCAGGGTGTTCAAATACTTATTTTCTTCACTGTATATATATATATTGTCCTCGCACTTTCTTGTGGTACCCAGTGGAAAAAGACAAATGTTTTTCAAGATGTTTCCAACTCTAACTTTGAACCAATTCTGAAGAATATATATATTCTTCAGAATTGGTTCAAAGTTAGAGTTGGAAACAACTTGAAAAACATTTGTCTTTATCCACATATTTTGTATGCATGCAAATTGTATAATATCCAAGGTAAACATTTCTAGTCGTTGCAGTTAATTCTCATACTGTATTTTCAGAAAGTTTTGGAATATGTATCCTCTCCCCAAATTTGTCACTAATAAAACACAACAAAAAAAGATGACAATTTTAACAATATTTCAAGTGTAATCTTTCTTTGTAAAAAGTATACCTATTTCAAGGGTAACATAAGAGCAGAAATTGGCGAACAAAAGCTTATTTAATGTGTCAGTAGGCTGTTTTTACAGTAAAAACTATAATCCATCCAAAACTTATCAATGAAATTGTCTAAATATTCATATTTAGTCTGTAACATATCGTGTTTATGCGAGTGTGAGATGCGTGCTGTACAGCTGTAAACAACAGCGCGTGCGTCTGTGCCTTTCATTCATCATTCCCACACAGACACACAATTCATATTTAAACAGTCTTTTTGCGGTTTACAGTCACTCTCAATATCGCGATTATAACAAAGCTCTTAAAACTGCTGTCCGTAACTTTTTTTAAGTTAAAAATAATCCAAAATTATTATTTAAAAAAAAACATTCAAAAATGTTCAAAACTCTCTGCTTGCCATAGCTAGATTCAAAACGGTTAGCTTGTAATAATGATTTTAATTCCAGTGGTACTGGTGGGTTTCCGCGGGAAATTCGACCATGTCTTTGCGTCATTACGTCACATCCGTACACATAAAGAAGGTGTTTCGGCTGCGCGTGAGGAGATGTAGAGATGTATAGGCTTTTCTCGCAGCACTTTACATAATTAAACTCATGGCGGATCCAGAAAGATCCAAACAACAATCATCAGTGTCAACTGGAGATTTGGAGTTATAAAACCCAAAAGAATTCGTACTTCGGATTTAAGGTGGCTAGAGAAAGAGAAAGAAACCGTCTCATGCGAACACATTAAGGAACACATCAGCGGGGCTTTTGAAAGGTCCGTGAACTCTGTGTTTTGAAGGGGTTCGCATGAGACGGTTTCTTTCTCTTTCTCTAGCCACCTTAAATCCGAAGTACGAATTCTTTTGGGTTTTATAAGAGGGGCTCACGGAAGAAGAGACTGACATCTCTCTCTTTTTATATATATTACATAAACAGAGAATATTTGTTTTAGTTTTGAATTAGATCATTTAAAAGTACACACTTCAATGATTATAAAGATATATTGCTCATGCCTGTGTGAATAATATTCGCTGAGTTTTGTTTAAGTTTAGAGACGTGCTCCAGAAAAAAAGTTCACGGAGAAGGAGAGGCAGAGAACGCGCACCCTGTTTATTTTCTTTATTTTACAAAAGTATGTTTTATTTCGATTGGAAGTTGACCCATAAAAAAGTAGATATTTTACAGTTAATTTTTTCACATTTCTTAAGTGTGTATGACAAAAAATGACGGAGTATTTTAAGTCTATTTTGCTGCTATGTGAAAAAAATCATGCAAATCGCGCCGGTGCGATTTCAGACCCCAGAGGGTTAAATAAGCCAAAGCATTAAACCAAATTGGCCCATTCAGGCCCAATTGGACCATACCAACAATCAGGGTATTACCTTTAGCCTAAGGCCATAAATAAGCTATAAGCCAAGTAGAAAATAAACATTACATGAAAATAAAATAGTATCATCATATCACTATCATTTTATACCACATTTACACCACCTATTCACACCACCCATATACATACAAAACATTATTACAAACAAACACCCCTGTGAACAATGCTCTGCACCCTCTGCCCTATGACAAGGATAAATACTGCCCCATAGCGGCGCGCGCATCCGCATAGGAGCAGTCGAACCGGACCGGGTTGCAGGAAATGCGTGAGTCGTAATATGTATGAATTTACTAGGATTTTAACCAGAAACAGGGAGTAAATGGGACATGAACTAGTGGGTACCGCACTACATGTCATAGAGGTGGTAAAGTAGGAAGTTATAAGCAGTGACAAATTAGTTTTGAGTGTTGTAAATGAAATCGCGGACTAACCGCGCTACAAACAAATCAACGCGAATGAGTTAATGGCGCCTAGTCTCGCGCCAGCCTTCTCTTTAAACACAACCCCTCCCCCTGTGTTCATTAGCCATCCATACACCTTCACAAAATTCAATTCAATTCAATTCAAATTTATTTGTATAGCGCTTTTCACAATACACATTGTTTCAAAGCAGCTTTACAGAAAGTGCATTAGAAATGTACATAGAAAATACAGTTAGTTCATCATGTATTAATTTAGGGCATAACATATCGCCGGCGTTGAGCCGTCTCTCCACAGGCGTTTAGTCGTCTCTCCACAGGCGTTTAGTCGTCTCATCACAGGTGTTGAGTCGTCTCATCACAGGTGTTGGATCATCTGAAGTCTCCGTGAGAGGCTGGATACAAACTGTAGCTGACGAACGCTATTTACCTCGGGACTTGCGTCCCGAGATAACAGCAGAAAGGCAGATGAGAAATAATTAGCATAGCTGATGTTCATAATATTACTGCATTCGATCTGATTCGGCAGTAGTATAAAAGGTAAGCATTATGTGAATGCTTGGTTAAAGAGATGCGTCTTTAATCTGGTTTTAAACTGGGACAGCGAGTCTGAGCCTCGAACAATATCAGGAAGGCTATTCCAGAGTTTAGGAGCTAAATGTGAGAACGCCCTCCCTCCTTTAGTGGACTTAGATATCCAAGGAATGACCAGAAGCCTCGAATTTAGTGATCTTAAAGAGCGTGACGGATTGTAGGGCGATAGAAGGTCCGTTAAATACACAGGAGCTAAACCATTTAGAGCAGGGGTCTCAAACTCAACTTAACTGGGGGCCGCTGGAGGTAGAGTCTGGGTCAGGCTGGGCCGCATCAAGTATTCCACAAAAAATAGTATTCAAGTTAGTGTTGTAGTCAAGACCACCTAACCCGAGACCAAGACAAGACCAAGACCAGAGTGTATCGAGACCGAGACAAGACCAAGACCTTTAGGGGCCGAGACCAAGTCGAGACCAAGACCGAGGGAGGGCGAGACCGAGACCAAGACCAAGACCAGCGCCCCACACTACATGACACAAAAAAATGTCAAACATGATCAAAAGAGCTTCTCAAATTGATCTGAAAGATCCACATTAGCATAAAAATACATAGCCTAGATATTAAACACTCAAAGTTTAAATAAACGTAACCATCTTTATTCAATACTCCTGGGTGACTTCCATCATTTAGTACAGAATGTAAAACAATTATTCATTGTTCATCACTAAAGTCTTCACTTTTCTCCGCCTTTTATAAACAATACATAAAGTTATGTTGTTTTTAAACCTACAACAATCCTTTTTTAAAGGTATTTTAGCACAATTCACAACTAGCGGTAATTCAGGAAAAAATATCCGAATGCTCCACATGAAACTATGGTCTTCCGACCTTACTATCATGTTGATTTATTTTTATTAATATGTGCCATACAAGACAGTGCTTAAGAGACGGCGAACCCTCGTTTATACTTTCGCCTGGCTCCGAAGAGAAAGAGTGCGCGCGCGCGACCGGGGCGCTCTCTCGCTCTCGCTCGCGGTCTCTCTCTCTCTGTCACACGCGCAGCAGTTCGTCTACATTACTCATCGATCGTTTTACATCCAATAAAAGCAAGGATGTTAACAAAAAAATGAGACAATATACTGGCAATTTAGTGATATTTCCAAAGTTATGGTCTTGACTGGTCTTGAAAAAAATCGCGAGTCCTCAATGTCCGAGACAAGACCGAGACCAAATGCGGTCGAGTCCGAGACGAGACCGAGACCATCAAAAAGTGGTCTCGAGACCGGTCTCGAGACCAAGACCGGTCTCGAGTACTACAACACTAATTCAAGTATTCCAAAAAAGGAGCACAACTGATCCAATCTTCTCAACCTTTATTGTTAACGTTTCTTCTGAACTGTTCCTCTGAATTTGAACATTCCGTTCTGTAGGCTACATGATTGGTTCTTCATGAGCTGTCCTTCTGACAGTTAAAGTTCATTTTACAAACTTTCTTTGTCTTTTCCTTATAAACAACATCTTTGTGATACTTAATTTTACAAACATTCTTTTTCTTTTCCTTATAACACATATTTGTGATACTTATATTTGCTTATGTCCTTTTTATTTTCTTTATACAACACATTAATGATATTGAATGTTTTTTTGGAAGGCACATTTCCTTTTATTATACTTAGAAAAACGATTATTGCTTTTGAAATACAAATATCTTTGAAATACAAATATCTGCAGTCATGTCTGCCCGTCTGGGCCTGTTCACATATCGCGTCTTTTGCGCGCTCAAGTTCGTTATTTCAAATGTAGGCGCGCACTATGCACGCTCATAATGGAAGCGACGCGCTCGCGGTGCGACGCGCTAGTTTTTTCCAAGCACGTCCACGCCGCATCGAGATAAAAAGATCTCAACTTTTCAGAATGTCGCAAGCGCACCGTAGCTTAGCAACGACAGACGCCTACGGAGCGCAACCGCCCTAGCGCTCTGGAAAAAGGAGAACGCGGCGCGCCTGGCGTTTTCTACGCGTTTTTAGGCGCTAAAACGTTATGTGAATTCAGCCTTATTGAATTATTTCTACACATGTATAGTGTCTCAGGCAAATTACTGACTTTGCACAAATCAAAGCAAACCTTCTTATCAACCTGCTGGACACATATTACAAGCTCAAAATGATTATTCTCACATTGTTTTAGAGCAGGGGTCTCCAACACGTCGCTCGCGAGCTACCAGTAGCTCGTGTTGTGGTTTCAATCTTTTCGAGACAATGATTTCTCAGGGATCCATGATAACAGAAAATAATTAGACTTTATTCAACGAACAAAGCCGAGGGCCTCTTGCCAGAGACCACTCCCGAGCTCTGCTCAGCTCCACACATATACCTTCAACCCTTCCAAAAAAGGTCATACATACATATAGATATTTTGGGTAAAGGTCTTGTACCATGTGACATCTCAGAATAGAGTTTTCTGCTTCCTCAACATTCAAGGTCTTGTTACAGCACAAACAGAGAGGAAATCCAAAGTCACACACAGAGGAAATAATTGTGTATTCTTATATAGCTAAATTACTTGTTTTCTAAATAATAAAATCTTCAACACTCGTGGCATGTTCACATATCGCGCTCACATATTTTGCGTGCTCAAGTTCGTTATTTCAAATGTAGGCGCGCGGCAAGCGCGCTCATAAGCGACGCGCTCATTTTTTCCAGGCGCAGTAAGTTTGTACTTCGCGGTTGTCTATGACAACTATTGACAACAAACCCACCGTAAGCTGTCATGAGACTATCTATGGTAGCCCATAAGGGATAAAAAAAAAAAAAAAAATTTACGCGCCACACGCAACGACGGGCCGCACTAACATTAAACTTTAATGTCAAGTAGGGGGCCACAGCGAGTTTGAGACCACTGATTTAGAGCTTTATAAGTCAGAAGCAATACCTTGTAATTGATACGGAACTTAATAGGTAACCAATGTAGAGATGATAAAATTGGTGTTATATGATCATATTTTCTTGATCTAGTAAGAACTCTAGCGGCTGCATTTTGGACTAACTGTAGCTTGTTTATTGAGGATACAGGACAACCAGCTAATAAAGCATTACAGTAATCTAGTCTCGAGGTCATGAATGCATGAACTAACTTTTCTGCATCAGAAACGGATAGCATGTTCCGTAGCTTAGCAATGTTTCTAAGGTGGAAAAAGGCTGTTCTTGTAACATATGAAATATGAGTTTCGAAAGTCAAGTTGTGGTCAAGTATGACACCCAGGTCTGTAGTTTACTGTAGTGGATAAAGTAACAGGGCATCCTTCTAAATTAAAGTTGTATTGTAAGGGATTTTGTGGGTAGTTTTTTGGACCAATAAGTAATACCTCTGTTTTATCTGAATTTAATAGCAGGAAATTACACGTCATCCAGTATTTTATATCTTTAAGGCATTCTGTCAAGTTAGATAAGTTAGTGTTTTCATCTGGCCGTGATGAAATATATAATTGAGTGTCATCAGCATAACAGTGAAAATTAATTCCATGTTTTCTTATAATATTACCAAGTGGCAGCATATATATTGAGAATAGTAGAAGGCCTAAATCAGATCCTTGCGGTACTCCATAGTCTACTGACGTTATCTTTGATTTTTCCCCATTTAAACAGACAAAGTGGTAACGGTCTGATAAGTACGATCTAAACCAGCTTAATGCCTGTCCCTGAACACCAGTGTAGTTTTGTAGTCGATCCAGGAGTATTTTATGATCTATAGTATCAAATGCAGCGCTAAGATCGAGTAGAACTAGTATTGAGATGCAGCCTTGGTCAGAAGCTAAAAGTAAATCATTTGTAATTTTAACTAGCGCAGTTTCTGTGCTATGATACGGTCTGAATCCTGACTGAAATTTTTCATAGATATCATTTTCTTGCAAGAAAGAGCACAATTGGGCGGACACAACTTTTTCTAGTATTTTAGACATAAATGGAAGATTTGAAATGGATCTGTAATTTGCTAGGTTATTTGGATCTAATTGTGGTTTCTTAATAAGAGGTTTTATTACTGCCAATAAGAGGTTTTATTACTGCCAAAATAACACAATTAGCCTAAGTAAGGCATCATTTTTATAAAGGAGCGTGCGGGTTTATGTGTGTGCAAATGCGTAGGCAAATGTCCAGAGTCTCTCCCGCTCTCGCATGTAGACGTGAAAAAAAAACATTATTTAGTGGAGAATAATTAAGAGACAATAAGTGTACTAATAAATTTGATTAAACATTACTCTTTGTGTTGTTGTAAAATACATTAATGAAAAACAAGATTAAAAAAACCCAGAAAGGCTATTAACAAAAAAGGCTATTAATAATCTTTCATTGCGCAAAAGTATTATGATATTGTTACGCACCCTTAGACACAAAGTCGTTAAAGGGGCAACATTGAGGTCGTGATCAGAAGGTGGTGTATTTAACATGGCAAGAAACGACACGTAACGAGGTACTGTGAAAAAAAATTAAGTACAATTTATTGTACCAGTGAAATGTTACTGCAAAAGATAAACACTAATAATAATAATAATAATAAAGATAATAATACTTGTGGACAAAGAAAAATAAACAAAAAATACAGATTGAGAGTTCAAAAATAAATAACCCAAGAGAATAAGGACATAAATAGTGAAGCCAAAAGAAAGAAAAGAACAAAACAAATCTCCGGTTAACTAGTCCCAACCTCTTAGCTAACTAATAACAAAAAGAAAAGAAAAGACAGGGTTCTTCAGCGCAAAGCGCCCTCTCTAACTACTCTAACTAATAACAAAACATACAAGGGTGGCATTCGGCATCTCAGAACACGCTGGCAGAAAGAAAAAAACAACAGGATGATGTCTGTAACAGAAAATAACAAACATGAAAGCGTCAAACAGAGCGACAGAAAGAAACAAGCTGACATGCGTTCTTCTCAGCCTCCTTTTAAACTCGAGTGGGAAAACTTGACAGACTGCGGGGGAAAGATGACGTCACAACGTAGATGATGATTGACATCTCTCTCAGCCAACAGCGGACGAGTAGTGACGCAAGCCTAAGAAGTTGATAGAGAAAGAGAAACAAAAAGAAAACACATATACGCGAGACCACAGGGACGTAACAATATGAAGAGCTCCAATACAGTCCGGCACAAAGCGCTTATGCGCATCCCGAGCGCAGAATGATGCGCTTGAAGCAACGAGTCACGTCGAGTTCGCATTGAAAAGTTCAAAGCAGTGAAAGCACTAAGGAAAGACATGTTGATAGGTAGTGTATTATACAATATCTATCTTGCAATAGTTTATTCAGCCTTTTCTTTTAACCGTTTTAAATTTCAGTTACTGTGCGCATAGCTCTCTACTCGATTGTTGTGAATGTGATCTAACAGACACCCGGGAGAAAGTAACATGATTAAGGTACAGCAATACAGTCCAGCTAAATAAAGTTGTTTTATGCAAAATCATAGACCTTTATCTACAGATCAAGTATAATAATATTAACATTGAATAATCTTGGAGAATGTCGTGTTGACTGTCGTAACCGAACACGAAGCGCTGTTTGAGAGCTGAGTGGAGAATGTCTGACAGTGGAGGGAAAAGTTTACGTGAACTTGAATTAAACGACTTAAATATTAATTTCTACCTCACATTAGACTATAGAATGGCTTCTGAAGACTTATAGTGCACAAAAACTTTATGGTGCTTTATAATGTATTTGTGCATTTTGTGGAGCTTAACAATGTATTTGCACAATATCGGATTTGGATCGGCCTCATGTAACCGATACCCGATCCGGCTAAGAATGACAGTATCGGAGCCAATACCGATACTGAGTATCAGATCGGGACATCCCTACTAGCGATGTCAGGAAGATATAGACGGCTCAGGATTCAGCGTGATCCTGGGCCTGGGTCCCAGGGGGGAGAAGCCTGGCCGAAAAAGGAGCCTTCCAGGATTTAGATAGTTCATCATGCAGCTCGGGGAGAAAAGGAGCGGGCCTCAAGGGAGGTGTTGAGCTGCAACCAGGAAGAAAGCAGCCGTTGAATCTGAGCACGGGCTCATCGAGGAGCGACAATTCGAGGCCGAGGTCCTCCAGTATGGAGGTGGAGAAGTTCAGCATCCACACTGGCTCGTACCCCACTGGACTCTAGTAAGGAAGGGGCGGGATCCCGAACGGAGCCCGACCACTCTTCACTCCCCGAAGCAAGAAGAGAACAGCTGTCCTCCTCAGCGTTGTCTCCATCGAGCTCGTCACGTGCGATGGGAGCTGGCCATCCGTGAGCGAAACCGGAGACACGCCGGCGGAATCCCTGGCACTCGCGGCGGAACCCGCCGGCACTCGCGAGCAGGAACCTCTTCCGGCGGTCTCTGAGAGCAGCGCTTTTTACGGCGCGGCCCAGACGGTGGAGATGGCGGACGCCACGTTGAAAATGGCTAGTCGAGCCCGCAGGATTGACAAAGTCATCACGTCACATTTAAGGCAGCTGCCCTTGGACAGCGCGTGGTCTTTTCCCAGACAGGAAGCGCAAAGGATATGGCGGTCCCCGTTGCTGATAGGGGGGCTCTGCATGAGCCACAGGAAACTCGAGGCATTTGAATCAACGCCTCGGCTTTTATTTACAGAAAACGTGAGTGTCGCAGTGGCGAACACACACGGTAGCATAAGAAAAGGATATAGGCGCCAGATAGCGCAGCAGGAACGGCAACTGAAGGCGGCGAGAAGACGACCAGCTTCCTCAGCAAAAGCGTCCCGCTGAAAAGGCTTTTTCGATGGCGCAGGCTTCTTCTCCGAGATCCAGCGATGTGAATACTTCGCTGAAGAGATGAAAATCAAGGAGCATCCTATCGAGTTCGGGCTTATATAGGCTTAAGCCACGCCCCTTTGCGCGGGACGTGGTGGGTGAGGGTGCTGGCGGGTGATTGGTGCTTACGTCACGTACAGCCTCTCGATAGGTTGCAGCAGTTGCCTCGCCTAGGTTTGCTCTCTGCAGCAAATGTTTTAAACTAATACAAAATTATAGGATAATTTCTCGAGAAAGAGGTTTTTCCCGTAGCGTAAGCTAGCTTACGCCACACGAGAGTACTCTAGTAAGAGAACCATATTGGCATTAGTGGAATTGCACTAGCATGGTTTAAATCATACTTATCTGACCGTTATCAGTTTGTTGCAGTAAATGAAGAGATAAGTTTTCTTATCCTAACTTATTTGGTTCTGTAAGTCCCGCTAAATCGAACCAAAGGCGGCATACGATCAGCGGCGAAGGTCTCGCGCGTGTTCCGTCGTTTCCAGGCTAGTGGGATTTTGGATTAAATGCAATACACTTTCTCATATGTATTAACTCGTTATTTCATCTGACTCCAAAAATGAAAAGGTTTTAATGATATCTGTGCATCATTAAAATATAAGCGAGTGTTTGACCATTCCTTTTAACTTCAATGAAAATAATGTCAAAATCAGTTAGAATAATCAAATATAACAATTTATTATGTCGGGTAAAGTATCATGCCAATTTCATAATCAGTTCAAAGATAATCAATACAATACCATCGAAAAGATGCAAACCCAACATTGGATGGCTACATGAGGTTTGAAAGTCCTGGGACTTTCAACCTCACGGGCTCTCTGTGAACAGAAATCAGCCTCGATTTTCTCACTGCAGTCCATTAAATAGCCAGAATGTTTTCACATGGAAAACCTGCTAATTTGCATTAAGAAGTTACACCTCTTGGGGTGGGGGAAAAAGACCATTTGCCTTTCTTTGTGTGTCAGTTATCTCTAAACTCTTAAAACCTTAGTACCTTGTGTTTTACTCTTTGGGAATGAGACCATTGTACCAGTCGCACTGAGACCTTTAAAATTATACTAAACACATTTCGTAATGATCATCATTCACATTAAAAACCATAAATATACTTGTGTGAGTTTTAGTTGTCTCTGAGAGAATGAATGGTGTGGATAAGGTGAGGCTTTTGTCTCAAGGATGAGGGGGGAGGTCAAATGTTAATTTCCAGCTTCAGCCACCTATATCAGCCTTACAGTTCCCTAAACTGACCTGCTGTGCAGCAGTGAATGACAGACAGACTTCAGCAATTGTCCTCTAATGCTCTTTATTATGGCCAGGAGTTCTCGAGCAGTTCTCAGAGAATCTTCCAAGAATAAACAAGACCGGAGGATCTCAGACAATTTCCATTGAGAATCCCACCGAAAACACGGATACAACAGTTTTTATAGAATAGGGAGGTATGACATAATGACATTAATTTCATTGGTTCTTCATAGGCAGACTGTTTTGTTACTAGGTAGAGGAGATTTTGGTTTAACGATTACTTCATTGATGACAAGTTATAACCTAGTCATCTGCAGGGCCGTTTGAAGGAATTTGGGGGCCCCAAGCAAAATAGACATGGAGGTTTAAGTGCACTCCACAATTTATATGAATAAAAAAGGTTTACAGTGCAAATACTGCTGTTGCATATACTGTGCATAAAAATAAAAAAATACAGTGACATAAGCTATGAAAAAATCATGTTCCTCTGCCTTTTTCAGGTTAAATAATGTTTATAGATGGGTAAGGTTACAAATTATTTATTAAGTAAAAAGACTGTTTGCTAACAGTTAAATGACAATTAACTAAATATTAAATAACTGGTTCTTATAAAGTGTTACCGAAAACTTAAGATATGTTAGCATTTCGATATTTTGATATTAGAAGGGAAGGGATGCTGCTTTCACTACCAATGCTTAAAAACATCCCAAGCTAATATTTAATATTTCATGATGACTGCCGAGGAGGTTTGTATTTGCCGGCAGCAGAGATCGCGTGGTTGGCTGGCTGCTGTCAGCGACTACTGAGAGGGCCCCCTTGAGGGGGATTCCGATAACAGTGTCATTGCACTTTACTGCATTGACTATCAAAGGAGCGCTCACAGTGTGTCGTTGCATTTTATTCTTAAACAGTCGTTGTCTTGGGGCCCCAGTCCAGCTCGGGGCCCCAAGCAATTGCTTGGTTTGCCTGTCCTGTTCCGACGGGCCTGGTCATCTGTCTAGTTTCATTTCCCATATTTGTTATTTATACACACAGTCAGGGGTTTGACACACATACATTCATCTAAAGTACAGGATGTCTTAGTACATTGTTTCAGAGTGTTAGCATGTTAAATAAGGTCAGATGTTAAAACATGGTTAGCTTAATATTCAGTTTAAATTTTCCTCCACACACCTTACAGTAAAAGATGTAATGTTAAAGTCTGAATGTAACCCATTTTTGATCCAGCCACTTTTTATTTTACCTACCTTTTGTCTTGTTTCAGCCCCAAACCCCATCTCTGCAATACAAATTAATAAAGGCTGGTTTCTAAAGTACTTCTTCCTGCCTCCATGTTTTAATGTTCATGGGTAGCCTGAATGGGTTCCATTCAGACTTTAACATTAAGGGCCCTATCTTGCTCCCGGCGCAAATTACTTTGTAAACTGACGCATGTATCATTCCTATTTTGCACCTGTGCAAAGCGGACTTTTCCCTCCAGAGACACATGCCAGCAAACTAGAGAATGAACTTGCGCTCCCTGGATGGTTCAGCGCAAAAGTAATAATTTATAGACAAGACGAGTAGTTTGTTTAGGCATGGTTTGTAAAGAATTACAAACCTGCGCACATATATTCAAACGCACATAACTATAGAATCAATTCTTAATGCGCATGTGAACGCCAACAGCGTTTATCACAGTTTCGCGTTTAAAGTCTGTTTAGAGAGAACGACGTTGTCTTAGAGGCCCCTGTTTTAATAACAAATGATAATTTCGCCGGAAGTGAATCAATCAAAACTAACTTTAGCTGGAAATAACATTATTCAAGAACTGCTTTAAGCCAAAACAATCTCTGTTACCTTAAATTATATGTTTATCTCCGTAAAGCTGCTTTGAAACAATCTACATTGTTAAAAGTGCTATGGAAATGAAGATGACTTGAACTTGACAAGCAGCCTTTGGAGTTTCATCATTGGCAGCTCCCAATCCACTCCCTAGCAACTAAACAGAGTACCCTAGCAACCGTTTAGCAAGACCTATATCTCTGCATAAGAACGTCATATAGAGATGGGGGTTAGCTCTTTTGACTCATGCTAACAAACAGGACTTCCAACATGCTACACATGCTAGCTGTGAATAGCTAAATGCTTTAAGCAATTACTTAAGTGCTAAATCATGCCAAGAAAATGCTAAGAACTCCAATAATAACTATCTGTGACAACTACCAACCAGCTAGTAACACCATAGCAACCAGCCAGAATACCTTAGCAACCACCTAGCAACACCATAGAAACCACCCTCGCAACTGCCTAGCAACACTCTAGCAACCACACAAAATTCCCAAGCAATCGCCTAGAACACCCTAGCAAACCGCCTAGCAACACCATAGCAACCACCCAGAACACACTAGCAACACCATAGCAACCACCCAGAACAACCTAGCAACACCCAAGCAACCACCAAGAATACCCTAGCAACCGCTTAGCAACAGCATAGCAACCACCCAGAACACCCTAGCAAAGCCCTAGCAACTAACCAGAACACCTTAGCAACAGATAGCAACCAACCAAAACACCCTAGCAATCATCCAGAACACCCTAGCAAAACCATAGCAACTAACCAGAACACCTTAGCAACAGATAGCAACCAACCAAAACACACTAGTAAGAACCCAGAGTAGCCTAGCAACCGCCTAGCAACACCATAGTAATCACACAAAACATCATAGCAACTGCCTAGCAACGCGTTAGCAACCACCCAGAATACCCTAGCAACCGCTTAGCAAACCTTAGCAACCACCAAGAATACCCTAGCAACCACCTAGCAACACCATAGCAACAATAGCAACCACCCAGAACGCCCTAGCAACCACCTAGCGACACCATAGTAATCACACAGAACATCATAGCAACTACCTAGCAACGCCCTAGCAACCACCCAGAATACCCTAGCAACCGCCTAGCAAACCTTAGCAACCACCCAGCAACGCCTTAGCAACCACCAAGAATAACCTACCAACCGCCTAGCAACACCATAGCAACCACCCAGAACACCTTAGCAACCGCCTAGCAACACCATAGCAACCACCCAGAAAACCCTACCAATGCTCTAGCAATCACTCAGAAAACCCTAGCAATGCCCTAGCAACCACCCAGAACACCCTAGCAACTGCCTATCATAGTCAAGTCACCTTTATTTATATAGCGCTTTTTACAATACAGGTTGTATTAAAGCAGCTTCAAGTCAAGTCAAGTATATTTATATAGCGCTTTTCACAATACAGATTGTATCAAAGCAGCTTCACAGTATCACTCAAAACAACATACCAAACGTGGATGTCGAACATTGTTAGGGCTGATCAATGGTATTAATGATTGGTTATTTAATTTGAATATCCCCACAGTAATAACATAACAAAGTTTGTTTTTTTTTGAAGAAAATTGCATCATCGTCCACCTTAAGTAAGGCAGATCAATAATATTGTTGAATATTAAATGTCTCCAACTAAGCAAGCCAAAAGCCAAGGCAACAGTGGCAAATAACGAAAACTGCATCAGGTGACAGAATGTAGAAAAAAACCTTGGGAGAAACCAGGCTCAGTTGGAGGGCCAGTTTTCCTCTGGCCAATGAAGGAACAGTGTATGATTACGATTCGGGCAGCATTACAAGTCAGATTGGTTCGGAACATTTAGAGTATTTATCCATTTCCATCTGGTTGGAAGTCAAAGTCATCACGCCGGTATGGAGACGAGTTGTTGAGGATCAGTGCCGATGGCTGTCGTGTCGATGAGGCCTTCACAGGGCTGATGAGGCTGGCACTTCAGGATGTATTGGGATGGGTCCAGGTGCAGGTCCACCATAGGAGACTAGTTGACACTTCAGGACTGCGTTGTCGTAGTGTCCAGGTTCTAGTCCTTCATCAGATCTGGATACGGCCTGGATCCAGCGGATCGCGTTATACCTCGGGATAAATATTAGCATAGACGCCATCCTCCTTATGATGTACCAAGTGCATCATGATTTACGGGAAGTATTCTCGGTTCCGGGTGATCTAAACTATGGAGCCTAACATTGAAATACAGAAGTCTATAGTGTGTTATGTGTATGCAAGGCCAAAGAGATGTGTTTTTTTTTTTGTCTAGATTTGAACTGACAGAGTGTGTCTGCTTCCTGGACAATGTTAGGAAGACTGTTCCAAAGTTTTGGTGCTAAATAGGAAAGGGATCTACCGCCAGCAGTAAATTTTGATATTCTAGATATTATCAACTGGCTGGAATTTTGAGATCGCAATAGACCTGAAGTACTATAATGTGTTAAGAGCTCGATCAGGTACTGGGAGCTAAACCATTTAGTGCTTTATAAGTAATCAGCAATATTTTAAAGGGGTCATGACATGGCTTTTGTTTTTTGTTTTATTATGTTCCCTTAGGTGCTATTATAGTATTACTATAGTTTATTTGGACTAAAACCTTTTAAAATTGAGTGATTTATGACCTTTTCCCACCCTCTTTCTCATGATTCAAACAGTCTGTTTTGGGGGTGTTTCCCCTTTAAGAGTTCAGTGTTAACGCCTACTGTTATGATTGGCTAACGTCAGTGCTGCTTATGCGTAAAAAGTAGTTTTGAGATGAAATACATTACTTACAGTTTGCAGCATCGTTGTTGGGCCCAGAATAGTTGGCACAGCCTGATCTTTAAGCAAAGGTTTTCTGGCAAAGCCAGCATCATACTGCGATTTGTTCTCAAAATAGTCATCCTTAAAATGTAAAGAACAAATGTATATTAACCCTCTGGGGTCTGAAATAGCGCCGGCGTGATTTTTTTCACATAGCAGCAAAATAGACTTAAAATACTCCGTCATTTTTTGTCATACACACTTAAGAAATATGAAAAAATTAACTGTTAAATGTCTACTTTTTTATGGGTCGAACTAAAACATTGTACTTTTGTAAAATAAAGAAAATAAACAGGGTGTGCGTTCTGCCTCTCCTTCTCCGTGAACTTTTTTTCTGGAGCACGTCTCTAATCTTAAACAAAACTCAGCGAATATTATTCACTCAGGCATGAGCAATATATCTTTATAATCATTTAAGTGTGTACTTTTAAATTATCTAATTCAAAACTAAAACAAATATTCTCTGTTTATATAATCTATATAAAAAGAGAGAGATGTCAGTCGTTCTCATTTCAGCTAATTATCTTTTAATGTGACCACGCCCACAGAGAGCGTGCGGTATTCAAACGCAAATGTCCTGAGGCAAGCCATACAAACTGTTAACGCCCCCATATCAGCTGGATAAAACACATCAAGTTTAACAAGAATCGTGGACTTTACCTCGTCTTGCTGCGCTCTGAGGAATAATACTATCGTCCCAATCCTGGAACAATTTACCTCAGAAGTGCTGGTAGTTTCATTACGAGGAGCAATGAATCAAGCTGATGTAGTAAGTTATTTATTCTTAAGAGCTTTGTTATAATAGCGATATTGAAAGTGTCTGTATGAATTGTGTGTCTGTGTGTCAATGATGAATGTAAGGCACAGACGCGCGCTGTTGTTTACAGCTGTACAGCGCGCATCTCACACTCGCATAAACATGATATGTTACAGACTAAATATGAATATTTAGACAAGATTTCATTGATTAGTTTTGGATGGATTATAAAGTTTTTACTGTAAAAACAGCCTACTGCCACATTAAATAAGGTTTTGTTTGCCAATTTCTGCTCATGTTACCCTTGAAATACGTATACTTTTTACAAAGAAAGATTACACTTGAAATATTGTTAAATTGTAATCTTTTTTTGTTGTGTTTTATTAGTGACAAATTTGGGGAGAGGATACATATTCCAAACCTTTCAGAAAATACAGTATGAGAATTAACTGCACAATTACTAGAAATGTTTACCTTGGACATTATACCAATTTGCATGCATACAAAATATGTGGATAAAGACAAATGTTTTTCAAGTTGTTTCCAACTCTAACTTTGAACCAATTCTGAAGAATATATATATTCTACAGAATTGGTTCAAAGTTAGAGTTGGAAACATCTTGAAAAACATTTGTCTTTTTCCACTGGGTACCACAAGAAAGTGTGAGGACAATATATATATATATATATATATATATGTGTGTGTGTGTGTGTGTGTGTGTGTGTGTGTGTGTATATAGCTTCTTTTGTCCTCGCATTCTTTGGTACCCAGTGACACACCTGTGTGAAAGGCTAATTATGCGCTCATTATTATGCAAGGCTCATTATACAAGGCCATTTTCCTCTTAGGTGAGAATCACGCCCACTCAGGTGAGAATCACGCCCACTCGCATATTGCCTTCACAGACAAAAAGTGTCTTAAAAAGTTTAAATCAATGTATTGTTTTGTGTAAATGATTAGGTGGGATGATTTTCAGATCATTTTGAAGCAAAAATTCTTGGCAACAACGTCCATTAGTCAAAAGTATTGTGGACACATGTTTAGTGAGTGTTTTGTGGCCTTATTTCAGAGGCTTTAAGTTTTAGTTTTTTTCAATAACCATGCATAAACAATATTCCTTCAAAAATACAAACATTTACATGTTGCTCACATATTATGGTAACCCTGTTTGTGCTAAATAGAGTGCAATGACAACTTTGCCATTAATATGTTTATAATCAACTGAAAAAAAACACAAATGTCAGGGCATGTCAAAACATCTCAAGGACCTCAAAAACCCCTTAGACCCCAGAGGGTTAACACTGCCGTGACTTGGACGTCCACAAAAAATAAACTGCATCCATTTTTCCCTGACGTCAGCGTATTCAAACATGTTGTTTGTCCACAGCCAGGAACAGCACATCTGCGTGGCATCGCAATCTTCTTGTAAACAGACCCACTCGCTGCACGTTGACTGAACACCTATGGGCACGAGCACGATGCGATGATGCGAAATGAGGCGTAGTTGTCCTGCGCTTGAAGCGGTCATATGCAAACGACTGGTACGTCACTTCGTACCGTGACGTCACTTCGTACCGTGACGTCACTTCATACCGTGACGTCACTTCATACCATGGATCCACAACGAGCTGTATTTAGAGCTTGATTAAATAAATTGTTCGTTTATAATGGGGAGGATGTCTTAAGCTATGAAACTTGCAGGAAGTTTTAATGGTACAAAGACCTCTTAAATACCAAAAGATTGACATTCACATGTTCAGGGAAAGGATAAAAGAACACTGAAACTGTTGCTCTCTCTTTTTTTATGCGCTGGCTCTCTTTGATTCTCTGGGTCCCTCTTGGGGCTCTCGCTCTTTACCTCCTCTTCTCTCTCACTCACTCACTCTCTCTCTCTCTCTCTCTCTCTCTCTCTCTCTCTCTCTCTCTCTCTATCTCTCAGGTAACATTTTACATACATGCTGGGTACAATTAATTATACACTCACCTAAAGGATTATTAGGAACACCATACTAATACTGTGCAGAGGTGGGTAGTAACGAAGTACATTTACTTCGTTACATTTACTTGAGTATTTTTTTGGAAAAATTTTACTTTTAAGAGTAGATTTAATTGTGGGTACTTTTACTTTAACTCGAGTACATTTCTAATGAAAAAACTGTACTTTTACTTTGTTACGTTGGGGGACGTTCCTCTCGTTACTTTATTTTAATGTAATACGTGTTGTTAAAAGCGTAGTTTATTCTAAGCGCGCGCTCTATCTTTTTTCTGGGCATGAGCGATGCTCAATTCACAAATTAATCACTCTTTTGAGTCGATTCTGTTCAAAGACGTCATCAAACAAGTTGGGCAGATCTGTCTAAATCGGTTCGCGAATCAGTTTGAATGATCCGTTCAGTTTCCTGCACGCACTGAATGCAAAACTCCACAGAGTCACTCCGGAATAAAGTCAGAGTTTATTCCGACATTGTCTAATAATCCAAATGTAGTTGTATAAGTTACTATACTATTATACAAACCAAAGGACAGGCAATATGGTTTTCGGGCTATACAGATATAAGATATATATATATATATATATACACTCACCGGCCACTTTATTAGGTACACCTGTCCAACTGCTCCTTAACACTTAATTTCTAAGCAGCCAATCACATGGCGGCAACTCAGTGCATTTAGGCATGTAGACATGGTCAAGACAATCTCCTGCAGTTCAAACCGAGCATCAGTATGGGGAAGAAAGGTGATTTGAGTGACTTTGAACGTGGCATGATTGTTGGTGCCAGAAGGGCTGGTCTGAGTATTTCAGAAACTGCTAATCTACTGGGATTTTCACGCACAACCATCTCTAGGGTTTACAGAGAATGGTCCGAAAAAGAAAAAACATCCAGTGAGCGGCAGTTCTGTGGGCGGAAATGCCTTGTTGATGCCAGAGGAGAATGGCCAGACTGGTTCGAGCTGATAGAAGGGCAACAGTGACTCAAATAACCACCCGTTACAACCAAGGTGGGCAGAAGAGCATCTCTGAACGCACAGTACGTCGAACTTTGAGGCAGATGGGCTACAGCAGCAGAAGACCACACCGGGTGCCACTCCTTTCAGCTAAGAACAGGAAACTGAGGCTACAATTTGCACAAGCTCATCGAAATTGGACAATAGAAGATTGGAAAAACGTTGCCTGGTCTGATGAGTCTCGATTTCTGCTGCGACATTCGGATGGTAGGGTCAGAATTTGGCATCTACAACATGAAAGCATGGATCCATCCTGCCTTGTATCAACGGTTCAGGCTGGTGGTGGTGGTGTCATGGTGTGGGGAATATTTTCTTGGCACTCTTTGGGCCCCTTGGTACCAATTGAGCATCGTTGCAACGCCACAGCCTACCTGAGTATTGTTGCTGACCATGTCCATCCCTTTATGACCACAATGTACCCAACTTCTGATGGCTACTTTCAGCAGGATAATGCGCCATGTCATAAAGCTGGAATCATCTCAGACTGGTTTCTTGAACATGACAATGAGTTCGCTGTACTCAAATGGCCTCCACAGTCACCAGATCTCAATCCAATAGAGCATCTTTGGGATGTGGTGGAACGGGAGATTCGCATCATGGATGTGCAGCCGACAAATCTGCGGCAACTGTGTGATGCCATCATGTCAATATGGACCAAACTCCCTGAGGAATGCTTCCAGCACCTTGTTGAATCTATGCCACGAAGAATTGAGGCAGTTCTGAAGGCAAAAGGGGGTCCAACCCGTTACTAGCATGGGGTACCTAATAAAGTGGCCGGTGAGTGTATATATATATATATATATATATATATATATATATATATATATATATATATATATATATTAGTGCTGTCAAACGATTAAAATATTTAATCGCGATTAATCGCATTGATGTCATAGTTAACTCGCGATTAATTGCATTTAATCGCACATTTTTATCTATTCTAAATGTCTCTTGATTTCTTTTTGTCCCATTATTTTTTCTCATTTTAATGCTCTTATCAACATGGAAAAGTGGATCGGCTTGCTTTGTGCAAATGTTTTTTATTGAAAACAATATTGGCATATATACTGTTCAATTTCACACTAAAACATTCTCACTTGGAGCAAATAATCTCTCACACAATGTAACACTGTCCATCAATAAAAGGGTGAAAGAAATACTGACGAGGTCCTGATATTGACGAGGGGGCGGAGAATTCGCATCAGCTGTGTGTGTGTGTGTGTGTGTGCTTGGCCATCATCAAGTGGTATTTCAGACTGGACGTGCTGCGATGATGATAGCTCAGTTCACAACGACAAAACACACAGATCACTTTGGTCTTGTCAATGGAACCATTTGGCAACTTTTTAAAAGTAAACTTTCAATTCAGAATCTTATTGGCATCCATTTCGGCGTCTCGCGCTCGTCATCCACTCAAAACTGGACATTTTGAACGTTCCTATAACATTCAGAAATAACGTTTTTATAACTTAATGGGAACGTTATGAAAACGTTCTTATAACCTAAAATTGTTAGCTGGGGAAGAGGAGAGATTCGCGATTGCACTGACTGAACACGTTTTAAGTGCAGGCATATTCTCTGAGCGAGCCCAGAGAAAATTCTTACAAGAGCAGCGTGTATCTGAGAGCGTGCGAGGCGCAACTCGAGCAGAGAGATTCGCACTCGCGCATCCGGCTCGCAAGCCCAAACAAGTGTGTGCGGCGTGCCTGTTGTTTTGTTTCCGGTCTAGCTAGATCCGCTTGCGCTTTCAAAACGTCCTCGCGCGGCGCAAGCCATTGAAATGAATGGGTTTCATAGCGCAGCGCCGCGCATGCCGCGTCCTGGTGCAAAAGCATGTGAAAAAAAACTACAAAGATTGCTAGGCCAAAAAGACTGTTAATCGCGCGATAAAAAAATTAACGCCGTTAAAATGGGTTTGCGTTAACGCCGTTAATAACGCATTTAACTGACAGCCCTAATATATATATATATATATATATATATATATATATATATATATATATATATATATACACTCACCGGCCACTTTATTAGGTACACCTGTCCAACTGCTCCTTAACACTTAATTTCTAAGCAGCCAATCACATGGCGGCAACTCAGTGCATTTAGGCATGTAGACATGGTCAAGACAATCTCCTGCAGTTCAAACCGAGCATCAGTATGGGGACGAAAGGTGATTTGAGTGACTTTGAACGTGGCATGATTGTTGGTGCCAGAAGGGCTGGTCTGAGTATTTCAGAAACTGCTAATCTACTGGGATTTTCACGCACAACCATCTCTAGGGTTTACAGAGAATGGTCCGAAAAAGAAAAAACATCCAGTGAGCGGCAGTTCTGTGGGCGGAAATGCCTTGTTGATGCCAGAGGTCAGAGGAGAATGGCCAGACTGGTTCGAGCTGATAGAAGGGCAACAGTGACTCAAATAACCACCCGTTACAACCAAGGTGGGCAGAAGAGCATCTCTGAACGCACAGTACGTCGAACTTTGAGGCAGATGGGCTACAGCAGCAGAAGACCACACCGGGTGCCACTCCTTTCAGCTAAGAACAGGAAACTGAGGCTACAATTTGCACAAGCTCATCGAAATTGGACAATAGAAGATTGGAAAAACGTTGCCTGGTCTGATGAGTCTCGATTTCTGCTGCGACATTCGGATGGTAGGGTCAGAATTTGGCGTCTACAACATGAAAGCATGGATCCATCCTGCCTTGTATCAACGGTTCAGGCTGGTGGTGGTGGTGTCATGGTGTGGGGAATATTTTCTTGGCACTCTTTGGGCCCCTTGGTACCAATTGAGCATCGTTGCAACGCCACAGCCTACCTGAGTATTGTTGCTGACCATGTCCATCCCTTTATGACCACAATGTACCCAACTTCTGATGGCTACTTTCAGCAGGATAATGCGCCATGTCATAAAGCTGGAATCATCTCAGACTGGTTTCTTGAACATGACAATGAGTTCGCTGTACTCAAATGGCCTCCACAGTCACCAGATCTCAATCCAATAGAGCATCTTTGGGATGTGGTGGAACGGGAGATTCGCATCATGGATGTGCAGCCGACAAATCTGCGGCAACTGTGTGATGCCATCATGTCAATATGGACCAAGCTCCCTGAGGAATGCTTTCAGCACCTTGTTGAATCTATGCCACGAAGAATTGAGGCAGTTCTGAAGGCAAAAGGGGGTCCAACCCATTACTAGCATGGGGTACCTAATAAAGTGGCCGGTGAGTGTATATATATATATATCAGATATACAGAAATGCTTGTCTCTTCTGTTTTTGTTGCAAAGATAGCTTATCTAATTATGATAATAATAGTCATTTAAATGAAAATATCTAAATAATATCATGTTTTATATATATATGTGTATATATAGGCCTATGTGATCCAAAGTAACTAGTAACTAACTACTTGAGTAGTTTTTTCATTGGATACTTTTTTACTCTTACTCAAGTAACTATTAAGATGAATACTTTTACTTTTACTTTGAGTAAGTATTTCTATAAGTACTTGTACTTTTACTTGAGTACAGTTTTTGGATACTCTACCCACCTCTGATACGGTGTTTGACCCCCTTTTGCCTTCAGAACTGCCTTAATTCTACGTGGCATTGATTCAACAAGGTGCTGAAAGCATTCTTTAGAAATGTTGGCCCATATTGATAGGATAGCATCTTGCAGTCGATTGAGATTTGTGGGATGCACATCCAGTGCACGTAGCTCCCGTTCCACCACATCCCAAAGATGCTCTATTGGGTTGAGATCTGGTGACTGTGGGGGCCATTTTAGTACAGTGAACTCATTGTCATGCTCAAGAAACCAATTTGAAATGATTCGAGCTATGTGACATGGTGCATTATCCTACTGGAAGTAGCCATCAGAGGATGGGTACATGGTGGTCATAAAGGGATGGACATGGTCAGAAACAATGCTCAGGTAGGCCGTGGCATTTAAACGATGCCCAATTGGCACTAAGGGGCCTAAAGTGTGCCAAGAAAACATCCCCCACACCATTACACCACCACCAGCAGCCTGCACAGTGGTAACAAGTCATGATGGATCCATGTTCTCATTCTGTTTACGCCAAATTCTGACTCTACCATCTGAATGTCTCAACAGAAATTGAGACTCATCAGACCAGGCAACATTTTTCCAGTCTTCAACTGTCCAATTTTGGTGAGCTCTTGCAAATTGTAGCCTCTTTTTTCTATTTGTAGTGGAGATGAGTGGTACCCGGTGGGGTCTTCTGCTGTTGTAGCCCATCAGCCTCAAGGTTGTGCGTGTTGTGGCTTCACAAATGCTTTGCTGCATACCTCGGTTGTAACGAGTGGTTATTTTTAACGAGTGGAGACACCTGAAAAGCATCTTAAATGTCCGCTTCACGATTGAGCACATATTAACTTAAAGTCGTAAGGAAATGCATAGGAACACATAATGCAACAAAACAAAATCATATCATGTTCAATGTAAAATACCATGTTCATGTCAGCAAGTGTGAATGGTACATCTGGTCTCTATGGTGTTGCTAGGGTGTTCTAAGGTATTTTGGGTGGTTGCTATGGTGTTGCTAGGGTGTTCTAAGGTATTTTGGGTGGTTGCTAGGGTGTTCTGGGTGGTTGCTAGGATGTTCTGGGTGTTGCTATGGTGAACTATTTATGAGTTTAAAAGTTCATAAGCGTATGAATTCATGAGAGTTCATAAGTATATGAATGAATGAATTTATAAGTTCCTGAGTTTATAAGTGTATGAATTCATGAGTTTATAAGTTAATTAGTTTATAAGTTTATGAGTAAGAGTTCAGAGTTTATTAATTTATGTTTAGGAGTTCATAAGTATATGAATTCATGAGTTTATAAGTTAATTAGTTTATAAGTTTAAATGAGTAAGAGTTCAGATTTTATTAATTTATGTTTAAGAGTTCATAAGTGTATGAATTCATGAGTTTATGTTGAGTCAATTAGTTTATAAATGTATGAGTTTAGAGTTTATTAGTTTAAATGAGTCTCAATGGCTCATATAGTATATAAGTGTATGAGTTTAAAGTGTAAGAGTTTGAGTTTAGAGTTTATAAGTTTAAATGAGTCTAAGAGTTCAAGTTTAGAGTTTATTAATTTATTATGAGTTTAAGAGTTTATAAGTGTAGATAGATAGATAGATAAGTGTCATAGATAGATGAGTTTATTAGTTTAAATTAGTCTCATTGGCTCATATAGTATATAGAATGGCAGTTTGATTTAGTCTAGGGTTTCAAGGGATTTACATTTGAATTTTTGACAGTTGGGGAGTTTGAAAATCTGAACATTCCGCAATGTTAAGTCAATGGGAGTTTTTCCGATTTTGATCGTCATTTTTAGGAAAACCTTAAGTCCGATCAGTTAGAAAAGATATAGCAACTAACTTCAGAACAGTCCAAAGGTCTAGTCTGAGTTTGTAGAGTTAAAGCTCTAGGCTGAATTAAAGTCAACAGTTTTCTAAGAAGAATAATAATAAGTTTAAATAGGATATCAGTAAGTTGGCTCTCACTAGCCAACTTAAGTTTACATAGGATTTCAGTAAGTTGGCTTTCACAAGTGAAAGTTTGGACCAGCAAGTTTGAAGAAGTTGAAAGTAGTTTGAAGTTGAAAGTAGTTTGTAGTTTAAATTAGTTTATACTTTAAATTAGTTTAAAGTTTAATTAGTTTAATGTTTAAAGTAGTTTAAAGTTTAAAATAGTTTTAAGTAGTTTCTAGTTTAAAGTAGTTTCTAGTTTAAAGTAGTTTCTAGTTTAAAGTAGTTTCTAGTTTAAAGTAGTTTAAAGTTTAAAGTATTTTAAAGTAGTTTCTAGTTTAAAGTAGTTTAAAGTTTAACTTAGTTTAAATTAGTTTCTAGTTTAAAGTAGTTTAAAGTTTAAAATAGTTTAAAGTAGTTTCTAGTTTAATGTAGCTTCTAGTTTAAAGTTTAACTTAGTTTAAAGTTTAAAGTAGTTTAAAGTAAAGTCGCTAGGGTGTTTCTAGTGGGTTGCTAAGGTGTTATAGGTGGTTGTTAGGGTATTCTAAGGTATTTTGGGTGGCTGCTTGGGTGTTTTGGGTGGCTGCTAAGGTGTTCTAAGGTATTTTGGGTGGTTGTTAGGGTGTTGCTAGGGTGTTCTGAGGTATTTTAGGTGGTTGCTATGGTGTTGCTAGGGTGTTCTAATGTATTTTGGGTGGTTGCTAGGGTGTTCTAAGGTATTTTGGGTGGTTGCTAGGGTGTTCTAAGGTATTTTGGGTGGTTGCTAGAGTGTTGCTAGGTTGTTCTAAGGTATTTTGGTTGGTTTCTAGGGTGTTCTGGGTGGTTGCTAGGGTGTTCTAATGTATTTTGGGTGGTTGCTAGGGTGTTCTAATGTATTTTGGGTGGTTGCTAGGGTGTTCTAAGATATTTTGGGTGGTTGCTAGGGTGTTCTAAGGTATTTTGGTTGGTTGCTAGAGTGTTCTAGGTGGTTGCTTGGGTGTTCTAAGGTATTTTGGGTGGTTGCTAGGGTGTTCTGGGTGGTTGCTAGGGTGTTCTAATGTATTTTGGGTGGTTGCTAGGGTGTTCTAAGGTATTTTGGGTGGTTGCTAGGGTGTTGCTAGGGTGTTCTAATGTATTTTGGTTGGTTGCTAGGCTGTTGCTAGGGTGTTCTAATGTATTTTGGGTGGTTGCTAGGGTGTTCTGGGTGGTTGCTAGGGTGTTGCTAGAGTGTTCTAAGGTATTTTGGTTGGTTGCTAGTGTGTTCTGGGTGGTTGCTAGGGTGTTCTAAGGTATTTTGGTTGGTTGCTAGGGTGTTCTGGGTGGTTACTAGGGTGTTCTAATGTATTCTGGGTGGTTGCTAGGGTGTTCTAAGGTATTTTGGGTGGTTGCTAAGGTGTTCTGGGTGGTTGCTAGGGTGTTCTAAGATATTTTGGGTGGTTGCTAGGGTGTTCTAAGGTATTTTGGTTGGTTGCTAGTGTGTTCTGGGCTAGGGTGTTCTAAGGTATTTTGGTTGGTTGCTAGTGTGTTCTGGGTGGTTGCTAGGGTGTTCTAAGGTATTTTGGTTGGTTGCTAGGGTGTTCTAAGGTATTTTGGGTGGTTGCTAAGGTGTTCTGTGTGGTTGCTAGGGTGTTCTAAGATATTTTGGGTGGTTGCTAGGGTGTTCTAAGGTATTTTGGTTGGTTGCTAGTGTGTTCTGGGTGGTTGCTTGGGTGTTCTAAGGTATTTTGGGTGGTTGCTAGGGTGTTCTAAGGTATTTTTGTTGGTTGCTAGGGTGTTCTGGGTGGTTGCTAGGGTGTTCTAATGTATTTTGGGTGGTTGCTAGGGTGTTCTAAGGTATTTTGGGTGGTTGCTAAGGTGTTGCTAGGGTTTTCTAAGGTATTTTGGTTGGTTGCTAGGCTGTTGCTAGGGTGTTCTAAAGGTATTTTGGGTGGTTGCTAGGGTGTTCTGAGGCATTTTGGGGGGTTGCTAGGGTGTTCTGAGGTATTTTGGGTGGTTGCTAGGGTGTTCTAAGGTATTTTGGGTGGTTGCTAGGGTGTTCTAAGGTATTTTGGGTGGTTGCTAGGGTGTTCTGGGTGGTTGCTAGGGTGTTCTAAGGTATTTTGGGTGGTTGCTAGGGTGTTCTAATGTATTTTGGGTGGTTGCTAGGGTGTTCTAAGGTATTTTGGATGGTTGCTAGGGTGTTCTAAGGTATTTTGGGTAGTTGCTAAGGTGTTGCTAGGGTGTCCTAAGGTATTTTGGTTGGTTGCTAGGCTGTTGCTAGGGTGTTCTAATATATTTTGGGTGGTTGCTAGGGTGTTCTGGGTGGTTGCTTGGGTTTTCTAATGTATTTTGGGTGGTTGCTAGGGTGTTCTAAGGTATTTTGGTTGGTTGCTAGGGTGTTGCTAGAGTGTTCTAAGGTATTTTGGTTGGTTGCTAAGGTGTTCTGTGTGGTTGCTAGGGTGTTCTGGGTGGTTACTAGGGTGTTCTAATGTATTTTGGGTGGTTGCTAGGGTGTTCTAAAGGTATTTTGGGTGGTTGCTAAGGTGTTCTGGGTGGTTGCTAGGATGTTCTGGGTGGTTACTAGGGTGTTCTAATGTATTTTGGGTGGTTGCTAGGGTGTTCTAAAGGTATTTTGGGTGGTTGCTAAGGTGTTCTGGGTGGTTGCTAGGGTGTTCTAAGATACTTTGGGTGGTTGCTAGGGTGTTCTAAGGTATTTTGGTTGGTTGCTAGGGTGTTCTGGGTGGTTGCTAGGGTGTTCTAATGTATTTTGGGTGGTTGCTAGGGTGTTCTCAGGCATTTTGGGGGGTTGCTAGGGTGTTGCTAGGGTGTTATAAGGTATTTTGGGTGGTTGCTAGGGTGTTCTGAGGTATTTTGGGTGGTTGCTAGGGTGTTCTAAGGTATTTTGGTTGGTTGCTAAGGTGTTCTGGGTGGTTGCTAGGGTGTTCTAAGGTATTTTGGTTGGTTGCTAGTGTGTTCTGGGTGGTTGCTAGGGTGTTCTAAAGTATTTTGGTTGGTTGCTAAGGTGTTCTGGGTGGTTGCTAGGGTGTTCTAAGGTATTTTGGTTGGTTGCTAGTGTGTTCTGGGTGGTTGCTAGGGTGTTCTAAGGTATTTTGGTTGGTTGCTAGGGTGTTCTGGGTGGTTACTAGGGTGTTCTAATGTATTTTGGGTGGTTGCTAGGGTGTTCTAAGGTATTTTGGGTGGTTGCTAAGGTGTTCTGGGTGGTTGCTAGGGTGTTCTAAGATACTTTGGGTGGTTGCTAGGGTGTTCTAAGGTATTTTGGTTGGTTGCTAGTGTGTTCTGGGTGGTTGCTTGGGTGTTCTAAGGTATTTTGGGTGGTTGCTAGGGTGTTCTAAGGTATTTTGGTTGGTTGCTAGGGTGTTCTGGGTGGTTGCTAGGGTGTTCTAATGTATTTTGGGTGGTTGCTAGGGTGTTCTGAGGCATTTTGGGGGGTTTCTAGGGTGTTGCTAGGGTGTTATAAGGTATTTTGGGTGGTTGCTAGGGTGTTCTGAGGTATTTTGGGTGGTTGCAAGGGTGTTGCTAGGGTGTTCTAAGGTATTTTGGTTGGTTGCTAAGGTGTTCTGGGTGGTTGCTAGGGTGTTCTAAGGTATTTTGGTTGGTTGCTAATGTGTTCTGGGTGGTTGCTAGGGTGTTCTAAGGTATTTTGGTTGGTTGCTAGGGTGTTCTGGGTGGTTACTAGGGTGTTCTAATGTATTTTGGGTGGTTGCTAGGGTGTTCTAAGGTATTTTGGGTGGTTGCTAAGGTGTTCTGGGTGGTTGCTAGGGTGTTCTAAGATACGTTGGGTGGTTGCTAGGGTGTTCTAAGGTATTTTGGTTGGTTGCTAGTGTGTTCTGGGTGGTTGCTTGGGTGTTCTAAGGTATTTTGGGTGGTTGCTAGGGTGTTCTGGGTGGTTGCTAGGGTGTTCTAATGTATTTTGGGTGGTTGCTAGGATGATCTGAGGCATTTTGGGGGGTTGCTAGGGTGTTGCTAGGGTGTTCTGAGGTATTTTGGGTGGTTGCTAGGGTGTTCTAAGGTATTTTGGGTGGTTGCTAGGGTGTTCTGGGTGGTTACTAGGGTGTTCTAATGTATTTTGGGTGGTTGCTAGGGTGTTCTAAGGTATTTTGGGTGGTTGCTAAGGTGTTCTGGGTGGTTGCTAGGGTGTTCTAAGATACGTTGGGTGGTTGCTAGGGTGTTCTAAGGTATTTTGGTTGGTTGCTAGTGTGTTCTGGGTGGTTGCTTGGGTGTTCTAAGGTATTTTGGGTGGTTGCTAGGGTGTTCTAAGGTATTTTGGTTGGTTGCTAGGGTGTTCTGGGTGGTTGCTAGGGTGTTCTAATGTATTTTGGGTGGTTGCTAGGATGATCTGAGGCATTTTGGGGGGTTGCTAGGGTGTTGCTAGGGTGTTCTGAGGTATTTTGGGTGGTTGCTAGGGTGTTCTAAGGTATTTTGGGTGGTTGCTAGGGTGTTCTAAGGTATTTTGGGTGGTTGCTAGGGTGTCGCTGGGGTGTTCTAAGGTATTTTGGGGGGTTGCTAGGGTGTTCTAAGGTATTTTGGGTGGTTGCTAGGGTGTTCTGGGTGGTTGCTAGGGTGTTCTAAGGTATTTTGGTTGGTTGCTAGGGTGTTCTAAGGTATTTTGGTTGGTTGCTAAGGTGTTCTGGGTGGTTGCTAGGGTGTTCTAAGGTATTTTGGTTGGTTGCTAGTGTGTTCTGGGTGGTTGCTAGGGTGTTCTAAGGTATTTTGGTTGGTTGCTAGTGTGTTCTGGGTGGTTGCTAGGGTGTTCTAAGGTATTTTGGTTGGTTGCTAGGGTGTTCTGGGTGGTTACTAGGGTGTTCTAATGTATTTTGGGTGGTTGCTAGGGTGTTCTAACGTATTTTGGGTGGTTGCTAAGGTGTTCTGGGTGGTTGCTAGGGTGTTCTAAGATACTTTGGGTGGTTGCTAGGGTGTTCTAAGGTATTTTGGTTGGTTGCTAGTGTGTTCTGGGTGGTTGCTTGGGTGTTCTAAGGTATTTTGGGTGGTTGCTAGGGTGTTCTAAGGTATTTTGGTTGGTTACTAGGGTGTTCTGGGTGGTTGCTAGGGTGTTCTAATGTATTTTGGGTGGTTGCTAGGGTGTTCTGAGGCATTTTGGGGGGTTTCTAGGGTGTTGCTAGGGTGTTATAAGGTATTTTGGGTGGTTGCTAGGGTGTTGCTAGGGTGTTCTAAGGTATTTTGGTTGGTTGCTAAGGTGTTCTGGGTGGTTGCTAGGGTGTTCTAAGGTATTTTGGTTGGTTGCTAGTGTGTTCTGGGTGGTTGCTAGGGTGTTCTAAGGTATTTTGGTTGGTTGCTAGGGTGTTCTGGGTGGTTACTAGGGTGTTCTAATGTATTTTGGGTGGTTGCTAGGGTGTTCTAAGGTATTTTGGGTGGTTGCTAAGGTGTTCTGGGTGGTTGCTAGGGTGTTCTAAGATACGTTGGGTGGTTGCTAGGGTGTTCTAAGGTATTTTGGTTGGTTGCTAGTGTGTTCTGGGTGGTTGCTTGGGTGTTCTAAGGTATTTTGGGTGGTTGCTAGGGTGTTCTAAGGTATTTTTGTTGGTTGCTAGGGTGTTCTGGGTGGTTGCTAGGGTGTTCTAATGTATTTTGGGTGGTTGCTAGGGTGTTCTAAGGTATTTTGGGTGGTTGCTAAGGTGTTGCTAGGGTTTTCTAAGGTATTTTGGTTGGTTGCTAGGCTGTTGCTAGGGTGTTCTAAAGGTATTTTGGGTGGTTGCTAGGGTGTTCTGAGGCATTTTGGGGGGTTGCTAGGGTGTTCTGAGGTATTTTGGGTGGTTGCTAGGGTGTTCTAAGGTATTTTGGGTGGTTGCTAGGGTGTTCTAAGGTATTTTGGGTGGTTGCTAGGGTGTTCTGGGTGGTTGCTAGGGTGTTCTAAGGTATTTTGGGTGGTTGCTAGGGTGTTCTAATGTATTTTGGGTGGTTGCTAGGGTGTTCTAAGGTATTTTGGATGGTTGCTAGGGTGTTCTAAGGTATTTTGGGTAGTTGCTAAGGTGTTGCTAGGGTGTCCTAAGGTATTTTGGTTGGTTGCTAGGCTGTTGCTAGGGTGTTCTAATATATTTTGGGTGGTTGCTAGGGTGTTCTGGGTGGTTGCTTGGGTTTTCTAATGTATTTTGGGTGGTTGCTAGGGTGTTCTAAGGTATTTTGGTTGGTTGCTAGGGTGTTGCTAGAGTGTTCTAAGGTATTTTGGTTGGTTGCTAAGGTGTTCTGTGTGGTTGCTAGGGTGTTCTGGGTGGTTACTAGGGTGTTCTAATGTATTTTGGGTGGTTGCTAGGGTGTTCTAAAGGTATTTTGGGTGGTTGCTAAGGTGTTCTGGGTGGTTGCTAGGATGTTCTGGGTGGTTACTAGGGTGTTCTAATGTATTTTGGGTGGTTGCTAGGGTGTTCTAAAGGTATTTTGGGTGGTTGCTAAGGTGTTCTGGGTGGTTGCTAGGGTGTTCTAAGATACTTTGGGTGGTTGCTAGGGTGTTCTAAGGTATTTTGGTTGGTTGCTAGGGTGTTCTGGGTGGTTGCTAGGGTGTTCTAATGTATTTTGGGTGGTTGCTAGGGTGTTCTCAGGCATTTTGGGGGGTTGCTAGGGTGTTGCTAGGGTGTTATAAGGTATTTTGGGTGGTTGCTAGGGTGTTCTGAGGTATTTTGGGTGGTTGCTAGGGTGTTGCTAGGGTGTTCTAAGGTATTTTGGTTGGTTGCTAAGGTGTTCTGGGTGGTTGCTAGGGTGTTCTAAGGTATTTTGGTTGGTTGCTAGTGTGTTCTGGGTGGTTGCTAGGGTGTTCTAAAGTATTTTGGTTGGTTGCTAAGGTGTTCTGGGTGGTTGCTAGGGTGTTCTAAGGTATTTTGGTTGGTTGCTAGTGTGTTCTGGGTGGTTGCTAGGGTGTTCTAAGGTATTTTGGTTGGTTGCTAGGGTGTTCTGGGTGGTTACTAGGGTGTTCTAATGTATTTTGGGTGGTTGCTAGGGTGTTCTAAGGTATTTTGGGTGGTTGCTAAGGTGTTCTGGGTGGTTGCTAGGGTGTTCTAAGATACTTTGGGTGGTTGCTAGGGTGTTCTAAGGTATTTTGGTTGGTTGCTAGTGTGTTCTGGGTGGTTGCTTGGGTGTTCTAAGGTATTTTGGGTGGTTGCTAGGGTGTTCTAAGGTATTTTGGTTGGTTGCTAGGGTGTTCTGGGTGGTTGCTAGGGTGTTCTAATGTATTTTGGGTGGTTGCTAGGGTGTTCTGAGGCATTTTGGGGGGTTTCTAGGGTGTTGCTAGGGTGTTATAAGGTATTTTGGGTGGTTGCTAGGGTGTTCTGAGGTATTTTGGGTGGTTGCAAGGGTGTTGCTAGGGTGTTCTAAGGTATTTTGGTTGGTTGCTAAGGTGTTCTGGGTGGTTGCTAGGGTGTTCTAAGGTATTTTGGTTGGTTGCTAATGTGTTCTGGGTGGTTGCTAGGGTGTTCTAAGGTATTTTGGTTGGTTGCTAGGGTGTTCTGGGTGGTTACTAGGGTGTTCTAATGTATTTTGGGTGGTTGCTAGGGTGTTCTAAGGTATTTTGGGTGGTTGCTAAGGTGTTCTGGGTGGTTGCTAGGGTGTTCTAAGATACGTTGGGTGGTTGCTAGGGTGTTCTAAGGTATTTTGGTTGGTTGCTAGTGTGTTCTGGGTGGTTGCTTGGGTGTTCTAAGGTATTTTGGGTGGTTGCTAGGGTGTTCTGGGTGGTTGCTAGGGTGTTCTAATGTATTTTGGGTGGTTGCTAGGATGATCTGAGGCATTTTGGGGGGTTGCTAGGGTGTTGCTAGGGTGTTCTGAGGTATTTTGGGTGGTTGCTAGGGTGTTCTAAGGTATTTTGGGTGGTTGCTAGGGTGTTCTGGGTGGTTACTAGGGTGTTCTAATGTATTTTGGGTGGTTGCTAGGGTGTTCTAAGGTATTTTGGGTGGTTGCTAAGGTGTTCTGGGTGGTTGCTAGGGTGTTCTAAGATACGTTGGGTGGTTGCTAGGGTGTTCTAAGGTATTTTGGTTGGTTGCTAGTGTGTTCTGGGTGGTTGCTTGGGTGTTCTAAGGTATTTTGGGTGGTTGCTAGGGTGTTCTAAGGTATTTTGGTTGGTTGCTAGGGTGTTCTGGGTGGTTGCTAGGGTGTTCTAATGTATTTTGGGTGGTTGCTAGGATGATCTGAGGCATTTTGGGGGGTTGCTAGGGTGTTGCTAGGGTGTTCTGAGGTATTTTGGGTGGTTGCTAGGGTGTTCTAAGGTATTTTGGGTGGTTGCTAGGGTGTTCTAAGGTATTTTGGGTGGTTGCTAGGGTGTCGCTGGGGTGTTCTAAGGTATTTTGGGGGGTTGCTAGGGTGTTCTAAGGTATTTTGGGTGGTTGCTAGGGTGTTCTGGGTGGTTGCTAGGGTGTTCTAAGGTATTTTGGTTGGTTGCTAGGGTGTTCTAAGGTATTTTGGTTGGTTGCTAAGGTGTTCTGGGTGGTTGCTAGGGTGTTCTAAGGTATTTTGGTTGGTTGCTAGTGTGTTCTGGGTGGTTGCTAGGGTGTTCTAAGGTATTTTGGTTGGTTGCTAGTGTGTTCTGGGTGGTTGCTAGGGTGTTCTAAGGTATTTTGGTTGGTTGCTAGGGTGTTCTGGGTGGTTACTAGGGTGTTCTAATGTATTTTGGGTGGTTGCTAGGGTGTTCTAACGTATTTTGGGTGGTTGCTAAGGTGTTCTGGGTGGTTGCTAGGGTGTTCTAAGATACTTTGGGTGGTTGCTAGGGTGTTCTAAGGTATTTTGGTTGGTTGCTAGTGTGTTCTGGGTGGTTGCTTGGGTGTTCTAAGGTATTTTGGGTGGTTGCTAGGGTGTTCTAAGGTATTTTGGTTGGTTACTAGGGTGTTCTGGGTGGTTGCTAGGGTGTTCTAATGTATTTTGGGTGGTTGCTAGGGTGTTCTGAGGCATTTTGGGGGGTTTCTAGGGTGTTGCTAGGGTGTTATAAGGTATTTTGGGTGGTTGCTAGGGTGTTGCTAGGGTGTTCTAAGGTATTTTGGTTGGTTGCTAAGGTGTTCTGGGTGGTTGCTAGGGTGTTCTAAGGTATTTTGGTTGGTTGCTAGTGTGTTCTGGGTGGTTGCTAGGGTGTTCTAAGGTATTTTGGTTGGTTGCTAGGGTGTTCTGGGTGGTTACTAGGGTGTTCTAATGTATTTTGGGTGGTTGCTAGGGTGTTCTAAGGTATTTTGGGTGGTTGCTAAGGTGTTCTGGGTGGTTGCTAGGGTGTTCTAAGATACGTTGGGTGGTTGCTAGGGTGTTCTAAGGTATTTTGGTTGGTTGCTAGTGTGTTCTGGGTGGTTGCTAGGGTGTTCTCAGGTATTTTGGTTGGTTGCTAGGGTGTTCTGGGTGGTTGCTAGGGTGTTCTAATGTATTTTGGGTGGTTGCTAGGATGTTCTGAGGCATTTTGGGGGGTTGCTAGGGTGTTGCTAGGGTGTTCTAAGGTATTTTGGGTGGTTGCTAGGGTGTCGCTGGGGTGTTCTAAGGTATTTTGGGGGGTTGCTAGGGTGTTCTAAGGTATTTTGGGTGGTTGCTAGGGTGTTCTGGGTGGTTGCTAGGGTGTTCTAAGGTATTTTGGTTGGTTGCTAGGGTGTTGCTAGGGTGTTCTAAGGTATTTTGGGTGGTTGCTAGGGTGTATTTTGGGTGGTTGCTAGGGTGTTCTGGGTGGTTCCTAGGGTGTTCTAAGGTATTTTGGTTGGTTGCTAGGGTGTTCTAAGGTATTTTGGGTGGTTGCTAGGGTGTTCTGAGGTATTTTGGGGGGTTGCTATGGTGTTGCTAGGTTGTTCTAAGGTATTTTGGGTGGTTGCTAGGGTGTTCTAAGGTATTTTGGGTGGTTGCTAAGTAGGGCTGAAACGATTAGTCGACATTGTCGACAACGTCGACAATAAAAAATTGTCGACAAATTTCTTTGTTGTCGAGTAGTCGTTTGATCTCACGTGACCTAATGTAAGGGCCTGCAATATCGCTATTTGACCGCTACGATGTGACCGCAGCATAATGAACAGGCTGCGATGTCAAGATTGCAACGCTGGAGTGTGTGTGTATGTGCGCGCGCGCGCGAGAGAGAGAGAGAGAGAGGCGCGGGCGGCGCGATCGAACTGTGAGAGAGAGAGAGAGAGGCGCGGGCGGCGCGATCGAACTGTGAGAGAGAGAGAGAGAGAGAGAGAGAGAGAGAGAGAGAGAGAGAGAGAGCGCGGGCGGCGCGATCGAACTGTGAGAGAGAGAGAGAGAGAGAGAGAGAGAGGCGCGGGCGGCGCGATCGAACTGTGAGAGAGAGAGAGAGAGAGAGAGAGAGGCGCGGGCGGCGCGATCGATCTGTGAGAGAGAGAGAGGCGCGGGCGCGATCTAACTGTGTGTGTGTGTGTGTGTGTGTGTGTGTGTGAGAGAGAGAGAGCCGCGATCGAACAGTAGAAACATAAAAACATACTCCGTCATTTTGTTCAAAGGACATCATTCAAACAGCAAAGTGTTAACTTATATTTGTCTACACTCGCAATAAAACACAACATTGTGCTTTTGTCACACTCTAAACTCTTGTCAAACTGTAACCTACAACTGTCACCTAACCACACACACACACACTCTCTGTTTTAAAAGCAAAACATTTATCCAACCCCATTTCAAAACAGTCTGTGGGTTCCATCTTTTGGACAGTCATCATATCGTATTGGTTTTCATTTCTTGTCCTCGGAGTCGGAGCACTAATCTGTTTATTTTTAAGTTACACATTCTACATTGATTAAAAAAATAAAATAAAATGTGTTTTTATTTTATACGGAAATCAATTTATAATTCAGATGAGAATAAAGTTAGGGTTAATTAAAATTAAGGAAAACAAATATATTGATCTGAAATATAGCTAATTAATTTTAAATTAATTCAGGTACAATTACCAAACATATCACAAGGTCTTTTTGTAAATAAAACTATTGTCAGTGCATTACAAATAAACTGGTTCTATGCCTTTATTAATAAAACTTATTCGAAAAATACAAGGCTTAAGATATTTATGAAAATGCCTTCTGCATTTTTGTTTTACTTTTTTACTCCATTGTACCGAAACCGTACCGAGCCGTGACCTCTGTGTACCATTCCACCCCTAGTTAGAATATGTATAACTCAATGTTTTAACTAATTGAAAAAGCTGAATAATTCCAAACTTACTGATTAGTAGGCGGAATAATCGGCGATTAGTCGATTAATCGTTCTAATAATCGTTAGATTAATCGATTATCAAAATAATCGTTTGTTGCAGCCCTATTGCTAAGGTGTTCTAAAGTATTTTGGGTGGTTCCTAGGGTGTTCTAAGGCAGTGGTTCTCAACCGGTGGGGCACGCCCCATTTTCTTCAGGAAATGTACATTCTAGTTATTATTCTTATTATTCCGGACAAAAGTTCGGCGCGTAACTCGTCCCGCACCGTTTGTCACAGACCCCTGAGTGAGGCGTCAAATCAACCGGCTCATTGAGGAGACGGTTGCTATGATTTTTATAAGCAATCGGGTGTACGATGTTCGCACAGCGGACGAAAAAGCGGCCAAAAAAGGCAGGATGGATCCATGCTTTCATGTTGTAGACGCCAAATTCTGACCCTACCATCCGAATGTCGCAGCAGAAATCGAGACTCATCAGACCAGGCAACGTTTTTCCAATCTTCTATTGTCCAATTTCGATGAGCTTGTGCAAATTGTAGCCTCAGTTTCCTGTTCTTAGTTGAAAGGAGTGGCACCCGGTGTGGTCTTCTGCTGCTGTAGCCCATCTGCCTCAAAGTTCGACGTACTGTGCGTTCAGAGATGCTCTTCTGCCCACCTTGGTTGTAACGGGTGGTTATTTGAGTCACTGTTGCCCTTCTATCAGCTCGAACCAGTCTGGCCATTCTCCTCTGACCTCTGGCATCAACAAGGCATTTCCGCCCACAGAACTGCCGCTCACTGGATGTTTTTTCTTTTTCGGACCGTTCTCTGTAAACCCTAGAGATGGTTGTGCGTGAAAATCCCAGTAGATTAGCAGTTTCTGAAATACTCAGACCAGCCCTTCTGGCACCAACAATCATGCCACGTTCGAAGTCACTCAAATCACCTTTCTTCCCCATACTGATGCTCGGTTTGAACTGCAGGAGATTGTCTTGACCATGTCTACATGCCTAAATGCACTGAGTTGCCACCATGTGATTGGCTGCTTAGAAATTAAGTGTTAACGAGCAGTTGGACAGGTGTACCTAATAAAGTGGCCGGTGAGTGTATATTATAATTAAGAAGTCACGAACTGGGAAACACCCCCTCAATCTTTATCTCACAAGTTGACTAATTTAGTAGGCATGTTTGCAATAGACAATAATATCCACAAGGTATCTGAGGTCCACTAGTTGATGGATTAGTATCAGCCTGGGGAAATAAAAACTGATAATGATCAGTGGAAAAGCAGATATCTCGCCGCCTGCTTGTTACTGTCTTAAGGCATCTTTTGGATTATTTATTAAATATGAATAATTGTTTGTTTGATTGTTCCAGACGCTACAGTAGGATTTTTTTTCATTTGCATTATTCTTGCATTCCATGTACAAAAGTCTGAGTAAAATAAAACATTTACTAGTCAATGGTGACTCAAGCTTCAGTGTGTCCATAGAGGGTTGGTGAGATCTGTACCAAAAATAATGACATATCAAACTAGCCTGAGTTCTGTCGAGAACCAAAATTAAAATCTAATGAGTATGTTCTCTTTTTTGTCTTAGCTGACAGCTGTGGTAAAGCTTCCATCAGGAGAAGATTACTGCTTAAATGTCTATCTTCTGCATCCTATTGTCACACAACAGAGCACATACAGGATCCTTTCAACCAAGGTCAGCCTTAATGAATATGCTTGTCTAGCTGAATGTTCTTTATTTTTAAACTAACTTTCTTCGTACTAATATTTTTCATTTTATGCCATTAATCTACCCCCGATCTAAGTTAAGTTACCGATATAAGATATTGACTAGGCTGTGTAATGATTTCTCTCTGAGACTCTCTGTAGGCAAGGGCGTGGTTAGCTGGTAGCCTCTTACGTCACAGTGTACCACCTCTTCCAATAGGAAAATTCAACTGCAGTAGCCACCGTTCAACCTGAAGAGGGCAGCACTCAGACGTTTTTACACCATATATTGTAGAATTAAAACACTTTATACCCAAAATGTCACAATTACTTGAATCAATGAACAGCATTAATAAAGCCCCAGTCTTACAGGTCATTAACTAAAAAAAAGTTGATTTTGGGTTTAGTTACCCTTTAAGACCTCTGCCATTCTCCATATATGATCCTAACAGATTGTTTTGCTACCTGAACAATCTTCCTCACTGTTTGTTGGGACAGTATAGTTATACTTCCTCTTTCAAGTAATTTGCTAACATCTGCAGTTGATTTAAACTTCTTAATTATTGTCAAGATTGTAAAAGTGAGCATTTCAGCAATTACACTATTTTCTTATAGCCATTTCCTGATTTGTCCAGCTCAACATTTTGTCACACTGTATTCTTGGATATTTCCCACAGTGATGAATAACTATAGGAGTTTTTCCTGTCTCACCTCATATTTGGAACATATTTGGAGTATAATATGCACACTGAGTTTTGTTAGCAGTAATTTATAAAAATAAAAAATAAAAATATATATTTATTTATTTATTTATTTTTATATATATACAAAATATACAATATACCTTTTAAAGGGTTAGTTCACCCAAAAATGAAAATTCTGTCAGTAATTACTCACCCTCATGTTGTTCCAACCCCGTAAGACTTTCGTTCATCTTCGGAACACGAATTAAGATATTTTTGATTAAATCTGAGAGCTGGATCACTCCTCCATAGGCTTCTAAGGGATTGAAACTTGTTCCCTCGAAAAGTTATTAAAGACATCGTAAAAATAGTCCCAAGTGACTAAAGTGGCTCAATCTTAAGTTTATCAAGCGACGAGAATACTTTTTGAGCGCAAAAAAACCCTAAAATATTGACTTTATTCAACTATTCATTTCCTTCTCGGTGGGCCTCGACTGAGTTCACGTAGTAAAACTGCGTAGCGCTTCTGTGGTGGACGTCACACGCATCACACACATGACCAGCGTTGGCCAATAGGGACCCTACGTGTGACGTAGCCCTACGCTATCACACTACGCTAACTGACTAGAGGCCAACAGAGATGGAAATGAATAGTTGAAATAAAGTTGTTATTTTTGTTTGTTTTTGCGCACAAAAAATACTCTCGTCGCTTGATAAACTTAAGATTGAGCCACATTGAGTCACTTGGACTATTTTAACAATGTCTGTCTTTAATAACTTTTCGGGGGGAACAAGTTTCAATCCCTTAGAAGCCTATGGAGGAGTGATCCAGCTCTCAGATTTAATAAAAAATATCTTAATTCGTGTTCCGAAGATGAACGAAAGTATTATGGGTTTGGAACAACATGAGGGTGAGTAATTACTGACAGAATTTTCATTTTTGGGTGAACTAACCCTTTAATATTACCTTTTAAAATATAGTTTTTTGGTTTGTTGTTTAATAGGAAATTATAGCCAATTATGAGATTGCATTTTATATTAATCATTTAAATTGTTATTTGATAATGAAATTGCAATTCTTTCCCCCCCAAATGTTTATACTTTACAAGTACTAAATTGTTCATGGAAGCTCTACAGAACTGGAATCGAGCAAAAATCATTATATTCTTTAACCATTCACATGCCTAAACATGTCACCACCAAAGCTCTTGTTTCTATTGCGTGTCCTTATCAGGAAGCCACAAATGTTTTGTAATTAAGCTAAGATTAGTCGTTTCCATTAAACGCACCCTAATTGATTCCTGCTGCTCTTTTGAAGCATGCATTCTGTGCAAAGTGCGAAGGCACTTAATCTCTAATTCTGTAATCATCTTCCTGTTTTCCCTCTTCTTTCCTCAGATAGAGATTAAGATGAAGAAGACTGCAGCCACACAGTGGGAGAAACTGCAAGGAGAAGGCACAGTTTCTAACGTGAAGCACTTTACTCCCAGTCAGTATTGAAAAGCACAGAATAAACATTTTCAAATTTTAACTCATGTTAATGCCAAAGTGGGTTAAACCAGGTTATTATTATTATATTCTTATTAAGTTGTTGTTATTTCTATCTAAATTTATTAGACCAGTACCCATCATCCTCCCACTACACACGCAACTGGGACAAGTTGGTAGGTGAAATAAAAGAGGAGGAAAAGAGCGAGAAGGTGGAGGGGGATGCTGCTCTCAACAAGCTGTTCCAGCAGATATACTCAGACGGCTCGGATGAGGTCAAGCGGGCAATGAACAAGTCCTTTGTAAGTATTTCAAGGCGGTCCAAGTATGCATAGATTTTGATATCTCTTTTGATGTTCTCACGTAGTGCTGGGTGGTATGACCAAATATTTATATAAAAATGTATATAGGTCCTAGCTGGAGGCGCTTTAGGAGCGACAGCAATAGCGGTTTCCCCCGTAACGGCTGTACACAAAGCATTCCCAACGTTGTTTAGACGACATACACCAGTATTGCGGTATATTAAAACATTTATATCATAACAAAAATAAACACCGGTATTCGGTATGAACCGGTATACCGCCCAGCAGTATTCTCACGTCGTCTGCCCACATTTTTAAAATGCTATAATTTGTGTGCAGTTTAGAACAGTAAACTAGAAAAGAACCACCAAGACCAAATTAAGATTTGATGGTAACGCTTCCTTAATTTCCATGTACTTACCTTATAATAGCCAGTACTTTCTAGGTAAGTACACTGTAAGTACACTCTAAGTACTTACAGTGTACTTACCTAGAAAGTACTGGCTATTATAAGGTAAGTACATGGAATAGGGGTAGGTTTAGGGGTAGGTTCAGGGTTAGTACCTAGTTATTACCCAGTAATTGTAATTACTAAAATAAGTACATACAGTGATGTGAATAAGTTTGGACACCCATGCTAAAGTTGCCTAAAAAGAGGAATAAAAAAATCCTCAGTTTTATTTCAGTTAGCCTAATAGCTGGTTTGATTTGCATTGAGAGATGATCTTATGGAAAGTGCCCCATGCAGATCTCTAGGTATGGTGAAGGGTGTGTGATGATGTGGGTCTATTTTAACTCCAAAGGCCAAGGGAACTTTATCAGGATGCATAGTATCCTGGATCCATGAAATAACTGGGCTTTAAAAATAAAAATCAGCCTGCCTCTATGGGAATTTAACGTAGGGGTGTCCTGACTTATGCACCCTGTATTTTAAGGAAGAACATTTATTTATTTATGATACATTATTCATTCACAAAGAAAATTGGTGTCCTTTAAGGTTGGATTTTTCCAAATTTTTTTAATTTAGGCATTACTTTAGCATGGGTGTCCAAACTTATTCACATCACTGTAGTATGTACATGGGTAACTGGACTGTAAAAGGAAGCGTTACAGATTTGATAAACATTGTTTAGAAAATGGCCAGCATATTTTAGTCTCTGTTTCTCTGCAGTTTAGTATCTCTCTGTGGGAAAATGGAAAATGTATTTAATGGTCTAATTCTATTCTGCTCAATTGACAAGATTCTGAGAATCTGAGCTGCTGTCTTTCATGCAACACACATGACACATTCATCCTCATTTCAATTCCTTCTGCTGTCATACAACTTTAGTAAAGTTGCACATTTTCAATATTCTCCCACAGATGGAATCAGGAGGCACAGTCCTCAGCACCAATTGGATAGATGTTGGTAAACGGAAAGTAGAGATGAACCCACCTGAGGATGTAGAGTGGAAGAAGTATTAAAAGCAGTGGATGACATCTTGCACACTACCATCACCAGTTGTCCTAATGTCCTTATACTCTCTTTTTCATTTGATTATTTTTGCCTTCACACTTCATGCTTTCTCCTTTGTCAGACCCAGAAGAGTCCTGGGCGGTTTCCCAAAAGCCTAAGTAGATCATAGAACTATTGCCACCAATGGTCTCATGATCAACTTAGCTCACGATGCGCTTGAGAAACACAGCCCTGGACTAAAACATAGTTTAAAATTAGACTTCTTTCAAATAAAACTTCAGTCTAAAATTAGCTTTTGTCTGGAACCAAACTATCCCATTACATTTTTTTAATAGCATCAGACAATTTTTTTTAAATTACACATTTAAATAAACTGTTGAGTAGCTTTAATAAAAAGCACTTTAGCCACTCTGAATATCTTAGGTTGTTAGCTCTCCATCTGTGAAACACGTGTGCCTCAATTAATGTTGATCTGTTTTAATGTACTTCATGGTTTCCTAAATATGATTTCAACAAGCTGTAAATAAAATGTTCTTGTTCTCTGATTTGGGTGCCTTTGGTCTCTTCAATATCAGTGTTTGTCCGTCCTCAAACTCTTGCATATTTAAAAAAAATTTAAAATGTAAATACTTTTAGATTTTTTCCTCCTGAAAAGTTTTCCTTCTACACAAAGAAGCTGAAACTACACTGGAACTGACATTTTATTAACAGAAAGACAGACATAGGTGTGACATGCAAAAATGTTAAAGGGTTATTTCACTAAAAAATGAAAATTCTGTCAGTAATTACTCACCCTCATGTTGTTCCAACCCCGTAAGACTTTCGTTCATCTTCGGAACACGAATTAAGATATTTTTGATTAAATCTGAGAGCTGGATCACTCCTCCATAGGCTTCTAAGGGAATGAAACTTGTTCCCCCGAAAAGCTATTAAAGACATCGTTAAAATAGTCCAAGTAACTACAGTGGCTCAATCTTAAGTTTATTAAGTGACGAGAAAACTTTTTGTGTGCAAAAACTAACAAAAATAACGACTTCATTTCAACTATTCATTTCCTTCTCTGTTGGCCTCGTCAGTTAACGTAGTGTGATAGCGTAGGGCTACGTCACACGCAGGTTCCTTATTGGACAACGCTGGTCATGTGTGTGATGCGTGTGACGTACACCAAAGCGCTACGCAGTTTTACTACGTGAACACACTCGAGGCCCACCGAGTAGGAAATGAATAGTTGAATAAAGGCAATTTTTTTTTTTTTTTTTTTACTGTACCAGTAACAACTGTAACAGTACTGTATAAAAATAGTATCCTATTTCCTATTGTTTATGTAACTACTAATTTTAACAGTCATACAATTCAAGGGCCATTAATGTAAACCCTCTACGTTTTGCACTTTGGACCAATGTAGTCAGGATACCTTTTTATATGAGACTGGGTTGTATCATATAAATGGCATGTGTCATATAAAAATGTATCCCAAGTTGGTCCAAAGTGCAAAACGTAGAGGGGCGGTTTCCCGGACAGAGATTATTCCTAGTCCTAGACTAAAATGGCCCTTTATACCAGATTAACAGAAATCTGCTTTCTCTGTCGTGGCTTTAAATAGTCATAGATTTAGTTTAGTCCAGAGTTTAATAAACTGATTTCTTGGAGGAAGATTAGAATTACCCCAAGACTAAATTGAGGCTTCAATTAAACCTACCAGGAGGCAGGTTTAACTTCAGATTAACATTGTGTTTCAAAGAAGGCACATGTATTACTAGTGTATATATATATATATATATTATATATAGAATTAACTCAGGGCCGGCGCTAGCCATTTGGGTGCCCTAAGCACAAATGCTTGGTGGTGCCTCCCCCCACTCTTTTATTTTGGATGCGATTAATCTTTTCCCAGGCCCTAATAATTTGACAACTCAGTGAATATGAAAATATACAAACACTGAGAAGAGATTGTGTTTTTTTTTTTTTCTAATTGCAGTTTCACCAACAGATGTCGCCCTTGGGCCTTGGCCTATGAACCTCTTGAAAATGACCGCATTAGGCCCGATTCACATATCGCGTCTTTTGCGCGCTCAAGTTCATTATTTCAAATGTAGGCGCGCGGTATGCGCGCTCATAATGGAAGCCACGCGGTCGCGGTGCGACACGCTCGTTTTTTCCAAGCGCGACCGCGGCGCATCGAGATAAAAACATCTCAACTTTTCAGAATGCCGCAAGCGCACCGTAGCTGATGGTTGCTTAGCAATGACAGACGCCTCCGGAGCGCAACCGCCCTAGTGCTTCAAAGGAGAACGCGCGCGCCTAGCGTTTTCTACGCGTTTTTAGGCGCGATATGTGAATCGGACCTTATCCACATAGTACAACGACGAAAAAACTTATCTAAGCGGTCTTCCTTTTCTTCTCAAACAAACTAACTGCATCTTAAACAGCCCAAGTTTAAAAATTTCTCGGGGGAGAAACCCCAGGACCCCCGTCAGGCCCGTCGGAACAGGACAGGCAAACCAAGCAATTGCTTGGGGCCCCGAGCTGGACTGGGGCCCCAAGACAACGACTGTTTAAGAATAAAATGCAACGACAAACTGTGAGCGCCCCTTTGATAGTCAATACAGTAAAGTGCAATGACACTGTTATCGGAATCCCCCTCAAGGGGGCCCTCTCAGTAGTCGCTGACAGCAGCCAGCCAACCACGCGATCTCTACTGCCGGCAAATACAAACCTCCTCGGCAGTCATCATGAAGCGGAATTATGCTTCAGGAAGCCAGAAAAGAAAGAAGAGAAAGGAAGAGGAGGATAAGAAAAATACCAGATAGTGGTAAAGTGATAAATTACACTGCATAAAAATAGCTCTACTTGTCTTGTACAAATGGTGTAATTTTGCAGCAGGTAACGTTAGGCTAGCAAAAATATGTTTATGTTAGCTACCTTCCTGACGGCAAATGCTGCACATTTTTTTTCGAACGGACGGAATATGGTTAACGTTACATAATGTAATATGTTTTTTAACGGTTTAAGGAAGACGCAGATCCGTTTATCTTATTTAATGACATGACATGATTGCTATAGCTTTGTAATAGGTTTTGATGAAAGTGGCATAGCATGCTATACTAACTTTTCCACCGTGATAATCTATTTACCAATGGGGATTAGGAAAACCACACAATAAATTCCGTGCAATCAAACATTAGCTTGGGATGTTTTTATGCATTGGTAGTGAAAGCAGCATCCCTTCCCTTCTAATATCAAAATATCGAAATGCTAACATATCTTTAAGTTTTCGGTAACACTTTATAAGAACCATCATTAATAGATGGTAAATTGTTAGTTGGGGGGGGGGGGGGGGGTACTTGGTAGGGCACTTGGTGCCCTACGCGCAGTGCGTGATGTGCGTGTGCGGAGCGCCGGCCCTGATATTTGGATTGTACAGAGACATAAACTGCCATCAAGATGACATCTTTCCTGGGAAGCAAGACAATGCCAGGCCTCATTCTGCACATGCTAAAACTAAGTGGTTTCTAGACACTCTACACATAGAAGAAATGAGCCTGCTTGCCTTACTGCCTGTCTCTAATGGAAGATGTATGACCCATCATGAAAAGGAAAATCAGGCAACGATGACCACAGACTGTTGAGCTTGTCTATATTCCACTTGCAAAACTCCAACATTTAGTATCCTTAACTCCCAAATGAATAAAAAGTGACACAGTGGTAAACATGCATCTGTCCCAACTTTTTTGTGTTGCAGCCATCAAAAGAATTTTTTTTTTTTTACAAAATACAATTATGTTGGTCAGTGAAAACATTGGAAAACTTCTCTTTGTACCTTTGTCAATTAAAAAAAGGTTAAATAGAATTAACAAATCACAGATTCTTGATTTTATTGCATTTTACAAAAAATGGGGTTGTGTATATATATATATATATATATATATATATATATATATATATATATATATATATATATATATATATGAATAATTCTTATTAATAATATAATAATAATAATAATAATAGTTAATTCAGGGCCGGCGCTCCGCACACGCACATCACGCACTGCGCGTAGGGCACCAAGTGCTTGGGGGGGCACCAAAAAATCTGGTTGTGAAAAATCATCACAATAGACTACTAGTATAAATAACAAATAAAATATGTCTAAAGCATGTTAATATACAAAAGCAATACAAAAGTAATATAGGCCTAGACCAAATTAGTCGAGAAAAAGGTGAATCTCCTGTGCCAGTCTCCCTCTGGTGCCCCCCCTTCCCCACCTCCCAATGGTCTATTCGATTATGCCTCAATCAATGTCAAATTTGGCAGACACCGACCTCAGACATGGCCTCGAAAAGGCACCAAGAGTCGGGGGCGGAAAAAAGGAAAAAGAAGAGACAGCGGGATGATACTCGCGCGTCGCTTGCAGGTACGACAATGTTTTAAATAAAAATGTTAGTTTTGTAGCGCGGGCGCCCTTGCGTCGTGTATGCATGTCCAGGGGGGCGTCGCTAGTAGTGCAAATGATCCGGGGCTTTTTTAGCCCTGCATGTTGAATCTTTTATTTTAACGGGGGTCCTGGGGTTTCTCCCCCGAGAAATTTTTAAACTTGGGCTGTTTAAGATGCAGTTAGTTTGTTTGAGAAGAAAAGGAAGACCGCTTAGATACGTTTTTTCGTCGTTGTACTATGTGGATAAGGTCCGATTCACATATCGCGCCTAAAAACGCGTAGAAAACGCTAGGCGCGCGCGTTCTCCTTTGAAGCACTAGGGCGGTTGCGCTCCGGAGGCGTCTGTCATTGCTAAGCAACCATCAGCTACGGTGCGCTTGCGGCATTCTGAAAAGTTGAGATGTTTTTATCTCGATGCGCCGCGGTCGCGCTTGGAAAAAACGAGCGTGTCGCACCGCGACCGCGTGGCTTCCATTATGAGCGCGCATACCGCGCGCCTACATTTGAAATAATGAACTTGAGCGCGCAAAAGACGCGATATGTGAATCGGGCCTAATGCGGTCATTTTCAAGAGGTTCATAGGCCAAGGCCCAAGGGCGACATCTGTTGGTGAAACTGCAATTAGAAAAAAAAAAAAACACAATCTCTTCTCAGTGTTTGTATATTTTCATATTCACTGAGTTGTCAAATTATTAGGGCCTGGGAAAAGATTAATCGCATCCAAAATAAAAGAGTGGGGGGAGGCACCACCAAGCATTTGTGCTTAGGGCACCCAAATGGCTAGCGCCGGCCCTGCCAAATATACACCTCCATGTCAATGGTACCTTCACAATAATGCAAGTTACCCATACCGTTTGCAACGCTGCACCTCAATACCAGGACAGATGTTTGCTTTAGCACCTGTCGCTGGTGAAAGTCTGGTTGGTCCCTTTCGTCTTTGGGACTGAGAACTCAATGTCCATTTTTTCCCAAAAACAAGCTGAAACATGGACTCATCTGACTAGTCCTAGGTTTTTCCTCTGATCGAAACCAGACCAGTATAGGACAATTCTCTGGACTCTCTAGATCAATAATGATCAAAAAAAGTTGAACTTTTGCATTTTTCATATGACTATAACGGGTCATTAAGAAAATGGGTGTGGCAAAATAAACCAAAAAAAGCCTATAAATCATAAATTAAAACTCAGAACTTCACAAAAATGGGTGAGCATATGTGACATATCATCTTTAACAAGCATGCAAAATTTCATGCAGATCGGACAATAGGTGGCGCTATAACTGTCAAAAAACTTTAAAACCATAGACTTCCTATGGTAAATTGCCTATTGGCTGTAAATTGTTGTAAAGACTATGGGTGGATCTAATCCGTGGGGAATTTGCATATCATAATTAATAATTCATAATTAATAATTATTCATACATGTTTGGATTAGATCAGTCTTACATGTTAATAAATCTCCCTCTAAGGGAGGATGTCCTTTTACCTGCATATTTAACTGTGTATCCTTGCATTTTAACTACAAGTTGATTACAGTTAATTACACTGATCACATCTTACAAAACAGGCAAAATTAATTAGCTCAATTGCCAGAATAATATTGTGGGGATCCACAATATCATCTTACTTTATAGGATTTCAGGAAACGCAATTCTCTGGCCAGAAGAATTGGGTTTGCTGCCCTATAAATACATACTCTTTAAAGTATCTTTAATTGATAAAGCGAGTAGGACCTGTTTGCACTTAAGGGACTTGAAAATGAGCAAAGTAAATGAATCAATCAAATGAATATAATGGATTTAATAAAGGCATGTCTACTTATATATTTACTACAGTTGCCATGGAATATATATACATATATATTTACAAACATAATAAACAAACAAAACACGATAAGGCATCGATGAACGAGAAAGGCATTGCGTTTGGACAACTGGAGACACGTGTGGGAGAGTGAGGGTGTGAGAGAGAGAGAGAACGGAGAGAGAGAGAAAGAGAGAGAGAGAGAGCATTAGCAGCATTATCCTGGACTTCACCTTTTCTGTAACAACACGAAAACATCATCTTAAGGCTTCTCAGAAGCTCTGTAAAAAGAGATACTTGCGCAAATGTAATCTTGGTCATGCACTCTGTGTCGCGTCGGTCCTGCACCGTGAGCGGTGTCCTTTGTGTGGGAGGAAGCGTCACGTGGTCACGTGCGTGTGCTTCTGGTTCAGAGAGAGCGCGCGGTGGTTTAAATGTCCCTCGTAGCCGGCTTTGCTGAAGAGATATGTCCCGCGGTGTTCTTTTCACTCGTGGAATTAAAACACAGGGACTTATCTTAAGACTGAAAAACACAAACTAACTAGAACGCATAAAAGAAAGGCGAAAGACTCGCCTCGAGACGAGACGTTACATTCTGAAACCAGGACGAGCACGGAAGAGCTCAGTAAGATCTGACCGTGGAGGGAGGTTCAGTTCTTCTTTAAAGGAACCTTCTGAGGTGCGAACTGGCCAATGGCATTCAACGAAACTTTGGCGGCAACCTCGGCTTTGTCTTGTCCGCGTTCGATTTATGGCCGCATTCACAGGTTTTACAAGCAGTCAGAATTTGGTCAGAATCATTCCAAAGATGATTAAACATAGTAAAATACATTTTACGGCTTGTTCAATTACATAGATGACCTCGTTAGATCACAAAGGTTCGGAAAATAGGAAGAAAGACGTATAAGGAGAGTTATATTGCAGAGTTACATTAAAAGCATAATTAAATGCCCTTGTAGTTCGTTTAGAAATACCATACACTCCCAGATCCCTTCATAGGGCCTGGACAAATCGACAAACATAACATATCAAATATATCTCAGTAAAGTCAGTAAAGTGAGTGAATTAAAGCTTTGTGTATGTGCGTTTTCAGAGGGGACTCTTTGACCGCATGGCATTCCTTTCTCTGCAGAAAGGAGGGGGGTTAGTTTGATAAGGTCTGCTTGAAGCTCGAGCCACAGTCATGAAGTGTTCTGGTGAATCTCGCAGGACATTTGAATATGTCAGTTCATTGGGTGTTTAAGAGAGAGAACCCTCAAGATTTCTTATAACACCCCTGTGTCACAAAGTTAGCGAGATGTAATGTAAATCAACAAATGGGGAACGAGGATTGGAGTTTATCGAGACTAAACATGCTACACAGTGATTTCTGTTTCTCATAGTATGCAAGTCATGTCTCAAACATTAACCCATTAGAGTTTACAAGGCCACACAGACCAAACAACATAAAGGACAAATCATGAGATGGAACATTGGATGCATGTATCACATGGTTATATATACATATATATATATACATAGAAAATATAGGTTTAAACCAGGGTTCGTTTATTCTTCTCAGCAAGAATAAGGAGGAATCACACTCTCTGGGACATTCCAAGGGGTAATAAAGCTCAGTCTTGTAATAGAACACCCCGTTCTTGGTGTGTGTGTGGGAGAGAGTGTGTGTGTGTGTGTGTGTGTTTTTCCAAGTTCCAGGCCTTTTGGGGCTAAAGGCTTTGGGATTTTAGCATGGGGGTATTTAGTTATTCAGATTCACCTTCGCCCAGTCCTTACAATATCCCCCTTTTTGTCTGATGAAGTCCCTGTGTGGACTTAAATCGGACAACAATCATCACAATTGACGGATGACAGGTGAATCATGATGATAGGGTAGCAGGTGCTCTCGAGCCGAGGCTGAGGGCTCAGCTTGATTAAGTTTGACGCAGCCTCCGGCGTGGTACCCTCTTCCTGAGGGTCCCGTGAGCTTGGCTGTAGATTTTCGCATCTCGTTGAGCCTCCTGATTGAAAGTCAAGTGTCAGGGTGTGGTTGATTACCGTAGAGGTACCCAGCGCAGGATCAGCTGCAGTCCAGGATTGGACAACAGGTGAGGCAGTTAAGGCGGGCAGTTGAGACACAGCTTGGAGGGCTATGTCGATGGGGACAAGGTCAGTTCTGATTGGTGCTCTTCGCTTGGAAGAGGATACGATGCCAGGTCGTCGAGGTGAAGGATGGCACCTTTGATGCTTGGATTACACGCTCTGGTCGAGCAAGGTGACACAGGTGTCAGTGTCATTTTGGTCGTCAGTGAGTGCGGCTGTGCGCACAGGAGTGTTAAGGAGTCCCCCTTTCACCTACAATCTCTGCGTGGGTCTCGGTGACCTGAGTGCGAGGCTTGGCTTTGGCAGGGCAGCGTGTGCCGCTGATCTGCAGCCCGCAGATTCCGTCAGTGTTGTCTGTGAGGAAAGGTTTGTTAGGGGCAGAGATACTGAACGTCTTTGGTCAATGTGCACATGTGCGGATTCTGAGCTGGGGCAGCTTTGTGTCGCTGTCGTGTGAGGCATCCACGTCCAGCGTGCATATCTTGAAGTGAGTGTTACTTTTCAAAATCTGGCATTGACAATGTTCTTGAGCTTCGGCTTGACTCTAGGATGGGCAAGTTCAGGAGAAAACCCCCTTTTCTCTGCTTGTGGTCGACGCAGAGTGGGATGGCACTACCCAGAGAGTAGGCAAGGTGTATTTGTAAAGAGTCAGTTGGCGTGGTGATGGCGGACACCAGCACGGTTTGCATGAGGCCTAAGGGTATCAGGTGCGGTGGAATTCTACCCATGGCGAGGCTGTCGATTGAGGGGTTCACTCCCCGCAGCGGGTTTGTCCTCAGGGCTGTTACCAGCTGAGTTTGAGCGACGTCATCCTGGGAGACAGTAACAGCTTTTTCATGGAGTTCACTGTTGGGGTCGGCAGAACGCTGTGAGTGTTGAAAGTTACCACAATTCCCTTTAGTGTCTTGTCGATGGTCTGCAGGGATGCACTCTGTGTCGTGAGTTGCTCTTTTATCTGTGGAATCTCAGCCTGAATTTCGGCTACATGCCACCTCACGGTGGCTAGGTTCACTGCATTCACACTGGGCATACAAATGTTAAACAGAGTTCCGACGGCAGTGGCGGCTCCGAGCAAAGCTCGTAGGAACCATTGGGAGCGGCGGTTGTGGCCACCTGGCTCCGCTAGCGTGACAGTCATTTTCTCAAGTTGGTTGAGCATGCGTTCAACATCAGCCTCAGCGTGAGTGAGGGAGTCCTCTGTCCATCGGGCACCTACCCAGCTGTATTGTGTCGTTGCGCAGGGGTAGTGTGCTCTGTAGACGTTGCGAGGATCAGGTGGCACGTACACTTTCTGAGTTTGGGTCCGGCCATTGGTGATGAGGAGTCCCGGTTGTTCCTTTAGGACGATGACTGATGCCGGATTTGGTGGTGTCCGATTGCGGCTGCTCTCTGGTTGGCTGGAGGTACAGGATGGCGAAGCACAGCAGCATCCTGGTAAAAGTGAAAGAGAGAGAAAGAGAGAAAGGGAGAAAAAAAAACTTTTTGGCGAGTGTCGTCCTTGGTTGGCTGGGACTTCGCTTTGAGGATGCCGGTATGCCACTTGCTTCGGTGTCTTGCAAGTGTCTCTGGTGCTGCGTCATGAGCATATATTCGCATGACCCCCCTTTTGCACTGTGGCACCACAAGCTGTGGCGCAGTGATGGCATCAAGTGCAGAACGCTGAATGTTGTCTTGTGCACGCAGCATGTGCCAGGTGCATAGCGGGTGTTTGGGGCACCGGTTGTCGGTGGGTCTAGACAGCGTGCTAGGGTGGTTGGAGGGGTCTAAAAGTGGTGGTGACTCCGAATGTTCATGAAGTTGTTATGGTCTTTGGCGAGCTGGAAGGTGCATGGTAGCGAACTTGAACCTTGACTTGGTGTTGAGGCTGTGTACCCTTGGATGGCTGCTGGAGTTCTATGAACTCTGTGACCTTAGAGTCTGGCTTTGTTGTAGTTCTCGTTACCTCTATGACCGGCCAGTCTGGCTTTGGTAACCTGTGTGACTGGAGGGGGGGGAGGGGTTCTTGAACTTGGGCCCAGACTGTCAGGTGTTTGAAGTCTAGTAAAGGCTCAAAGCGCTCTAGCAGATCTTTGCCAATCAGAAAGGGGTACGTGTCCATTTGTGAGATGTACACAGGGTGTTTCAGACTAAAATAACCAATTGTCAGGTGAATGTGAGCTACCTGTTTGAGCCGGATGTCGTTCTGGCTGTATGACTGCACAGTCAGCTCGCATGTTTGAGATGTAAGAGTTCGATTTTGTCTCTCAGAGTCTTTAAAAGAGTTTCCGGGCCATACCCCGTTTGATCATGTGCCCGAGGAGTCTTGGCGTCGGGGCTGGTGTGGTGATCGACGGGCGGTTAGGGCCGGTCTTGTGTAGTTCTTTGCGGAGACAGACAAAGTAGCATTTCTTGGTCTTTTGGGATTTTGGTCCTAGACGTGGGAAGTTGTCAGCTGTGTTAGCTGTGTTAGCTCTGTGGTCTGTTGTTGACGAGCAGTGTTCTGTGTGCCTGTTGCAGGTTTTATGCTGAGGCATAGGATGTCGTGTTCGTCCCTCTTGTTGTCTTTGTAAAGTCTTTTGTGAAGAAGCTCTTTAAGCAACTTCAGGCTCTTGGCTGTCTCGGATATGGCAGCACTGTTTTCGTCTGATGTGTGTTCAGACTTGTGCTGACCAGTGGCAGGTCGAGAGGGGTTCTGCTCTGGGCTGTTGAGGTCAGGCTAAGCAGGGTCTCTGTGACATTTTGGCACACTTGTGGTGAGTGACTAATGCATGGCCCTAAACGTACAGAACTACTGCTTAATGGGTTCGCTAGATATGTAGCCTAAAGCTAAGTGTCTCTTGTTTAGCTAGCTAGTGACGTGTGTCTTGTATCCTTATCTTAGCTGTGATTGTTAGGAGGCTAAGAGTTATGTGGTTCCAAGATTATTCCCTGGAAAGGGCATAGCCGAGATAAAATAAATGACGTAAGATGGTTCTTATGACTTAATTATTTCTCTGGACTTAACTGGGGGGGGGGGGGGGGGGGTCACTACGGCTTGACGAAGTGAAGGATAAGAGGGAAACGGACAGCTTTCTCATTTGAATTTTGCTTATTATCAATCCTTAGGATTATAGTTGTGCCCTAGTAAGTTGTTGAAATTACTTGTGCTGCAGGGTCACGAAAATGAGTGCACTGGTTGAAACTAAGCCAAAATAACAAATAAGGGTGTCTCTGTTTCCTTTCTGGGCCCTATGGGAAATGGAACCACATTTGAACAAGAGAGGAAATTAAATTAAATCATATAGATGACTGATTAGCCAAGGGAACAGCTGACTGCTGTTATTATGAAAGTTAAAGAAATGAAAGAAGTAACAAGAGAAAAACAAAATTTAAAGCAAAAGGGAATAAAGTGATCAAACACCGGGAATGATCGGTTTAGTCACCTGTCGATGAAAATTCCTATTGCTATATGAATTATTCTCTAGCTACACAGTTTACATTTAGTTAAACGTAAGTTTAATTAACAGGGTATCTGCAAAGTTAGCCTTCGACGGTTAGCAAGGACGATGCCTTCACTAGTGAAGGTGAACTTAAGCTGCAAAGAAGTGTAAACACAGAAAGTGAATAATTAGAAACCTTAACCGGTGTTAAAGAAAGTATTCTTGAATACTTTGCATTGTGTGAACACAAGTGGTGATTAAGGGCTCAAGTAAATTATGCTAGCTGCTAACTGTAGAAGTTATTATGTAGCTTAGCCTAAGCTGGATGGATGCTAGGTTAGCGTAGCGTAAGCTAGCTGGATGCTATGTTAGTTTAGCTCAGCGTAAGCTGAAAGGATGCTAGGTTAGCTTAGCGTAGCGCAAGCTAGCTGGATGCCATGTGAGTTTAGCTTAGCGTAAGCTGGAGGGATGCTAGGTTAGCTTAGGCACCTAGGCTGGTTTGTTTACAAAGTGACATCACAAGTTAGCACTTCCTGTGACAAGTCGTTGTCATGGGAACCAGAGCATGTCAGACAATTCAACAGTCCTTAAAGAATGTCTGTACATTTTTCATGGATTATGCATGTTTAAACGGGTTAACAGGATGCACCTATATTTTAAGTCTTTCTAGGACTCAGTGTTACATTAAGTAAAATGCAGATGTGTTTTGGCATTAGCTAATTTTACTCATGGAACTCTTCTCTTTATTTTACGTAGCTTATTCTATTTGTTTACAGAGTAAGGAAATAGATTTGCTGTAAGTCAAAGCTTGTCTAAGCATATATGGTTACGTCCCTCTCGTGCACGAATGCTGACTTCTCAGCGAGTAACAGTTTTGATCGCTAGGTAGCTCTCTGCTTGTAGATGCAGCAAAAAAAAATATTTAGGTGAATTACATCAATCTAACAATAATTTGTAAGGCCTTTACATTTGTAGACACCCAGGTCTACCTAGATATAACTCTGTCCTGAGCTTTCTTTGTTAGACACAGGTTTAGTCATACTACCATTTGGATTTCCTTTTAATCAAAGCATAATAGATATCGGTACAGTTTACAAGCTGCTGAGATGAGGTTTCTTCGTCAAACAGACTTACGCTTTTACTGCTGAACATGCTACTTTTACTTTTAGTTGGAAATCTAAGGCTATTTTACTTAGAGTAGAGATGTCAATTCCAGCTATCGTTTTATCTGCATTTAGACAGGCCAGCGATCAAAGATGTGTATTGCACGTTGTGTTCTGGTTGGATCGCAACGATCAAAAGCATCTCGTAGGTTAACAGTAGTTTAAAACTGTGGTGGTTCTCCTACATGGAAACTAATGTACAGCAGTGCATTTTTCAAGAAGTATCTAGAAACTGTTTGTTTCAAAGGGGTCGTGTATAGCCTGTTGGCAGGTGAGGCTTATAGGTGAGCCATTCAAGATTTTCTTTAAATCAGTAAAGTTCAAATTTTTCTACTGCAGAGTCTTGCGTCTTTTTGAGCACAACTTTTCATCTACTTTTTAAAAGTTCTATGTCCTATGCTGATCAGGGACCCTTTTAGCAGAGTCTTGCACTGTGTTCGTGCAGTGTCTTCTGGTTTTGCAGTTCAAAATCATTGGGGTTTTGGACCCAGCTGTGGGACAGTTTGCTCTGTGTGCCTGTTGTGGGTCTTACGCTCAGGCCTAGGGTGTAAGGCTCGTACCTGAATTTTCGGAAAGTCTCTTGTGAAGAAGCTTTTCAGCGACTTCAGGGGCTCGGCTGTTTCAGACGTGGCGGCACTGTGTTTGTCTGATGCGTGCTCAGACTTGGGCTTACCAGTGGCCTGGAACGGACTCGACTCTCTGTAAACAGGGCTATGGTGTTGTGGGACGCCCTCTGGAGGCATCTGGTGGGATGCAGATTTTGAAGGAACAAAGTTCTGAACTTGACATCCGCTTCCATATTTGGCTGGTTCAGTGCTCCGAAGTAGGTTTGTCGGAGTCGGCTGTAGTAGGTCTGTGGGGTTTCAAGTCGGACCTGCTTGGGGTCCATGGCGGTGAATAACCCTTGGTCTGATTCTGGATCAGAGAATTCACGGATCAAAGCTTGTTGCAGCTGCTGGTAGTCCGTTTTGATAGTCTCTGTTTGACGGTCGAGGAAGCTGCGCACATCACGGCTGGACGTGATTCTTAGCAGGTACAATTTGTCCCACGCGGTCGCGTTGGTAACAGTTTGTAAGTGAAAGTCAGTGTCTTGTAGGTAGGCGTGCACGTTGTGGCCTCCTGCAGGGCTCGGAGTGAACGTAGGGAGGTTTCTCGCCAGCTTGTTAAGTCTTTTGGGAGCCCTGCCGTTGTAAGTAGCAGGGGCTCTCCTGGAAAGGCCCCCCCCTTTTTAGCTCTGGGTTGTAGGCTGAAAGGTGCGGACCAGCTGGTCAGGGGAAACTTTGTGGTGTGCGTTTCCCTTTCCCGGTCATTCTGTAGTCTATAAGAGTGTTTCAGCTATCTGTGAACAATGTCAATTTCGCATATGATATTGTCTTTGTGCTGAATGAGTTCATGGATTTCAGCTCGGGCCGCTTGTAAGTGTTTTACACAGGCCTTTGCTTTAGTGTCTCTTTCTTTAGTTCAGTCTCTGCTGAACGGGCTTGTGGATGGTATCGCGGGCCTCTTGCGGGTTGTTTTTTTTCGCAGGCCATGGCTTTCGAGTCTCTTTTAGTTCAGCCTCTGCTCTTTGCAAAGGGGCTTCACTTTTGTCGGAGTTTCTCGTTGAGTACCACTCTGGTTGTTTTCTCTGAATGCTCTCTTCGGTCTGTGTGCCGATGAAGATCAGGCAGGGCAGTTTGAAGTCTTTCCACTTCCTTCTGTAGCTCGGGGTCGTTGTCGTCCTCGGCTTGCATCCTTAGCGTTGCAACTTCGTGCTCCAGGGCGAGGCGGCTCCTTTCACGGAGACGTGCTTGTGCGATGAGCTGGCAAGCGAGGTTTTGGACGTGTCTGGCCGGTCTTTGTCGTGGGAGCTTTGGCTTGGTTTGTGCGCCATCAGCTTGTCCACGTCGGCGCTGCTCTTGGCTTTGGAGCTCTGAGTCACTGTCTCCCGGTTGTCCCAGCGGGTTGTGGGACTGTAGGACCGGAACATACTGGTTTCAACTGTGGGCGAGAGGAACACAACACGCACAGAGAGACCAAGCAAGTTTGTTCTACGTATAACGAGCTATAATACGGCTATGCCGCGTATGCAAATTGTGGTTAACTGATGCAGACAGTTAAATCATTCGGTGGGACAATTTGGTTAGGTCAGCATGGGCCTGAATAAAATTTAGCAGGGCGGTAGCTTAAAGGGGGTCACCTTTTGATGCTAGCGGCTTGTTGTCTAATTATTATTCAGCGTTCCTTGTTGTCTCAGATAGGTTCTGTCTTCTAGGTGAACTGAAAGAAACAGAGCACGACAGAAAAGAGCAGTGGCAAGATAGCAAAGTTTGAAGTAACATGCAACCATCAAAGATGGAAAGGTCTGTAATGAAATGGCGTTAATAGTACACAGGAAGAGTTACAGGGGAAAAGGAGGCCGGACACTTCAATGGCCGGGGGAATCTCTAGATTCTGTGGCCAATATTAAGTGGATGGGTTTAATACCTTTTTCTAGTTTAACTGGGTGAAATGAGGTCATTCGGGTTGGAGTTCAGCATCGCGGTTGGTCTTTCTGTCGTCCCCCAAACGCCTGACAGCAGTGTCCCGGGCCCCTCCGTACATCTGTACCGATGTGCGCCCTCTCACGCAACCTGACTTTGAATCACAACCGGCGGTGCCAAATTGGTGATGTCGTGTTGCGGGCCGCACTAACGGAGAGACACGGGAAAGTCCGAGACTCGCGCTCAGTCAGCGCTGGGGACACAGGTCAGATGAACCAGCATGCTGGACTCCAAGCAGAGATGACTGTCAAATCACCACACGCTCTTTAGTGGATTCTACCTATAAACACAGAATAGTGTGAACGAGTGGCTTGACAGTGAATGAAAGCTTTCTTGTTTAAACTGAATTGAGTAATTACGTATGTAGAAAATAGAAGCAAAGGTTTTACTAGATAATGGTAAAAAGGAAATTATGAAAATGATGTTAATTATCAAAATAACTTAACCCAAAAGAAAGAAAAAAAAAAAAACATTTCCTTTAAGGAAAAAAAAAATTAACCCCTTTTTTTTTATTATTATTTTATTATTAATAAAAATTAACAATCAGAAGTAATAAAGTAGGATGTACCCCGGGAGAAGACAGGCAGTAGTGGCGCGTTTGGGCCACAAAGGGTTTTGGGCCACTCCCTCCTAGTGGTCACCCTGGCTGACAGAGGACTTGATTTAAATTGCATTCACTGGTTTTGAATACAATTCAGATCGAGCGTATGCATAGATGTTAAGTAACTTCTAGAATAGTTGTCATAACGTATCAAATCAAAATTATTAAAAATAATTTGAAAAAGGAAATATAGAAGTAAAGCCATAAAACCATTCCCCACAGGGAAGGAGACTTCATTCAAATTAATCTTGAAATTTGTTTGTTTCCAACCAAATTTGAATAAGTGTAGGAACTTAAAGGTTGGCATTATTTTTGATGATGATCACGATCACTGTGGTGTATCAATGATAATAACCAAAATAAAATCAACTGGGAGAAAGCCACTTCAAAACAGAATGAGAGTAGACAGTAAGAGATAAGCTGACTTAGCGGGGGAAGGCCACAAGGGGGCCACCCTCCTCCTAAGTGGTCATCAGAAACTGCTAATACTTACTTTTGAATTTTAAATTCAAATGTGGTTTGAACCAAATTCAAAATAAGTGTACACAGTCAGAGGTGAAATCATGTTAGTAACACTGGAACTTGCACATGCATTGAAAGTTAGAAACACACTTTCAGAAATTCACTGGAAAAATCTGAAATTGTGACGAGAGAGAAATTTAGGAAAGGATGACCTTGTTACCGGTGTCCACGAGGTGGTGCTATTTCGCTCATGGAGGGTAAAGTCAGGACGTGGAGGCCGTCTGATACTGGAAAACTCAAGGGCGCGCCCTAGCGTTTGGCAGTAGCATTGCAACCCGCCTGCTTTCAAATGTGATAGTCTCAGAGGACATGCAAAAAAAATAGTGCGGAATTTAAATCTCGACGGATTTCTTTCCGGTGCTATATTTCACAAAACGGCGTGGCAGGATTTTTTTTTTTCTACACACACACATAGGGTCACAGGAATTATACGTCTGTCGTTCGTATCCAAATACATTTATCAAATAGCGTTTTATGATTAGAATGTTTTTATGTTTTGGATTTTTCTGTGCTATATTTCACAAAACGGTGTGGCAGGATTTTTTTCCTACGCACACACATAGGGACAACAGGAATTAGGCATCTGTTTTTTTTATTCCCACATACGACAATTAGCACTATGATTCACACGTGTTCACTTATAAATTTTAAACCTCGGCGGGTTTTCCTATTTCGACACGTGTACACGGAAGGATTTCTTCATTTCCGCACATTAATATGGACAACAGGAATTATACGTCTGTCATTCGTATCCAAATAACATCTATCAAATAGCACTTATGATTAAAAATGTTTTTATGTTTTGGATTTTTCTGTGCTATATTTCACAAAACGGTGTGGCAGGATTTTTTTTTTTTTTACACACACACATAGGGTCACAGGAATTATACGTCTGTCGTTCGGATCCAAATACATTTATCAAATAGCATTTTATGATTAAAATGTTTTTATGTTTTGGATTTTTCTGTGCTATATTTCACAAAACGGTGTGGCAGGGTTTTTTCTACACACACACATAGGGACAACAGGAATTATACGTCTGTCGTTCGGATCCAAATAACATTTATCAAATAGCACTTTATGATTAAAATGTTTTTAGATTTTGGATTGTTTCTGTGCTATATTCTAACAAACACGTTTGGCAGGATTGCTTCGCTGCGCTGTGCGTAAATAAAACAGGGATTATTCGTCTGTTTTTTCGACTCCCATAACATATTATCAAATAGCACTTATGATCAAATATGCGTTAGGTTTTACAATTGAGTAGCTACGTCAATGTTTTAACCCGGAGTTATCGATAATCTAACGATTATAATTAATATCAGGCCTGTTTAAGAATAGTGAAAGAGCATCGTTTCACTAAATCTTGTCTTCACCGTGGCCGAAGAATCTCGTTCCGCCAGGGGAGTTTAATATTAAAAATGTCGTCTTTAAAAGAGGTTTCTTCGTCTTTTATAGGACAAATTTAATACTGTGAAACTATGAAACTGCAGTTTACTTCTTAGCTTCGCTGGACTGAAATGGCTTTTTGCCTTTAATCAGTCAAGGTGAGTTCGCATAGCGTTCGCTCAACCGAGGTGCACGTACAATATTAAATCACAATATAGACAAAGATTGAAAACCTAATTTGCTCAAAAACAAGTTTAAAGTGTGCTCGTATTTTCTCCACCATTTGTAAAGACTATGGGTGGATCTAATCCGTGGGGAATTTGCATATCATAATTAATAATTCATAATTAATAATTATTCATACATGTTTGGATTAGATCAGTCTTACATGTTAATAAATCTCCCTCTAAGGGAGGATGTCCTTTTACCTGCATATTTAACTGTGTATCCTTGCATTTTAACTACAAGTTGATTACAGTTAATTACACTGATCACATCTTACAAAACAGGCAAAATTAATTAGCTCAATTGCCAGAATAATATTGTGGGGATCCACAATATCATCTTACTTTATAGGATTTCAGGAAACGCAATTCTCTGGCCAGAAGAATTGGGTTTGCTGCCCTATAAATACATACTCTTTAAAGTATCTTTAATTGATAAAGCGAGTAGGACCTGTTTGCACTTAAGGGACTTGAAAATGAGCAAAGTAAATGAATCAATCAAATGAATATAATGGATTTAATAAAGGCATGTCTACTTATATATTTACTACAGTTGCCATGGAATATATATACATATATATTTACAAACATAATAAACAAACAAAACACGATAAGGCATCGATGAACGAGAAAGGCATTGCGTTTGGACAACTGGAGACACGTGTGGGAGAGTGAGGGTGTGAGAGAGAGAGAGAACGGAGAGAGAGAGAAAGAGAGAGAGAGAGAGCATTAGCAGCATTATCCTGGACTTCACCTTTTCTGTAACAACACGAAAACATCATCTTAAGGCTTCTCAGAAGCTCTGTAAAAAGAGATACTTGCGCAAATGTAATCTTGGTCATGCACTCTGTGTCGCGTCGGTCCTGCACCGTGAGCGGTGTCCTTTGTGTGGGAGGAAGCGTCACGTGGTCACGTGCGTGTGCTTCTGGTTCAGAGAGAGCGCGCGGTGGTTTAAATGTCCCTCGTAGCCGGCTTTGCTGAAGAGATATGTCCCGCGGTGTTCTTTTCACTCGTGGAATTAAAACACAGGGACTTATCTTAAGACTGAAAAACACAAACTAACTAGAACGCATAAAAGAAAGGCGAAAGACTCGCCTCGAGACGAGACGTTACATTCTGAAACCAGGACGAGCACGGAAGAGCTCAGTAAGATCTGACCGTGGAGGGAGGTTCAGTTCTTCTTTAAAGGAACCTTCTGAGGTGCGAACTGGCCAATGGCATTCAACGAAACTTTGGCGGCAACCTCGGCTTTGTCTTGTCCGCGTTCGATTTATGGCCGCATTCACAGGTTTTACAAGCAGTCAGAATTTGGTCAGAATCATTCCAAAGATGATTAAACATAGTAAAATACATTTTACGGCTTGTTCAATTACATAGATGACCTCGTTAGATCACAAAGGTTCGGAAAATAGGAAGAAAGACGTATAAGGAGAGTTATATTGCAGAGTTACATTAAAAGCATAATTAAATGCCCTTGTAGTTCGTTTAGAAATACCATACACTCCCAGATCCCTTCATAGGGCCTGGACAAATCGACAAACATAACATATCAAATATATCTCAGTAAAGTCAGTAAAGTGAGTGAATTAAAGCTTTGTGTATGTGCGTTTTCAGAGGGGACTCTTTGACCGCATGGCATTCCTTTCTCTGCAGAAAGGAGGGGGGTTAGTTTGATAAGGTCTGCTTGAAGCTCGAGCCACAGTCATGAAGTGTTCTGGTGAATCTCGCAGGACATTTGAATATGTCAGTTCATTGGGTGTTTAAGAGAGAGAACCCTCAAGATTTCTTATAACACCCCTGTGTCACAAAGTTAGCGAGATGTAATGTAAATCAACAAATGGGGAACGAGGATTGGAGTTTATCGAGACTAAACATGCTACACAGTGATTTCTGTTTCTCATAGTATGCAAGTCATGTCTCAAACATTAACCCATTAGAGTTTACAAGGCCACACAGACCAAACAACATAAAGGACAAATCATGAGATGGAACATTGGATGCATGTATCACATGGTTATATATACATATATATATATACATAGAAAATATAGGTTTAAACCAGGGTTCGTTTATTCTTCTCAGCAAGAATAAGGAGGAATCACACTCTCTGGGACATTCCAAGGGGTAATAAAGCTCAGTCTTGTAATAGAACACCCCGTTCTTGGTGTGTGTGTGGGAGAGAGTGTGTGTGTGTGTGTGTGTGTTTTTCCAAGTTCCAGGCCTTTTGGGGCTAAAGGCTTTGGGATTTTAGCATGGGGGTATTTAGTTATTCAGATTCACCTTCGCCCAGTCCTTACAATATCCCCCTTTTTGTCTGATGAAGTCCCTGTGTGGACTTAAATCGGACAACAATCATCACAATTGACGGATGACAGGTGAATCATGATGATAGGGTAGCAGGTGCTCTCGAGCCGAGGCTGAGGGCTCAGCTTGATTAAGTTTGACGCAGCCTCCGGCGTGGTACCCTCTTCCTGAGGGTCCCGTGAGCTTGGCTGTAGATTTTCGCATCTCGTTGAGCCTCCTGATTGAAAGTCAAGTGTCAGGGTGTGGTTGATTACCGTAGAGGTACCCAGCGCAGGATCAGCTGCAGTCCAGGATTGGACAACAGGTGAGGCAGTTAAGGCGGGCAGTTGAGACACAGCTTGGAGGGCTATGTCGATGGGGACAAGGTCAGTTCTGATTGGTGCTCTTCGCTTGGAAGAGGATACGATGCCAGGTCGTCGAGGTGAAGGATGGCACCTTTGATGCTTGGATTACACGCTCTGGTCGAGCAAGGTGACACAGGTGTCAGTGTCATTTTGGTCGTCAGTGAGTGCGGCTGTGCGCACAGGAGTGTTAAGGAGTCCCCCTTTCACCTACAATCTCTGCGTGGGTCTCGGTGACCTGAGTGCGAGGCTTGGCTTTGGCAGGGCAGCGTGTGCCGCTGATCTGCAGCCCGCAGATTCCGTCAGTGTTGTCTGTGAGGAAAGGTTTGTTAGGGGCAGAGATACTGAACGTCTTTGGTCAATGTGCACATGTGCGGATTCTGAGCTGGGGCAGCTTTGTGTCGCTGTCGTGTGAGGCATCCACGTCCAGCGTGCATATCTTGAAGTGAGTGTTACTTTTCAAAATCTGGCATTGACAATGTTCTTGAGCTTCGGCTTGACTCTAGGATGGGCAAGTTCAGGAGAAAACCCCCTTTTCTCTGCTTGTGGTCGACGCAGAGTGGGATGGCACTACCCAGAGAGTAGGCAAGGTGTATTTGTAAAGAGTCAGTTGGCGTGGTGATGGCGGACACCAGCACGGTTTGCATGAGGCCTAAGGGTATCAGGTGCGGTGGAATTCTACCCATGGCGAGGCTGTCGATTGAGGGGTTCACTCCCCGCAGCGGGTTTGTCCTCAGGGCTGTTACCAGCTGAGTTTGAGCGACGTCATCCTGGGAGACAGTAACAGCTTTTTCATGGAGTTCACTGTTGGGGTCGGCAGAACGCTGTGAGTGTTGAAAGTTACCACAATTCCCTTTAGTGTCTTGTCGATGGTCTGCAGGGATGCACTCTGTGTCGTGAGTTGCTCTTTTATCTGTGGAATCTCAGCCTGAATTTCGGCTACATGCCACCTCACGGTGGCTAGGTTCACTGCATTCACACTGGGCATACAAATGTTAAACAGAGTTCCGACGGCAGTGGCGGCTCCGAGCAAAGCTCGTAGGAACCATTGGGAGCGGCGGTTGTGGCCACCTGGCTCCGCTAGCGTGACAGTCATTTTCTCAAGTTGGTTGAGCATGCGTTCAACATCAGCCTCAGCGTGAGTGAGGGAGTCCTCTGTCCATCGGGCACCTACCCAGCTGTATTGTGTCGTTGCGCAGGGGTAGTGTGCTCTGTAGACGTTGCGAGGATCAGGTGGCACGTACACTTTCTGAGTTTGGGTCCGGCCATTGGTGATGAGGAGTCCCGGTTGTTCCTTTAGGACGATGACTGATGCCGGATTTGGTGGTGTCCGATTGCGGCTGCTCTCTGGTTGGCTGGAGGTACAGGATGGCGAAGCACAGCAGCATCCTGGTAAAAGTGAAAGAGAGAGAAAGAGAGAAAGGGAGAAAAAAAAACTTTTTGGCGAGTGTCGTCCTTGGTTGGCTGGGACTTCGCTTTGAGGATGCCGGTATGCCACTTGCTTCGGTGTCTTGCAAGTGTCTCTGGTGCTGCGTCATGAGCATATATTCGCATGACCCCCCTTTTGCACTGTGGCACCACAAGCTGTGGCGCAGTGATGGCATCAAGTGCAGAACGCTGAATGTTGTCTTGTGCACGCAGCATGTGCCAGGTGCATAGCGGGTGTTTGGGGCACCGGTTGTCGGTGGGTCTAGACAGCGTGCTAGGGTGGTTGGAGGGGTCTAAAAGTGGTGGTGACTCCGAATGTTCATGAAGTTGTTATGGTCTTTGGCGAGCTGGAAGGTGCATGGTAGCGAACTTGAACCTTGACTTGGTGTTGAGGCTGTGTACCCTTGGATGGCTGCTGGAGTTCTATGAACTCTGTGACCTTAGAGTCTGGCTTTGTTGTAGTTCTCGTTACCTCTATGACCGGCCAGTCTGGCTTTGGTAACCTGTGTGACTGGAGGGGGGGGAGGGGTTCTTGAACTTGGGCCCAGACTGTCAGGTGTTTGAAGTCTAGTAAAGGCTCAAAGCGCTCTAGCAGATCTTTGCCAATCAGAAAGGGGTACGTGTCCATTTGTGAGATGTACACAGGGTGTTTCAGACTAAAATAACCAATTGTCAGGTGAATGTGAGCTACCTGTTTGAGCCGGATGTCGTTCTGGCTGTATGACTGCACAGTCAGCTCGCATGTTTGAGATGTAAGAGTTCGATTTTGTCTCTCAGAGTCTTTAAAAGAGTTTCCGGGCCATACCCCGTTTGATCATGTGCCCGAGGAGTCTTGGCGTCGGGGCTGGTGTGGTGATCGACGGGCGGTTAGGGCCGGTCTTGTGTAGTTCTTTGCGGAGACAGACAAAGTAGCATTTCTTGGTCTTTTGGGATTTTGGTCCTAGACGTGGGAAGTTGTCAGCTGTGTTAGCTGTGTTAGCTCTGTGGTCTGTTGTTGACGAGCAGTGTTCTGTGTGCCTGTTGCAGGTTTTATGCTGAGGCATAGGATGTCGTGTTCGTCCCTCTTGTTGTCTTTGTAAAGTCTTTTGTGAAGAAGCTCTTTAAGCAACTTCAGGCTCTTGGCTGTCTCGGATATGGCAGCACTGTTTTCGTCTGATGTGTGTTCAGACTTGTGCTGACCAGTGGCAGGTCGAGAGGGGTTCTGCTCTGGGCTGTTGAGGTCAGGCTAAGCAGGGTCTCTGTGACATTTTGGCACACTTGTGGTGAGTGACTAATGCATGGCCCTAAACGTACAGAACTACTGCTTAATGGGTTCGCTAGATATGTAGCCTAAAGCTAAGTGTCTCTTGTTTAGCTAGCTAGTGACGTGTGTCTTGTATCCTTATCTTAGCTGTGATTGTTAGGAGGCTAAGAGTTATGTGGTTCCAAGATTATTCCCTGGAAAGGGCATAGCCGAGATAAAATAAATGACGTAAGATGGTTCTTATGACTTAATTATTTCTCTGGACTTAACTGGGGGGGGGGGGGGGGGGGTCACTACGGCTTGACGAAGTGAAGGATAAGAGGGAAACGGACAGCTTTCTCATTTGAATTTTGCTTATTATCAATCCTTAGGATTATAGTTGTGCCCTAGTAAGTTGTTGAAATTACTTGTGCTGCAGGGTCACGAAAATGAGTGCACTGGTTGAAACTAAGCCAAAATAACAAATAAGGGTGTCTCTGTTTCCTTTCTGGGCCCTATGGGAAATGGAACCACATTTGAACAAGAGAGGAAATTAAATTAAATCATATAGATGACTGATTAGCCAAGGGAACAGCTGACTGCTGTTATTATGAAAGTTAAAGAAATGAAAGAAGTAACAAGAGAAAAACAAAATTTAAAGCAAAAGGGAATAAAGTGATCAAACACCGGGAATGATCGGTTTAGTCACCTGTCGATGAAAATTCCTATTGCTATATGAATTATTCTCTAGCTACACAGTTTACATTTAGTTAAACGTAAGTTTAATTAACAGGGTATCTGCAAAGTTAGCCTTCGACGGTTAGCAAGGACGATGCCTTCACTAGTGAAGGTGAACTTAAGCTGCAAAGAAGTGTAAACACAGAAAGTGAATAATTAGAAACCTTAACCGGTGTTAAAGAAAGTATTCTTGAATACTTTGCATTGTGTGAACACAAGTGGTGATTAAGGGCTCAAGTAAATTATGCTAGCTGCTAACTGTAGAAGTTATTATGTAGCTTAGCCTAAGCTGGATGGATGCTAGGTTAGCGTAGCGTAAGCTAGCTGGATGCTATGTTAGTTTAGCTCAGCGTAAGCTGAAAGGATGCTAGGTTAGCTTAGCGTAGCGCAAGCTAGCTGGATGCCATGTGAGTTTAGCTTAGCGTAAGCTGGAGGGATGCTAGGTTAGCTTAGGCACCTAGGCTGGTTTGTTTACAAAGTGACATCACAAGTTAGCACTTCCTGTGACAAGTCGTTGTCATGGGAACCAGAGCATGTCAGACAATTCAACAGTCCTTAAAGAATGTCTGTACATTTTTCATGGATTATGCATGTTTAAACGGGTTAACAGGATGCACCTATATTTTAAGTCTTTCTAGGACTCAGTGTTACATTAAGTAAAATGCAGATGTGTTTTGGCATTAGCTAATTTTACTCATGGAACTCTTCTCTTTATTTTACGTAGCTTATTCTATTTGTTTACAGAGTAAGGAAATAGATTTGCTGTAAGTCAAAGCTTGTCTAAGCATATATGGTTACGTCCCTCTCGTGCACGAATGCTGACTTCTCAGCGAGTAACAGTTTTGATCGCTAGGTAGCTCTCTGCTTGTAGATGCAGCAAAAAAAAATATTTAGGTGAATTACATCAATCTAACAATAATTTGTAAGGCCTTTACATTTGTAGACACCCAGGTCTACCTAGATATAACTCTGTCCTGAGCTTTCTTTGTTAGACACAGGTTTAGTCATACTACCATTTGGATTTCCTTTTAATCAAAGCATAATAGATATCGGTACAGTTTACAAGCTGCTGAGATGAGGTTTCTTCGTCAAACAGACTTACGCTTTTACTGCTGAACATGCTACTTTTACTTTTAGTTGGAAATCTAAGGCTATTTTACTTAGAGTAGAGATGTCAATTCCAGCTATCGTTTTATCTGCATTTAGACAGGCCAGCGATCAAAGATGTGTATTGCACGTTGTGTTCTGGTTGGATCGCAACGATCAAAAGCATCTCGTAGGTTAACAGTAGTTTAAAACTGTGGTGGTTCTCCTACATGGAAACTAATGTACAGCAGTGCATTTTTCAAGAAGTATCTAGAAACTGTTTGTTTCAAAGGGGTCGTGTATAGCCTGTTGGCAGGTGAGGCTTATAGGTGAGCCATTCAAGATTTTCTTTAAATCAGTAAAGTTCAAATTTTTCTACTGCAGAGTCTTGCGTCTTTTTGAGCACAACTTTTCATCTACTTTTTAAAAGTTCTATGTCCTATGCTGATCAGGGACCCTTTTAGCAGAGTCTTGCACTGTGTTCGTGCAGTGTCTTCTGGTTTTGCAGTTCAAAATCATTGGGGTTTTGGACCCAGCTGTGGGACAGTTTGCTCTGTGTGCCTGTTGTGGGTCTTACGCTCAGGCCTAGGGTGTAAGGCTCGTACCTGAATTTTCGGAAAGTCTCTTGTGAAGAAGCTTTTCAGCGACTTCAGGGGCTCGGCTGTTTCAGACGTGGCGGCACTGTGTTTGTCTGATGCGTGCTCAGACTTGGGCTTACCAGTGGCCTGGAACGGACTCGACTCTCTGTAAACAGGGCTATGGTGTTGTGGGACGCCCTCTGGAGGCATCTGGTGGGATGCAGATTTTGAAGGAACAAAGTTCTGAACTTGACATCCGCTTCCATATTTGGCTGGTTCAGTGCTCCGAAGTAGGTTTGTCGGAGTCGGCTGTAGTAGGTCTGTGGGGTTTCAAGTCGGACCTGCTTGGGGTCCATGGCGGTGAATAACCCTTGGTCTGATTCTGGATCAGAGAATTCACGGATCAAAGCTTGTTGCAGCTGCTGGTAGTCCGTTTTGATAGTCTCTGTTTGACGGTCGAGGAAGCTGCGCACATCACGGCTGGACGTGATTCTTAGCAGGTACAATTTGTCCCACGCGGTCGCGTTGGTAACAGTTTGTAAGTGAAAGTCAGTGTCTTGTAGGTAGGCGTGCACGTTGTGGCCTCCTGCAGGGCTCGGAGTGAACGTAGGGAGGTTTCTCGCCAGCTTGTTAAGTCTTTTGGGAGCCCTGCCGTTGTAAGTAGCAGGGGCTCTCCTGGAAAGGCCCCCCCTTTTTAGCTCTGGGTTGTAGGCTGAAAGGTGCGGACCAGCTGGTCAGGGGAAACTTTGTGGTGTGCGTTTCCCTTTCCCGGTCATTCTGTAGTCTATAAGAGTGTTTCAGCTATCTGTGAACAATGTCAATTTCGCATATGATATTGTCTTTGTGCTGAATGAGTTCATGGATTTCAGCTCGGGCCGCTTGTAAGTGTTTTACACAGGCCTTTGCTTTAGTGTCTCTTTCTTTAGTTCAGTCTCTGCTGAACGGGCTTGTGGATGGTATCGCGGGCCTCTTGCGGGTTTTTTTTTTCCGCAGGCCATGGCTTTCGAGTCTCTTTTAGTTCAGCCTCTGCTCTTTGCAAAGGGGCTTCACTTTTGTCGGAGTTTCTCGTTGAGTACCACTCTGGTTGTTTTCTCTGAATGCTCTCTTCGGTCTGTGTGCCGATGAAGATCAGGCAGGGCAGTTTGAAGTCTTTCCACTTCCTTCTGTAGCTCGGGGTCGTTGTCGTCCTCGGCTTGCATCCTTAGCGTTGCAACTTCGTGCTCCAGGGCGAGGCGGCTCCTTTCACGGAGACGTGCTTGTGCGATGAGCTGGCAAGCGAGGTTTTGGACGTGTCTGGCCGGTCTTTGTCGTGGGAGCTTTGGCTTGGTTTGTGCGCCATCAGCTTGTCCACGTCGGCGCTGCTCTTGGCTTTGGAGCTCTGAGTCACTGTCTCCCGGTTGTCCCAGCGGGTTGTGGGACTGTAGGACCGGAACATACTGGTTTCAACTGTGGGCGAGAGGAACACAACACGCACAGAGAGACCAAGCAAGTTTGTTCTACGTATAACGAGCTATAATACGGCTATGCCGCGTATGCAAATTGTGGTTAACTGATGCAGACAGTTAAATCATTCGGTGGGACAATTTGGTTAGGTCAGCATGGGCCTGAATAAAATTTAGCAGGGCGGTAGCTTAAAGGGGGTCACCTTTTGATGCTAGCGGCTTGTTGTCTAATTATTATTCAGCGTTCCTTGTTGTCTCAGATAGGTTCTGTCTTCTAGGTGAACTGAAAGAAACAGAGCACGACAGAAAAGAGCAGTGGCAAGATAGCAAAGTTTGAAGTAACATGCAACCATCAAAGATGGAAAGGTCTGTAATGAAATGGCGTTAATAGTACACAGGAAGATTTACAGGGGAAAAGGAGGCCGGACACTTCAATGGCCGGGGGAATCTCTAGATTCTGTGGCCAATATTAAGTGGATGGGTTTAATACCTTTTTCTAGTTTAACTGGGTGAAATGAGGTCATTCGGGTTGGAGTTCAGCATCGCGGTTGGTCTTTCTGTCGTCCCCCAAACGCCTGACAGCAGTGTCCCGGGCCCCTCCGTACATCTGTACCGATGTGCGCCCTCTCACACAACCTGACTTTGAATCACAACCGGCGGTGCCAAATTGGTGATGTCGTGTTGCGGGCCGCACTAACGGAGAGACACGGGAAAGTCCGAGACTCGCGCTCAGTCAGCGCTGGGGACACAGGTCAGATGAACCAGCATGCTGGACTCCAAGCAGAGATGACTGTCAAATCACCACACGCTCTTTAGTGGATTCTACCTATAAACACAGAATAGTGTGAACAAGTGGCTTGACAGTGAATGAAAGCTTTCTTGTTTAAACTGAATTGAGTAATTACGTATGTAGAAAATAGAAGCAAAGATTTTACTAGATAATGGTAAAAAGGAAATTATGAAAATGATGTTAATTATCAAAATAACTTAACCCAAAAGAAAGAGAAAAAAAAATAATAATTTTTTTTAAGAAAAAAAAATTAACCCTTTTTTTTTTTATTATTATTATTTTATTATTAATAAAAATTAACAATCAGAAGTAATAAAGTAGGATGTACCCCGGGAGAAGACAGGCAGTAGTGGCGCGTTTGGGCCACAAAGGGTTTTGGGCCACTCCCTCCTAGTGGTCACCCTGGCTGACAGAGGACTTGATTTAAATTGCATTCACTGGTTTTGAATACAATTCAGATCGAGCGTATGCATAGATGTTAAGTAACTTCTAGAATAGTTGTCATAACGTATCAAATCAAAATTATTAAAAATAATTTGAAAAAGGAAATATAGAAGTAAAGCCATAAAACCATTCCCCACAGGGAAGGAGACTTCATTCAAATTAATCTTGAAATTTGTTTGTTTCCAACCAAATTTGAATAAGTGTAGGAAATTAAAGGTTGGCATTATTTTTGATGATGATCACGATCACTGTGGTGTATCAATGATAATAACCAAAATAAAATCAACTGGGAGAAAGCCACTTCAAAACAGAATGAGAGTAGACAGTAAGAGATAAGCTGACTTAGCGGGGGAAGGCCACAAGGGGGCCACCCTCCTCCTAAGTGGTCATCAGAAACTGCTAATACTTACTTTTGAATTTTAAATTCAAATGTGGTTTGACCCAAATTCAAAATAAGTGTACACAGTCAGAGGTGAAATCATGTTAGTAACACTGGAACTTGCACATGCATTGAAAGTTAGAAACACACTTTCAGAAATTCACTGGAAAAATCTGAAATTGTGACGAGAGAGAAATTTAGGAAAGGATGACCTTGTTACCGGTGTCCACGAGGTGGTGCTATTTCGCTCATGGAGGGTAAAGTCAGGACGTGGAGGCCGTCTGATACTGGAAAACTCAAGGGCGCGCCCTAGCGTTTGGCAGTAGCATTGCAACCCGCCTGCTTTCAAATGTGATAGTCTCAGAGGACATGCAAAAAAAATAGTGCGGAATTTAAATCTCGACGGATTTCTTTCCGGTGCTATATTTCACAAAACGGCGTGGCAGGATTTTTTTTTCTACACACACACATAGGGTCACAGGAATTATACGTCTGTCGTTCGTATCCAAATACATTTATCAAATAGCGTTTTATGATTAGAATGTTTTTATGTTTTGGATTTTTCTGTGCTATATTTCACAAAACGGTGTGGCAGGATTTTTTTTCCTACGCACACACATAGGGACAACAGGAATTAGGCATCTGTTTTTTTTTTTTTCCACATACGACAATTAGCACTATGATTCACACGTGTTCACTTATAAATTTTAAACCTCGGCGGGTTTTCCTATTTCGACACGTGTACACGGAAGGATTTCTTCATTTCCGCACATTAATATGGACAACAGGAATTATACGTCTGTCATTCGTATCCAAATAACATCTATCAAATAGCACTTATGATTAAAAATGTTTTTATGTTTTGGATTTTTCTGTGCTATATTTCACAAAACGGTGTGGCAGGATTTTTTCTACACACACACATAGGGACAACAGGAATTATACGTCTGTCGTTCGGATCCAAATAACATTTATCAAATAGCACTTTATGATTAAAATGTTTTTAGATTTTGGATTGTTTCTGTGCTATATTCTAACAAACACGTTTGGCAGGATTGCTTCGCTGCGCTGTGCGTGAATAAAACAGGGATTATTCGTCTGTTTTTTCGACTCCCATAACATATTATCAAATAGCACTTATGATCAAATATGCGTTAGGTTTTACAATTGAGTAGCTACGTCAATGTTTTAACCCGGAGTTATCGATAATCTAACGATTATAATTAATATCAGGCCTGTTTAAGAATAGTGAAAGAGCATCGTTTCACTAAATCTTGTCTTCACCGTGGCCGAAGAATCTCGTTCCGCCAGGGGAGTTTAATATTAAAAATGTCGTCTTTAAAAGAGGTTTCTTCGTCTTTTATAGGACAAATTTAATACTGTGAAACTATGAAACTGCAGTTTACTTCTTAGCTTCTCTGGACTGAAACGGCTTTTTGCCTTTAATCAGTCAAGGTGAGTTCGCATAGCGTTCGCTCAACCGAGGTGCACGTACAATATTAAATCACAATATAGACAAAGATTGAAAACCCAATTTGCTCAAAAACAAGTTTAAAGTGTGCTCGTATTTTCTCCACCATTTGTAAAGACTATGGGCGGATCTAATCCGTGGGGAATTTGCATATCATAATTAATAATTCATAATTAATAATTATTCATACATGTTTGGATTAGATCAGTCTTACATGTTAATAAAATCTCCCTCTAAGGGAGGATGTCCTTTTACCTGCATATTTAACTGTGTATCCTTGCATTTTAACTACAAGTTGATTACAGTTAATTACACTGATCATGTCTTACAAAACAGGCAAAATTAATTAGCTCAATTGCCAGAATAATATTGTGGGGATCCACAATATCATCTTACTTTATAGGATTTCAGGAAACGCAATTCTCTGGCCAGAAGAATTGGGTTTGCTGCCCTATAAACACATACTCTTTAAAGTATCTTTAATTGATAAAGCGAGTAGGACCTGTTTGCACTTAAGAGACTTGAAAATGAGCAAAGTAAATGAATCAATCAAATGAATATAATGGATTTAATAAAGGCATGTCTACTTATATATTTACTACGGTTGCCATGGAATATATATATATATATATATATTTACAAACATAATAGACATACAAACACAATAAGACATCAATGAACGAGGAAGTGTGTGAGATATAGAGATATGGATAAATTACACGCGTGAGAGCGAGTAAGAGAGAGAGAAATAGGGTTACGTTCACCTAGACAGTCAACTTTCCTGAAACAACACGAAAACACATTCTTAATGCTCTGAAAACAGGGTAACCCAAATTTACTTGCATGTGGAAGGGTTCTCTCATGTGTTCCTGAGTTCCTTGAGCGGCCTGCATGGTCTAGCCGCGTTTTGGACGGCAGATCTTTTGTTCTCCGTGCGCGTGCGGCCCGCATGGTTTAGCGGCGTGCGTGAGCTGAGTCCTTGGCCGTTTCTCAATACCAAGTACGCAAACTTCGGACTTGCGTCCTTGGTAGTTCGGACTTGCCAAGTTCGACTCGGGAGAACGAACTCCAGAGGACGCGAGGACGCAAGTCCGGTAATTCTGCAAATGGAACAGCGGCGTTCTTGTCACGTCACTCAGCACGCTCTGGCTACTCCGGTTATCTCTTTATGTATATTTTAGGCAACAATCAAACGAAATATGCTACAACTCTGCCTCTTTTCATCAACAATAAAACGAAATATTTTATAAAACACCACTCTGCCTCTTTTCATAAAAAAAAATAAAAAAATCTTAAACGTATTAGCCTAAATGGCCACACAATTGTGGTTCAGGCAACGTACATTAATTATCTTCACTGCATATTTATAACAACATGAAATATTAAAACACACACTTTTTTTTATTTCATTTAAAAAAATATGAAACATTCTTGATTTTTATTGACATTTGTCAAAGAGAGACGGGGTTGTGTCATTTTATTTTACATATAGGCTAGTGAAGAGAATGTTAATAAATATAAAAAATATATCTAGTAGGCTATATAAAATAAAATCGCACAAACCTGTCTCTTTTTGTTAAATGTCAGTTTTACTGATCAATAATATCATGTATAAGATGTATAAGAAGCTAACTTACAATGAGAAATTAAACAAATTAGGCTACAAAGTTAAAGTTATAGCCTAAATATATAAAGTTATGAAACTTCACTTTGCCCTCAGCCAAAACGATTTGCCATGGAACAAATATAGATTAATGAGTGAGACTAAAGATCGACACAAGACGAATATCCGTCATGTTTATCCACTAGACTAGAGACACCAGAGCCAGCGGCACACGCCAGAAGCACTAGCCGAGGAAAAGCTGTTCCAGTCGGGGTTAATGAGCGCTGAACACCCGGTGCTCGCCTGGATCTTACAGCTCCGAAAGCGTCAGATACATTTTTCAAACAGGCGCTATCTTTATAAACAAACCACAGATTTGAGCTTTAAACAACTACATTCTCGCCTGAAACACTCTTAAAATTGCATTTTATGACACAATAACAGCAGTATTTTAATATTACGCGGGTTTTCTCCTCTGGTATTGACGCTTGCTGGTTGGTGCGAGATGCATTCTGGGATACATGGCTGTCTCAAGTCCGCACAAGTCACCTCTCCATGCATCCTCGGTAAAAGGGGCGGATCAAGAACACATCCGGGGATTTGAACTGGACTTGGCTAAATGTGAACTTTGAATTGAGACAGTACTTGGGCAGCGACTGATGACGTTTCACAAGTCCACAAGAACACAAGTACAGAAAAGAACGCATATTGAGAAACGGCCCTTGGTTCCGTGGAGTCACGTGATGCGGCGCGAGTCTTTGAACAGCGGTCGGAAGTCTTTTAGGTCACGTTACCAACGGAGATAGTTCGGCTCAGGTCATGTCACTTCGTGGAAGTGAAACAAGTTGAATACAGAAAACAGATTTTTGGCTAGAAAGTAAAGAAAAGATCCAGGATATGATCTGATCCCCTGAGGGGACCTCCGCGTGAATTACATGTTTCTGACGTGCTGGAAAGTTCAAGAGAGCGAGGCGGAGCCGCGCTCCTACATTTATCACCTTGTAGAATTCCCTCCCCTTCCGGTTCACGGGGCCAATCGGGGAATGGATGTTGCACGCGGGAACCCTCGGTTTATTGTCCTTTGTTTGGGAGAACATGCCCCTCGTGGTACAGGGGTGTGTTCAAGGAGGGTGTACAGTTTAACAGTTTGAATCTTCAATGGCGGTAAAACCTATTAAAAATACACTTTACTTTATATCTCTGTGCATATTCAGATAGCCCGTTCCATGAGCATTTTAGAGGTGTCAAACACATCAAATGAAAGTCAAAGGAAAAATACAGAGGTATTTAAAATGCATAAAGAAGGTATTTCTAATGTCCATTTATGCCGTGGCCAAACAAAGATATTTCACTGTGACATGGGGAAAAACACATACATTTAACAAAATATATTTAATGGTTTTTTATGTCTTTACACAACAGAAATGTCCGTCTCTTTGTTCAGAGACATTCTGCGACATTCCGATGGGTTATAAAATCTCGTAACAGGAGCTTCCCTCGTGTGTTGGGGGAGGGAAGGGCTCGTGTGTGTGTGTGTGTAAAATTCAGTCTTTCGGTGCCTGAAGGTTTTTTGGGACTTTAGCACAGATATTTTTATTTATTCAGATTCACTCTTAGCCCAGTCCCTACATAGCGCTTTTCACAATACAGATTGTATCAAAGCAGCTTCACAATATCAATCAAAACAACATAACAATGTTTGTTTATTAGTGGAAAACAATAAAATAAAAAAGACATCCAAGTTTGGAAGGGCTGATCAATGTTATTAATGATTGGTTAATTCATTTGAATATCCCCAACTGAGCAAGCCAAAGGCAACAGTGGCAAGGAACCGAAAAACTCCATCAAGTGACCCAGTGGTGTCCTGAAACTCCATCAAGTAACCCAATGGAGAAAAAAAAAACCTTGGGAGAACCCAGGCTCAGTCGGGGGCCAGTTCTCCTCTGGCTTTTATGAACTAGAGGCCGGATTTACAGTAACTAAGTTTTAAAATTTTATATGAATGCCTGGCTGAAGAGATGCGTCTTTAGTCTAGTTTTAATTGTGAATTAAAAGTCACTAAAAGTCTAGTCACTTATTGTGAATAAGTTATCTTTGTAAAGAAACTTCATTGCTGAACTGGCTACTCTCTGCTGTCTAGACGACGGCATCTTTTCCTGTTGGCCACCGTAACTTCTGTTGGAATTCACAACCTCACCACTAGATGCCACTAAATTACACAGTGCACCTTTAAGTGATTAGTTAAAAATAAAATGGAACAGAGCACCCATGTGCAAAGATGGCAGACACACCCCTTCTCCCTGGGGCAGTCTTCAAGGTTAGCTCAAAATGCATAATGCAGCAAGATCCCAGGAGAAAGACAAGATAATATTAAGTTTGAATGGAAGATAGAAATCAGAATGCTAAATAAAGAGCTTATGCTTGAAAACAGCTGGTCACATAATTGACAGACTGCTAATATTTAACATTCATGTTAGAGTGTGCTACATTTGTAGCTGTCTGCTAATTTATATACAGATAGTTGGGCAAATTTTCAGAACAGGCATTTTAGAGTTCTATGCTATTACTACAGTAGCTGTAAACAATGGAAAACATTTTACCACATGATTGAATTACAGCCTTCTTGAGAAATTACTTTCTCTTAAAACAGATGGAGGTTGCCATCTCTTTTAATAAAAATAAATACGGTTCACTAACTTTGAATCACTTATCTGATGGGTCCTGCTCCAGCAGAGCAACTGCCACTGAGATGAAAGGGAATTATAATAAGCTTTGTCTAGGTATGGCACATGGCAATTTCATTTGTCATTTTGCAAAAAAAAAAAAAAAATATTCCCTAAAGCACCGGTTATTAAATGGAATTCAGAAGTCATTGGCATAGTACAATTAAAACCAGTGCCAAATTTACCAATGCCATAATTTAGCCCACCCTGGAGGAAGGAAGAAATAATTAAAACAAAAAAACCCAGCCATTACAAAAACAATACTGCCATCTGTTGGATAAAAATTTAATTTTATTAGCCCAATAGAAAGTAATTGAGCAACAGGTTAAAATTGGTAGTTTACAGGAGGTCACGAACAGAGGTTTAAAAAGGAGGAAAACACAGACATCAGTTTTCAAAGTCAAACATCCTCCAGTCACACATACTCCAAGCGCTGCTTTCCATTTTGAGAAGCCGGCATATACCGCCCCCCACCAGACGGCATTCCTTTTGGGCAAGAACTGCAGAGAAGGCCTCCACCAACCAGCATGAGAACCGCCGCCCCCCAGCAGATAAAGATGGCTGCTCCCAACTCCCTCTTCTGAGCTTGGGCCACTAGAGGATTGTAGAAGTCTCCAATGACCCTATGGGCAGTCCAACTAGATGGCACCAAACCCAAGACTCCTGCAGTGATGAAGGCGGCCCCTCCTACTGCAGCAACCCGAGCCTTTGCGAAACCTTCTGCCAAGCAGTTAGTACACTTACCACCTGCAAAACTGGCAAATATGCCTACTAGACCAACAAGGGAAGCAATAATAAGGATAGCTCGAGAGGCTTGTAAGTCTTGAGGAAGAGCCAACATGGAGTCGTACACTTTACACTGCATTTGACCAGTGCTCTGAACCACACAGTTCATCCATAGTCCCTCCCACATGATCTGTGCTGTCACAATGTTGTTTCCAATAAAAGCAGTCACACGCCATAGAGGAATCACACATGATATGATGATGCCCAGCCAGCCAAGAATGCCTAGTGTGGTTCCAAGAAGCTGTAATCCAGTAGACATGTCTGCAAAAAGAGGGAGAAGCCAATAAACCAAAAAAAGCACACTGGAAATAATGCAAGCAAGGATAATTTTTTTTTTTAAAAATTAAAAAAAAAAAGACAGCAGGCAAATTCTTTGTAAAACAGTATTAAAATACATGCTCATTTTAAACTCACAACCTCTCGTAATCTAATAAAAATAACTTTCCTCTCCCTCTTGCAACTACTCTTCTCCGGTGAAGACGCATTTACCAGTGCGAGGGAAGGACCTCTTGCTCACATCATAGCATTATAGCAAACCACAACAATCCAATCAATTCTCAATACATCACAATAATGACGAATACACCAATCGCAACTTTGGTTTCACACAGACTTTACAGTGCGGTCACATTTAGCATTTTTCAGCAAATTGTCAAGGGCCAAATCCAGTTATTTCAAGAGGAGATCACGCAATCTGTAATTTCTCAATGCATAGGACTTCCCCCTGCAGATTTCACAACCGGTTCAAGTCAGTCATGTGGATTCACCAGGTTTAACAAAAAAGCAGATTGGTTTTGAAAGTAACCGAAGGTAAACACCCTGGAACTCTACTTACTGGAAGGACCTTGTGAAATAAAGCTTAAAAGGTGTTTGTTTGGTTAGCCCTCAACTGACTGGCTTTAGCTTGTCTTCCAGCATGGTAGCTGGCTCAACAGATTGTTTTAGTTTCAACCACTTCTGGTCTTGCTGGGGACCAGTAACCAACCCAGGTAAAGCAGCTGGACACCAGCTTGACCAGCTTTTAAAGCAACAAGACCTGCAAAGGATGGAAGGTTTTAGCAGTTTCCCCCCCTAACAGGGTGGATATAAATAGTAGCCTAATAATAATAAAAAAGAGATAAAAATTCAATTTCACTGAAATTGTGACTGCACCTTTACTGATCCCTATTGCTTACACGGATTTATTGAAAAGTTAAGCAAAATTTTTTTTTTACAGAGTGAAATATATTTTACCAGCCTGTAACACAAACCTCCATGACAAAATCTTACCTGAGAACTTCCAACGCTATTGAAGAGCTTGCAACTTAAACACCCACACCAATCAAATCACAATGATTTTGACAAAATTCTGAAGCAAGCACAAAACGCGTATGCGCAAGAAAATAATTATTTTAAAAGCCTTGATTCACGCCAACATAAACTTCCGTGTGCTCCTTTAATATATTGCTCCAATAGCATGAATATGCTCTTACTATTGATTGGCTGATGATTATCAATCAGTTTAATTACTGGTTTGTAGTTTAGCACTCACTGATAACGCTATTAATTATTCAACAATTCATTATTACAATTAAGTATCAATTACTTACTTAACATTTCGCACGATAATTTTACAGATTTTATATTTCATATAGCTACTTTAAATAAAAGGCCCATGTTAAATATGTTGGAGGCATTAAGGCAAGAATATGGGAGTGTGCGTGTTTGGAACACTTAGTTAATTAGAGAAACGATTCAAGTGGTTTTGACAACTTATTTGTTTTGGTGTGTTTATTACAAAACAGAAAAATAATAAGGTTCTTGCCTAACCAATCAAATGTCCAGAGTGAGGAAACGCTCCGACTAACGTTTGATCGAAGGGGTCATCGTCCAATCACAAAGGAGACATTTAATACCCAGTAGCAACTGACAGGGCATTCCACCAATCAAATGCTTCCGATGGGCTGTCCTCACACTCTCGGTAACATTCGTGGTCTCGGTTGTACGCGCTGGTTTAGACAAGCAGTATGGCGGAAGAAGAGAGTGAATTGGAGTTAGACAGGTTTAAGAAAGAACTGGAGACTTTGTTAAAGACTAGAACAAACGACGAACGCGGACTTCAGAGCAAGACGTACTGTGAGAGATTTTGCGAGGTAAGATGACACTGGAATGGACGAAAGCGTTTGCAAGCTTTTTTAAAAAAAAGCAAACAGAGATGTGCTAACCAGTGTTAGCAGCATGTCAGCAGATTCCCCTCCCCCAGTGTACAGCCACCGTGAGCCAACATTCACACAGTATTTTACCTCTCTATCTACAGATGTTTTCAAAATACCGTAGGAGTAGATCTCAATAGAGCGATAGTTCATTTCCGATCAGGATTTATAGAGGACGTACTGTCACTTTCTCTCAGTTAGCTCCATTAGCCTGGTAAGTGGCTAACAGTTAGCATTCCTAAGTTGCATTCCAAAACAAGCAGTCTGCAGAAGATTTAAGCGTCTGTATTCTTCGTAATATTTTATTAACCAGCGATTTTATGAAACCCTAAACGGGCAAACCTAGTCTGAGAAATCATTATGCACGACTGTAGGGTGTTAAATGATTGAATAACTCGATGCTGTCAGTGTTAGCAGTGGTTGATGTCCTAATAACCAGTCTCTGTAAAGGTTGGTTTTAAACCGCTGGTTTATTCCCAACAATTATCCAGCAGCTTTTAATTTCGAATGAAATTGTTGCTAAGTTAATGAATCCAGCCTTCTCCTTAAAAAAAATAACTTTTTATGCCGTTTTACGAAAGTTTGATTGATGTTTCGTTATTTGTATCACTAAGTCCATGTCCTGTCACTGAACGGCAGTGATGCCCATGATCATAACCAAACACTATAAGCCACCTGACAGTAATGCGTTCTATTTTTAGAAGCACATAGTGATAGTAATATATTTAGTAATTCTACTCTTTCTCTGTTCAATTTCTCTCATTTTTTTTCTTTTAGTTGGTGTTGGAGCAAACCGGGCGATGGCAAGTGCCTCTTCCTCAGCTCCAGGTGTTGCGGAGTGCCCTGTGCTCTTTTGTCCAGGGTGTGGCATCATTTCCTCCAGAGTGTGAGCATGTACGCTACACACTGAGTAGTCTGGCCCTGTGAGTCTGCACTTCTGGAAGCTTTCTATTCTATGTTCTGTTACTTTTGCCATGAAATAGAAAATGGACAATATATTAGTATTTATTCTATTCTATATTTTTATTCATGTTCCCTCTTACTCTTTAAATGAGTGAGTGAGACCCTTTACACCAGTGGTTCTCAATTCTGGTCCTGGGGACCCACTGCTCTGCACATTTTATATGTCTCCTTTATCTGACACAGCCAGTTCAGTTCATAGAGCTCTTTCCTAACGAGCTGATGATCTGAATCTGGTGTGTTAAATGAGGGAGACATACAAACTGTGCAGAGCTTTGGGTCCCCAGGACCAGGATTGAGAACCACTGCTTTACATTATCCCTTTAAAGGGTTAGTTCACCAAAAAAATTAAATTCTGTCATTAATTACTCACCCTCATGTTGCTCCAAACCTGTAAGACATTGCTTCCATCTTTGGAACACAAATTAAGAAATTTTTGATGTCTGAGAGCTCTCTGACCCCTCCATAGACCGCAATGCCATTACCACTTTCAAGGCCCAGAAAGGTAGTAAAAACATTGTTAAAATAGTCCACGTGACTACAGTGGTTCAACCTTAAGGTTATGAAACGGAGAGAAAACTTTTTTTGTGCAAAAATAACAACTTTATTCAACAATTTCTTCTCTTCTGTGTCAATCTCTGGTACTGTTTACATCGCAAACGGCGTCAGAGACTGGAACTTGTATTTTAATGTTTACTCAAATTTAGTGAAGCACTTTTAGTTGCGCATAGAAAAATTGTCTCGCAAGTTTTGCGTCATCTGATCAGGTCTTCTGATCGGCCTTTATAGAGACCATCGATCAAATTATATGAAGCTGTTTTTGGACTATAACGATCGTCCACATCAAAAATGACAAATATAAAGATAACTATAACGAAGGTTATATTAGCGTCCACACAAGCGGACAATATTGTTCTGTTTATTCTAAGCGTGTCCTTGTCTGTCGCTTGATTCTGTTTGGCTTTTGTATTTTTCATCAACTGAATAAAATCATTCTGAAAGTGATTCCAACAACAATAGGCTTTATGCACAGCTGCACTACTTCCTGAACTTCAGCCAGCTCCTTTGTTTCCTGTCTGCCATTATTGGACAAACTGATTAATCCAGGTGTGCCTGACCAGTAACAAATACCAGACACACCTGGCTTAATCAGTTTGTCCAATAATGGCAGACAGGAAACAAAGGAGCTGGCTGAAGTTCAGGAAGTAGTGCAGCAGGGCATAAAGCCTATTGTTATAGCTGGTGTGGACTGTTATTCTTTAATATTGAGAGGCTCTGATAATATTTCTCAACCTCCTAATATAAAACAAATCCTTTCTGAAAAGGTCTGAAGATAGAAAAGTGGCTAAAATGCTTACCGTATTGTTTATTGGTGCAACAAGTTGTAAAAGTGATTAATAATTACAGAATCTACAAATTTTTTTCATTTGCAGGAGTATCTTTGAACTGCTTTTGTTCTTTGGAAAAGATGAATTCATCGAGCATCCTTTAAAAGATATTCTAGACTCATTCCAGGTAATCGCATGACATCAATCCTATTATTCTTGGGGAGCATCATGTAGAATTTGGCTCTTTAACCTTTTAGTGGTTATCTTGTTGTCATTTGTATGTTTCCATTAATATGGTTTAATTTTTGTTCTTGTCTATTCTAGGACTGCTATGCGAGTCTGGTAAGGCACCAGAATGTTTACCTTCTGCAGGTTAGGCATATTATGAAAGATGGAGGGCCTTGGGCAAACCCTGTACTTCAGGCCATTCTCAAGGATTCAGAGCTACCACAAGAAGATGGTCAGTCTATCAAGCTTTTGTTTTGTTTAAAACTGTATCTTGATCAAGTAATCTTTACCTTGGATTTTCTAAACTGTTAATGGAGTTGATTATTATATTTTTTAATTGCTGTTTTTGTTCGCAGTGGACAAATATCTGAGTTCAGAAGTATCCATTTTTTTTGAGCTGCGTTTGCGTTACCTGGTGGCATGCGAGAGGCTTCCGGAGGCCTTGGCACTGACAAGGAGATGTATCCGGCACTCTGTGGTTGGGAGGCATCTCTATTTCAAGCAAGCCTACCTCATCTGCCTTCGGAGAGCTTCTCTTTGTGAGCGCTTGTACAAGGAGGTGAGTGAGAAATTCTCTTGGTGTGAAACGGGCCTTATACACAGTCCATTTTTTTTGGGCAGTTTGCATACCTGAACAATAGCAAAAACATTCTCCATTCCCTATTGTGGTTTATGGGACTTCTGACTTTTCTGGACTTTTTTTTTGTTTCCTAGTTGTGCATTAAAGTCCTGCCTTGAAATGATTTGCCCTGTTGGGTTATGTATTAATAGAGCTTTTGGTAACACTTTTTCTATGAAGTCCATGCTTATAATGAATTACAGCTCCATAATATAAGCATTACTATTTTATAAATATATTTATAAAGACTCATTAAGACCTATACTGCATTATAAGAACAGTTATAGTTACACTTAGATTATTTTTTATAATTACTTAAGTCATGGATTTGCTTTTTCAATGCGCATGCTCATAATCCATTATATACTGATTTATAAGTATTAATTAGTCAGTTGTATGGATCCATGAATGTATTTATAAAGATGCAACCAGCATTGCTATAATGTTATTATATTATAAATAAGTGAAAATATTGTTATAAATAGCCATGTTTTCTTATAAATACTTACTGTGAGTGATAAATCCATCAATGATGCAGTTATAGAGGTTAGTAACTGTATTAAGTAAAGTAAAAACATAGGATACAATTTTCCTAAAGCAAATGTTAAGAAATTATGAAGATGTGCTCATTATATATTTTAAATTATTTACTTTTAATGCAACTAAATAACAATAATTCTTGTTATAAATAAAAAACAGAAATCATTAATACAAATAGTTGATTTTTATTTTTCTTATTTGATGTCACATACTAGCAAAATACTGCAACAATATTTTTTTTAAGTATAATTCCAAACTGCTATAAGCATGAGATACACATAAATTACCAGCCTACAAAAAATGGCTTATAAATCACTAGTTATGCTATATTATCACCAAAATTTGGATTCAATCTTTTTGTTAACTTGTTTTCTTTAAATTAGGACAGTTTTTGTATTTATTTTGTAACCTGATTGATCATTGGCCTCATCGATCTGAGCTTGAAAATGAATGGGGGAGATCAAAAATAAGGAAACATTTGTTCAGGAGCATGTTCATCATGTTCCTGTGCATGTATAGATAGATGCACACTCGCTCTACCACGCTTACACACATTCACACACTCATCAATCAACGAGGCCTAAGATCAATCAGTTTAAAATATAAATACAAAACTTGTCCTAATTGTTAGAAAGATTGAATACAATATTTGGTGATAATATAGCATAACGAGTTATTTACAAGCAATTTTTTAAAAGGTCGGTCATTTTTCATCAAAGGTGTTACAGGGTTTTCAACAAGAACCCTTTGCATTACAAGCATAAAGCCCCTTTCACACAGCGCGTTGTAAACGCAAACATGACCGGGATCGATGCCGGGATGGGGACCTAGTAACATTGCCATGTTCAGTCACGGAACGCTGTGCTGTGTGAACAAAAGCCGCAATGATGACGCTGAAGCTGGGATCATAATGCTCTAGTTTATGATCGAATCAGAGAAAAAAATGCACAAGCGTGGTTGTGAGAGAAATCGCAGCTCATAAGCAAACTTAAGACGTTGCCGAGACATTACATGTCACATCGATGTCACGTGTCTTTACAGGATTTTTACGGGTCGTGTGTGAACGCACTCCCTGATTCCGGAAAATCATTGGCAGTGTAATCATTGCCAATGCAATCATTGTTGTCACAGAATTAGTCAAAATTAATTATTGTCATGAAAAAAATATTAAAGGGCTTAAATGTATTTTGAAGTTATTAATATACATTTATTTGGATGAAATGTCTTCATGAAAAAAAAAATGGCATGTGGCTTCTTACAGAATGAGGCAGAAAATTTAGTATTTTATAGTTTTCTGTACTGTGATTAAAGAGTGTTGCTTTATAAATATACTTTATTCTTATGAAAATACCTGAGATGGCTTGAAAAACACAGATAAACCATTTATCGTCACAATCGTGTGTTTATTGTCTTCAGGTGTCATGGGTCAAATCATCTCTATATGCATGTTTGTCAGCTGCAGTGATCTCTGGGTGCCTTTGAAAGGGTTTTCCTGGAACGTCTATGTCCTTATGGTCTGTTTCATAGACATGGCTTAAATTAAGCCAGGATTAGGCCATAGTTAAATTAGGACATTTAATTAGCTTTTATAAAATGTGTTTGGTGAAGCTGAATCAAGTTAAACGTTGTTATCAAAACCGTACCCATTATGGTTTTTCGCTAAGGTGCCCTGGGAGGTTATTAGTTTACATTGCATTTGCATGGCTGTTACCTGGGACAAATTGTTCCGGGTAATTTTGGTGGAAACGCGGTTTTAGAGAGGGTTTGAATATGCCATCTGGCACATCTGAGCCCTGCGTGTGGTCACTAATAAACAAGGTGCATGCAATTCAATGCTGGGTATCATGTCTTTTCTAATGCATAAACATGTATTACTCATTTTAGATAAAAGTAGATACTTGCAGATTATACAAAGCAACTTTTTTTATATTGCTCCAAAACCAGTGGAAGACATCGACTTTTCCAAGCCAGTCAGACAAAGAGCAGTTTAGTATAGAATATACTTTTTTGGTCCTTGAAGGAGAACATTTGTAGAAACCTGATAAATGACAATAGAGGTCAACCGATAGTGGATTTTACCGATAACGATAGCTAGGTTGGGCCGCACTTGCCGATAACCGATTAATCGACCGATAGTTTTTAAAATGTATACTGGTTAAAAACAAACATAACACTCTGTGTAAGTAAAACAGTGCTGAACTTTATTATTTAAAAAAAACTGTATGAACCATGAAAACATACTAAATAAAAAAATAAAATAAATGTGAATAAATATTGAAGTAAAAAAAATACTTTAATTCAAAGTGAAACAAAAAGTAATACTCTAAATAACAAATAAAACCAGTTGCATTCAAAATGTAACTTTTTAACTGTTACATCCATTTTGTACAGCATACAAAACTCATCCAGACAAGATCATTACTACAATATTATCAAACTCTGTAAACAATAAATCAACTCTGATTTCATTTTCAATACAATCAAAAACGGAGACGTAAGACGGCAAGTTGTATTTGAATGAAATGAGAGCGCGCGTCCGTTGTGATACATGGATGTGCGCTGTTATAATGCGTTGCATTATAAGGAAACGCCACAGAATCTTGCTTTAAAAAGTTTTTCACTGTTCAAACAAGTTCAAACGCTGAAATGTTTTCAGCGTGAGCATCAGTTCTTTTTGAACACGAATCGAATGCTTTTCTGATTTATGTTTCTGTCGGCTGTATGAACATTTCAGTTTGCTATTTTACATCTAGCTTTAAATATGCAACTTCGCTGCATAATGAATGCATAAAAGTGACCAGCTGTATATAAACTAATGCAAATAGATGGTAACAATGGTGACATTAACTATTCGGGTCGGACTTAGGTTTATTTTTGTCAGTGTTTTAACCGCTTGAGGTAGCCTACTACTAATGTTAGCGTCCTCTCAGCCTCCTCGAAAGCTAACAAACATACTGTTGTGCGGTTCTTTCTCTACTAATGCAGCATCTAGTTAAATTAATCACTTTATAATATAACATGACAAAATGTACTGTATGAATACCTTTTCGCTGTCGGTGCTTTAAACACGCATCTGATGTCAGCGCTGTCCACGCAGCTTGTACTCTCAGTGCTGCGCGCAGCGTCACGTGTCAAAATAAACACGAGGCATCAGTGATAGTTTGTATTACACCTCTAGAGGCCGCTCTTGTACTGCATAATGCCAGTAGACCGTTCTCTGCTCTCTCGTACTGTGTAATGTATGACAGCGCGCACTTCTCAGCCGCTCCAGCAACGGACGCAACCAGGAAAAACTATCGGTATGGATTTTTGCCGATAACGATAGTTCCACCAATCAACTATCGGTGCCGATTAATCGGCAAAACCGATGAATCGGTCGACCTCTAAATGACAATATGCTAATTATGCTCCTATATGGTGCAACACAACACACAAACTCCGCAAACAACTGACATAAACTGACGTGACGTCTGGTTTGGTACTGCTAGGATTATCGGCTGAATCCGGTCTCACTTTTGCACTGTCTTTGGCGTCTTATTTTGCAGTTTATTGCTCTCGCAACAGTCCTCATGCAGCAAGACTATGTTCATGCAGGTGATCAGGGACCCTGGGCATCTTTCTTTTGTTGTTTTTCAGAGTCAGCAGAAAGGTCTCTTTAGTGTCCTAAGCTACTCTACTTCCGCCTGTAAACTGGTAGTGTTTTAAGTTCCACAGGTGCATGTGCAATAATTGTGTGGTTAATTGAACAAGCATGAAAATCTTTTTTTTTAATTCTTTTTGTAGTCTGGATTTAAGGGGTCATCTGATGGCTTTCCTAAAGACAAAAGTAGAAAAACAATTATTATTTAACTTAATCTAGTTAATGCACACTCTTTAAAAATACTACTCTCATTGTTTAATGCATCAGTGCATGTTGGAATTAACATTAATCAAGCTTATAGATAAGTGATGAATAATTTTTTTTTTTTTTTTGTTTGTAAAGAAATCCAGTTAGCCATCGTTACATAATACATTACTGTAACGTGTTACTAATTGCATGTCATCTGATCTGACTAAATAGCTAGACAACTAATGTGAATGCTACTTTCTAATTATAGCCCACAGAACATTTAAAAAGGAAACGGAAATAAAAACCTGGCCTTTTTTCACTACATGTGTATCAAAACGCTAGGTAGCACATATGTAAACAAACACAATGCTAGCTCAAATTATGCTGCATCATACTTAAACCGTTAATGTAAATAAATAAAAATAATTCAATGGAAAATGTAATTTACTTACCAATCAAACAATTTCTTGACAATCAGAATGTGTGCTGCATAACCTAGAGTTGCTAGTTATCCAGCCTTCTCGCTTCACTGCTGCCATCCAGGCATCACATCGTTTTTTTAATTTTCTGAAGTAGCTTAGTTGCAGGCCTGAGGATGCATCCAACCACTGAGCAACATGTATGTACTTTTAATTTTGACATTTTTAACTGCGGGATTAAATTAATTATCGCAATGCGACTGTTCATTAAAGGTTGTATCAGTCATTTCAGGCCCAAAAAAGGCCGAAACATAAATGATCACATTTACCTAATCTTTCCTAACGATCCGCTAGCTGCCGCCCCATAAGCATGCCGTCCAAAAACCGTGTCTCTGTATGCAGCCTAGGCTCTGAAATCTGCACACAAAAACAAATGGGTACAACTACCATTCAAAACCAAAATAAACAGTGTTTCAACCAATCACAGACAGGGGCGGGTGTTGTGAGATTTTGAGCTCGCTCACGGCTGGACGCGAAGTCGGAGCAACACCCGCCCCTGTCTGTTATTGGTTGAAACACTGTTTGTTTTGGTTTTGAGGTGGTGGTGTACCCATTTGTTTTTGTGTGCAGATTTCAGAGCCTAGGCTGTATACAGAGACACAGTTTTTGGACGGCATGCTTATGGGGCGGGCAGCTAGCGGATCGTTAGGAAAGATTAGGTAAATGTGAACATTTATGTTTCTGCCTTTTTTGGGCCTGAAATGACTGATACAACCTTTAAGCGCCTCACGCCGATGATTTGAATGCGCTTGACAGCTAACTGGAAATGTCCAAGGGCCAAAGACGTCACTTCCTTAAAATAACGAATAGCTGTTGAAATGGTCTATGGGAACCGGAGCTTCTAACGGCAGCTACAGTGACTTTGCCAATCATCTCTTTTATTTAGAAGGTGGGACGTATTCCGCCACACATGCGCATTGCACTTTCTCCCACTCATTAGTAATAGGACTGAACTGTCTGTGTATATCAATTCCTGTATCTATAGTCTTTCATATAAATTTTTTTTTATGCTTCTAAGAGGGCCAGTGTGAAGTTGGCCATTAAACTGGCGCAGCAAAAAAAACAAACAAACATAAAGTATAGGGCATACAGTTGTACCATGCTAATTACGTATTTTACTGTAAATCGATGCAATATCACAGGAAATCATTTTTTTGTGGTCTGTTCAGGTGTAGGCAGGTAGTGTGATTGTATATAAACAAAGCTGAAGCTATACATATAGTGACATGAAAGATTTCCAAATATGTGTGATGTTTCTCTGACATGGAAGATCACCATTATTTCATGAGCAATGTCAAAAATTACACTCGTTTTCTTTTCTAAAGATGGCAGATATCGATGGGAAGGATGCTGTAGAGATACTCTGCATGATGGAGAATGAAGAGAAAGATGAGACTGTTTTGATGCTGAGTAAAGGCTTCCTATCTCAGAAGCTCCAGATTGGAGACATGTACTACCTTTGGTGGGTCTCAATAGCTCTATAAACATTTAGAAGGGGGATTGTTTTCAGTGTATTGCCCCTCTTTTTAGCATTTTATACTTTTTACACAGTAATTGAAACAACCTGAACAGAAGATAGTGTTGAGGTTGCAGAAAATTACATTCTCATTTCTTTTTTTTTCTTCAAGGGATTTGGTCTTCATATGGAGCAGACTCTACTTGCGGTTGAACCTTTCTAAACAGAACTTCCTAGAGGAATGCAAAGTAATGATATTGTCAATCACCAACATAAAAGCAATTTTCCCATTTATGAAGGTTATTTTGGCAGAGGTAAGACATTATTTTATCTTTAATTTACTGTATTACACTTGTAATTGTAGACAGACAAAAATCTAAGCAAACACACCATATGTCAATATTTATGGAATGGTCTTTTTATAATGGCAATAAAATCTGTATTTTTTCAGCTTGGAAAAGATGGCCTGGGGATTTGTGTGGAGCTTTGTGCACGAGCCTTGCAGACTGACCTTAAGAATGATCCAGTCACCAAGTCCCTCATCTACAAAACCATTGCATACCTACTTCCTAATGACCTTGAGGTCTGTAGGGCTTGTGCGCTGCTAGTTTTCTTCCTAGAGAGAACTGTTGAGTCATACAAGAATGTGTTCCTCCTATATACTCACCCTGATCAAGAGTACCATGCAGACAGCAGTCTTGTGGGTAACAGTGTACGCTTTGAGGTCCTCCAGATCCTGAAAAAAGACCTGTACTTTGACCCTGAGTTCTGGAGCATTCTCAACATCGAGACAAATTGTCTGAAGCTAATGAATGATAAGGTCGGTAAAGAAGCCTTATGTGAAATCATGCAAAAGGACAAGTGGATTCCAAGTTACTGTATGAAAGGACATTGTCACTGTCATGCAGACAACACAGACAGGACTATTAATAAAGCAGATAAACATACAAACCGAAATGACCTGGAAACAGAGTCATTGAAAACATGGGTTAATTCTGCCTCAGGGGAAGCATCCTCCAAACCTCCTGGCAAAAAGCGGGGGAGGAAGCCAGGGACACATCTTGTTAAAGATTCAGAGGCCTCTCCAGTTCGACGTTCATTTAGGCAATTGGACTTGGCAAAGAATCACACCAGGCAACTTAATAGCAGGCGTCAGAGACTACTTTCCCGACAGACAGAGATGAACACTCTGAAACGCAAGGGCAGGAAACCACAATGGCTTTTAGACCAGTTAGCTGCCCAAGCAGAAAACGGTGAACCTCGACAGGCCAAGAAACCAGGAAGGAAACCAAAGCAGTCAAATATTTTGACAGATATTTCACTTGAGACAGCAATCAGTGAAGTCACAATGAAATTTTCATATCCTGATAATGAAGTTGACCTCTCTTCTGATGTTCAGGCCTCACTGTTTTCCACAGAGACGACCCCTAATATCACTGAAAGCAGTACTTGCAAAATTCAAGAGAATTTGAAATGGCCTGACAGTAATGCATCTCTTATTGAGTTACTATCAGCAGAATCTACTCCATGTAGCAAAAAAGACGTCAAGGTTCGGGAGGAGATTGTTTTCTGGGAACAAGGCCTTTCTATGGTTCGAAAATTCCACACATATTCAAGACAAGCTGAATTGGAAGGAATATCAGTTGACGGTTTACACCGAGATAAAGAATTTAATCTGGACCATAATGAATCCAAACAAGAACCACAGTCTGCTGAGCAACAGTTTGAACCTACAAAGAGCTTGGGAGCTGCAACACAGGATAAAAATGCGGTGGAAAGCATGGCTACACCAATCCCTGCTTTAAATGTGGACACATTCACTACAGTTGAAGCCATTCTTGAGCCAGTTAAAGAATTAATTGAAGATCCAAAAGTAAATAGCGAGTTCTCAATTACCCAAGATACAGACACTAAATATCCAGACTACGGTCCTTACAGTCCTATTAGTCCTGCAGAAAATATTAATGTTGATCTTTCACCAGAAGTTACAACTGACACCAGAGCTGACACCATTTCTGTACCTCATAGTACGCCAGAAAACATGACAGTTCTTCATGAGGTTGCTCCTCCAGTTCTTTCAAAAGAGACAATGCTGCCTGATGAAACAGTGGCTACTTTTAGTGAAACTGAGATTGACACTCTTGACACTAAAATTGTGCCTGAGAGGATGGAGGTGCCAGTGGTGCCATCAAGACCTGAGGAGACATCACCGGATTTGCATGCCGCTGTTGATGGTCTAGTCTCTGACCTTAACCCTGCAAGTGATGCAAGTTGCCAGCTTTCAGTTAACTGCAGCCTTTGCAATAAAGAAACTAAAAACCCACACATTCTACGGCATGCACTGTGGCATCACCGAATTGACAGAAAGTGCATGTTCTGTCACAAACGCTACACTCATGGGCGCAGCCCATCAATCCATTTTAAAGTGCACATTCAGGAACTGAAAAAGTCTAATGGGCTTTTTAGTGAAACTGTTTGTGAGAATGCCACCGAGACCGCTTCACAATGTGCCCAGAAGAGACTGTTTAAACGTGTGAAGAATAAGTTTAGAAACCTCAAGATGAGGTTAAACTGCAGTTTGAACATCACAGATTTGCACAAGGAAGGGCAAAGCACAGAGCCTAAGGTTAGATTGCGGACAAGGTTGGTCAAGAATTCAGATCCCCCAAGTACATCGGATGAACAAAATGAAAAGGTTTGCAAGATGAAGACAAAATGTCTAAGGAGGGTTTTAGCAAAGAGATCTCAGCCCACAGATGAGAACAAAAAGGTTTTCAAAACGAAACTAGCAAGAAAGAGACCAAAGGCTATCCAAGCACAAACTCCAGAGGACAAACAATTGGATACCAACGGCAACTCAGCTCATAGGGTAAATGGAGTGATCAGAAAGAAAAGGAAAGTTAAGAGTGTGCCTGAGACAAATACATCAAATGAAAAAAATCAGACGACATTACCACAAGATAACAAAGAGACAATTGAGACATTACCACAGGACAACAAAGAGAAAATTGAGACATTACCACAGGACAACAAAGAGAAAATTGAAAATGCAGAATGTGCAGAAAGTCAGAAAGACAATGTCAAGACTGAATCTAAGAATGTAGGACTAAAAAAAGACAAGAGCAAATCAAAAATTAAAAGAAAAGATGAAATTGTGAACTCTAGGCTAAAAAAGAAGAAGATTACTCCTGCAGACCAAAAAGAGGATGGAGAAGCTATAAAAAGGAGGAAGATGACAAATAGTCCAGAAGACAGTTCTGAGAATCAGGAACCCATAGATAATAATACAGAATTGAAGGAAATAAATGCAGTGGGGTATAAAAATGGGACTCAGACAAAGTCCAAACAGCCTTCCACACCATTCCAGGGAAAAAGAACTGGAGCATCTACGCATGTTAGATGCCCTGTTGAGATTTGTACATTTAGTGCCAAGTCAATCCTTGTCCTTTCACATGTGCTGTCACACCACCATGGCGACAAGAAGGCGCTTCTGTTCTTTTTCAATTTTGGAAAGGAAAAATGTCTTTTCTGTTGCAGAAAGATATATAATCCCCAGCATTTTTTTGACCATGTGATATGCCACAGAGGTGAGCTGAAGTTCCCATGCTACCATTACGGCTGCAAGGAAAGGTACCAAACACGTACAGAACTGAGCGAGCACATGTTAGTCCATCATCCATTGAGAGCGATGTGCTGCTTTCCTGGTTGCTCTATGCAAGCTGAGACTATTTTGCTACTTTATAAGCATGAAAAAACACATTATCGACTTGATCCAAATTTGGAAATAAATTCATTACCCAAAGATTCTGAACTAACAGGGCATGGAGCCCCTCAAATTCTGGAAGGTAGGATGGAGGCAGTAGCAAATTCTTCAGTCAGTCAACCGATTCAGAGTGCAGCCAAGTGGAAGGGCCCTACGTCTGCAAATCAAGATGATGAGGGAAAGCCTTTGGTCCTCAATAAAAGTTCTGTTAGCTACAGTAGCAAGACCCATAGCCTTGTTAATGGGCATAGTGAGAGTAACAAAGAAGTTTCTGCCAAAACTTCAGATCCAGTCATTAAGGAGCAGGAACCACTCGTTTCAGGAAAACCCGCAAATAAACAATTCATTCGACCCCTTCCCTCAGCTTATCTAGATGAGTCGTACATTAGCATGCCAAAACGCTGGAAGGAACCCCAGGCGGGCTCAAAATTATTGGGCTCAGTGTCAAAGCCAGTAAAACTGCCTACCAGGCAACGTTGCTCTCGATGTTTTGAGTCTTTCAACAGTGAGGAAGAGCTGCAAACACACAAGGACAAATGCACATCCCTCTTTGGTTTTGATTCGGATGATGAGAGTAAGTACCTTTTTGTTATTGATTTTAAGGTTATTTCAATTTTTGCAGTTTGTTAAATATTTTATTTTTGTCTTCATAGGTGCTACCTGAAGAGAAGCAGGCCTTTCTACTGGGAAAACTGCTAAATGCTGCTGTAGGCAATCAGCGTTCTTACATGTGTGCTTAACATCTTCGTCAGCATCTCAAAACTGAACTATATTGAGATCCACATGGGAAACGAGTTATGCCTCATTGTAGTCTTGTATGACCGATCAGCTGCTTTATTTCAGAGCAAAGGTCTGTTATCTCTTGTTAAAAATTCTGATGTTGTAAATTTTTCTTTCTTTTTTTTAAAAATCTTTTGAGACTTGGGAGTATTTTCTTTTCTTTTTTCTTTTCTTTTTTTTTTTACTTAATCCTCAACTGCTTTCTCAGAAAAAATAGTAAGTTTGTCTTTCTATAAAATGCACAACAGATGCTTTTCAACACTTGTCATCACTTTCTGTCAAAGAGATTAGCCTGTTCTCTCCTTTTTGCTTGTTTTTTTTTTTGTGTGTCAATTTCTGGTAATGAGAGGCCACCAAGGACCATAACACTACAAGAGGATTTGGTCAGTCTTTCTGTTCAGGGTATATACCTGCTCTAGAAAGCACAAAATGTTGTTTTCAGTCTGGCGTTTAATGGAAGGTTTAACTTTACTGTTTTGTGACAGTAGGTCAGGTGTCTACCAGCGTTACATGGTGCTGGATAGACATTCATAGGCCACTCAAAGTATTACAAGCACACCAAACACACATAAACATTTTCTTTTCTTTTTTTTTTTTTTAAACCTTGATATGTGAACCATTGTAAATTGTCACTGCATATTTTGCAAATGTCATTAAGTTGCTTCTGTTTAATTCAGTGGTCACTTGAGAATAATTAAAGACACCAAGTCTTTAAATGACGGATTGACTTCTGTTGGGATCAGAAGAACTGTTGGTTTATAACAGCAGGCTGGTGCTGCTGGGAAGGCCTAGTCTTAACAACTGCAGATACTCCTGTTAATGGAGGAGTGTACATGTTCCACAAAGCCTCACCGAACATTGTCATGACATATTCTAAAGGACTTCTCTTTAAACAAACAAACAAACAAAATAATCTTAAGGGGAGGACTAATTTGTGTCTCAAACAGAGGCATGTTTAAATCTGTTCCATTTATGAGCAGTAACAGTCTTATTTATTATTTTTTGTTTTGTATCTTCTGTAAATAAAATGTTTTGAAGAGTTTAAATTGTATGATTGGATTGGGTGACTGGGTTTATATATTGAGAGCTTTTTTGTCCTAATTAATAAACACATTTTAGGGGGATTTGAGTTTGTTGGTTTATTGTAAAAAGACATGGATTCTTTGGATATTGTTGGCATGCTATACATGCCCAGACGGGGGGAAAAAAAATGCAGATATTACTCTACTGTGTATCACAGACAGAATGGTGCCACCAATGTTTTAATTTAGGTCCGTTTATGTAATGTGACATTTTGCATTTAATTTTAATTACCTACGGTTTGCTACGTCTCCATCCACGGGAGGCACTGTTAACTTTTTAGATTAGCCTACGTTACCCTTAAGTAAGTAGTACAGTGTTGCCAAGTCAACTATTCGCAGACTGATCTTATTTCGGCCACTTCGAACCACGGATATAAGGGTCTCGTTGTAAAGATTATAAGCTGTACAAACATATTGAAAGCTTACAAAGAAATGTTCATTTCATTATAGTTTTTATAGTTTACGTTATATCATACATTTTTTTCAAACACTTGGCAACCCCGACCCTCGACGAGATTGTGGCTGCAGCCATAGCAGCCAGATTCAGCTTGGTCAACAAAGCGGACTGCTAGCAAGCTAACCGTTATCCCGTTACATCTTTTTGCAAAAAGAAAAAAAACCGGTCTAAAATTGAGAGTAAATCGTCCACCGGGACGTCTTTGAAACAGTATGTATAGTTATTGTATAATTAGATTTTCTATCTAAAGACATAATAATGTAATTCAATAGTTGTCATGGAGAGTATGCAGTAGCTAACTGGTTAGCCTTCAGTGAGGGTGCATTGATTCGGGTAGTGAGCAAAATGAAACTAAACTCCATGATCAGTTTTGTAAGTGATAATTAAACAATGCAAGTTAGTTGGTCATCTTTAGTTTAGTATGCCCTTATTCTCTGCGAGAATGCTACAACAAGATGTATTTACTCAAATCACGAGTCAAAGATAGGCATATACAAGAGTGATAGCAGATAACGGGTTGATTAAAACACAAAGGAAAGAAATTAGCCAGGAACTTTAGTAATCAGGCAATCAAGCTGTCATGAAATAATAAATCCCAGTTCAAACACTTGGGGTGAAATGTTCAATCTGATGGCGAACTGCTGCAACTGGTTGAAACGATGGAGAGAACCTGCAAGGTGAGTGTCTACGTTACAACTTTGATCCATTGAGTCAGAGTTGACAGTGAGATACATTTATTACCTTTTTCTGAGCAGACCTGTCAATTCGTATAATAGTGCAACTGTGTATAGGCTATGTTATCTATATTTGTACAGGGTTCCCAATTTGTATTTGGACACGGAAGCCACACAAAAAATTGCTATGGTTTTTTATTTTTTTATTTTTTTTATTTAACTGTGCGACTTTTTTATACTGTATGCCATTGTGTTTTTATTTATGGCAACAAACAAACAAAACAAATCAACAATGCTGATGGAAGTGATGATACACCAAGTATATTTGAAATTTGTACTATTATTTTCTACTGCAGGGGGAAGTGCAATGTGTAACTTTAATGCATAATTTTAGGGAAACCTATTTGGGAATGATTGAAAACAATGATGAAACATATTTTTTTCCTTTGTGATTTAATAATGTATGCATCACAGGGTCAATGTAGTAGAAAATAAAATATCTAATCAAGTTGTATTTATTATAAAGCTTAATTCACCCAAAACTCTGTCATCATTTGCCTATCCTTGTGTGGATCTAAACCTGCATTTTTATTTTTTATTTTTTGCTTGGTACTTGACAGGTGTCTTGGCATCTTGAGAGATGTTAGGCAGAGTAACAGCTTCTAGTTAATTTTTAATGTATTTACTTTTCTATTGTACTTGTAGCGCTTTGGGTACAAGAAAAGTGCAGTATAAATAAAATGTATTATTATTAGTTACCTTTCACTTGTCATGAACATGTGGCTTGGTTTCAGAAAATGATGACATCGTTTTCATCTTTGAGTGAAATATCACTTTAAAGAAAGACAAGTACATACATCTTTAGTGGTCTTAATACATTCTCTAAACAAGATCTTGAAACCTGTTGGTTAAAAGTAATAATACAATTAAATTAAAAATCATTTTTAAGAAAATTTCAAACATAATTTATTTGCATACCAATTGGTTTGGTATTTTGCATGGTCCCACCACATTAGTTTGAAAGGATTTTTTTTTTTTAAATCAAAATATTAATTAAGATTAAGCCAAGTCACTTAATAAGCTTTTCTTTTCAAGAATTTCATTATTTTAATTAAGCTTTTTTATTTTGCATTTCATCAGGACAAATGTATCACCCTCATTACTTTATGCCCCCAAAATATCAAGATTAATTTTAATACAGAAAAAAACATGCTAAACACAGAAGAGTTCAAGTCACATTCAAGTCATCAAAAAAGGTTCATGAAGGCAACTTTAAACTTTTTGACATTTAAAAAAAATGTCTATGTTCTAGTTTTTCTTCTAATATTTATAATTAGTTTTATTCAAGCTTTATTTTAATGAATAAACTAGCCTATTTAAAAAAATAAAACTGTTGACAAAACCATTTTGCTGGTGACACCAAAGCACTTATTTTGGTAAAAAAAAAAAAGGTATTTTGTTCGGTTTCCACACAGTAGATTCATATTTTGTCATGAAGATGCATTATCCCTGGTGTCATTTTCAATTTCAGTATTAAAGTCCACTTTCATAGAGATGCTGTATGTTGATTAGAGGCTCTACTTGCACCTCTCACTATGTTGGAACATGACTTACATTCAGGCATAGGCTTAAATCCAAGTGATAAATATCTGATTACTTGCATCACCTGCTGTGCCTGAAACAAGATGCTTGATAAGGCTTAATCTGGGTAAAATGTTTGATCGTACCTAAGAATCAGTCCGTTTAAGCATTAAAGTGGAGATGTCTGGCCCCTAACATGCCTGTGATGTTATGGATGTTATGGTTATTTCTTACTGACGACTAATTTCATTGGCTGAGTGTAGTGTGTCCTCTAGCACCCTGTCACTGATCTTGTTGGGGTAAGTAGAAATCCCCACAGCTAATCCCTCAGATACAGAGCTGACCAGAAGCCAGGAGAGACAAAAGAGAGAGCGTGTGTGTGTATCAACAAAAACAACCAAAGTCAAGGGAAAGCTAGCTGTCATCTTGATCTATTCCCAGTCTCAATGAAGGCCTCCTGGTTGCAGAGAACTGTCACCTGGATAGTGCGCTTGATGTCCCTGCGGCGCAAGTGCCGCAGTTAAGTATCTGTTTGTGTGTGTATGTGCTTGGTAGCTAAGGACTTTAGCTTTCCTGTTTGCATCAGTGATGGCTGAAAGGTTTGTTTACGCCGCCTGGCCCATGTGTTTGTCTGGCATTTCTTCAGAATTAAGCATAGGTTGATGATGGTGAGCAGAAATCCCATGTCACTTCAAGATATTTGTGTTACTTCACAGATGTCTTTTTGTGCCTCTTAAGCCTCCACTGGAAGCCTTGTAGTTTAAACAGCTGTGACTCTACAACCCCGGACAGCTTATTTAATTTATATTTTTGACGTCATTTTTGTCGAAAAAGGCCACATTATTTACTTGGTATTTTTGTGTGTGGTATGCTGAATCCGCTTTATCCCTGTGCACTTTTGCCAGTCATGAGATGATACATTAACGTACATGCTTAGCTTGCCTTAGCTCACAGCTGTGGGTGAATTCATAAGTTAATGTCAATGTTTTTTTAAATGTCAAAAAGTTAAGTTCATGAAGGCAACTTTAAACAGATTAAAGTTGCCTTCATGACCGTATCTTGATTAGGCTACATGATATGATATATTTTGATCTTTTTTTGGGCATAAAAATTGTTAGGATGATACATTTGATATCAAAATGAAAAAGCTTTATTAACATATGAAATTCTTGAAAGGCACAATTGTTAAGTAATTTAGCTTTAACCATAAATATATATTTTTTTTTTATTAACATTTGAAAAACTTTATTTTTTCTACCAAAATAATTCTAATGTGGTGTGACTATGCAGAACAAAACCTATAAGAAACAGGCAAATTACAGAAAATTATATAATAGAAACGACCCCATGTAGACTTTTTAGTTAATCTTTTAGGCAAGGTTAGTTGAAATAAAATGGCACGTGCATGTTGCAACTCCCCAAAAACGTTTAGATTTAAGAATGATAAAAAAAAAATAAAAAAAAATGTAATTTTAAAATAATGATTGTCACATTATTATTATTACCTTTTACTTTATGGTTAAACCTCATTGCAAATCTTATCATCTTTAAATAAATATTTCTTGAATATGGTATACAACAAATCAAAACTTTTCTAAGTACTTGGCACAGGTGTTTTAAACTAGATTTGTCGTTTCCTTTGCACCTCAAAGCTTTACAGAGGTCTTTGGGAGGTCTGTGTGATGCATAATAAAGTGATGCTGTATTTGTGTTCTTACAGGAAAGTGACATTAGTAATGGTTGGATTGGACAATGCTGGAAAAACTGCTACAGTCAGAGGAATCCAGGGAGGTAAATCTTAGCTACAATATTATTTTCTTTCCCGTTTCTAATTATTTTGTGTTTTTTCAAGATCCAGGATAATTCTCATAATGTGTATATTTTTGTCATAGAAAGTCCTTTAGATGTTGCCCCTACAGTGGGCTTCTCAAAGGTGGACCTGAAGCAGGGGAAGTTTGAGGTCACAATCTTCGACTTGGGTGGTGGTAAACGTATCCGCGGCATTTGGAAAAACTACTACTCTGAGTCTTATGGAGTAGTGTTTGTTGTGGATTCCAGTGATGTCCAGAGAATCCAAGAAACCAGAGACACAATGGCTGAGGTTCTCCGGCACCCTCGTATTGCAGGCAAACCTGTATTAGTGTGAGTTTTCAGATCTTGACAAGTTCTTGTCATTTAATGTGACTTAATAGGTGGAATAACTACAGATCATCAAACATGGAAGATGAGATGGCTGTCGATAGAATAAAAACAAGGATATATAACAGATGTATATCAGCACAATATATATAAAAAAAAGTTTATAATTGGTTGTTGTGTAATAACATTAATTGGCAATTACTCAGTAAAGCTATGAAGGTGTGGTGAACAAATAATCTTAAAAAATATAGAAACCTGGGCCAGTTTAATCCATTAATCAGGCATCACCGCTGCTAAATGGGTGTGTCTGAATGTGACATTTATGTATCGCCATTATGCATTCAAAAATAATTAATTATTGCTGGTCTTCAATGATAAATGCAAGTTACTTTAATGCATTTACACCAGTAAATAATAGGGAATTATGCTGATATTGTGCAAAATCCCACTTTGCCTAAAGGATATGTACATACTGATGAGTATTAAGTTTTTAGATATAATGGGGAAATTAATGTAAAAGGCTTTTGTTCAGGTGGCTGGGGTCTTCTATCTTTTTTTTCTCTGGCTTTAGTACTGCTGCCTTATGAAGATTTGCATTTTGGGAAGCACATCCTCATTGATGTATTCAGATTTCTACACCACCCTGTGCGGGCCTCTACAATTTTGCATTGTCCAGCTCCTCTAACAGGCAGTAATACCAGACAGAATGATTTCATTGATACACCTGTAAAAAGATCTCTGCACCTTGGGGCTCATCCTAAACAAGCTGTCAGCGTGTGGGGTCATATGAATCCTTTGATTGACTTCTTGTGTTTGCTGGTATTTGGCAATTATACCAACACCATCATGTCAATTCTTTAACATCCTTACTAGCTCTTATTGATCAGACCCACCAAAACTGCGTCAACAATAACGTGATGGAGTTGAGGCTGTGTAAGGACTCAGAGCTGTGTGGGTAAATGGGAAAATAGAAGAGGGCTCATAATAGAACTCTGGTGAACACCCATTTTTAAATGTTTGCACTGTAGCCCTTCCTCACCACCCATGCCTGCCTGTCAGAAAGAGGAGGGTGTTTAGAGCCAAGACCTTGAGTTTGATGACGAGCCTGGAGGGTTTGATGAATGTCGAGCCGTAATCAGTGAAGAGCGTTCTCACATAATTCTTGCCTCTAGTTCAAGTGGAATGGGGCGGTGTGCAGCAAATGTGCAATGCATCATCTGTATATCTGTTGGAGCGTTGAAAAAGCTGCAGTGGGTCAAATTAAGGGAGTTAGCAGTAGATGAAGTCCTTGACTAAATATAGCTTGTTAAGTGTGCTAATAAGTCAAGAGTGCTCAATAACTCAAGGCTAATTATTTAGTCCACCTCAAGTGCAGACCTCAGGCCATTTGTTTGTGACAGCTTACCTAGTGACCAGCTTGTATTGTTTTGATTGGCTTTCAGACTGGCTAATAAACAGGACCAAGATGGGGCATTGGCTGAAGCAGATATCATCGAAACCCTGTCATTAGAGAAGATTGTCAACGAGAATAAATGCCTCTGTCAGATTGTGAGTTAATATTTAAAAAGTTTATATTAATTGGAGACCAGTTTGAGTTTGTAATTAATGTGAAAATAATGACTGGGGAAATTTGCTTTATTTTTATTTTTATATTTATAATTCAGCAAATTACTTGAAAGAAATGTTTCAAAACAATCATGTAAAACTGAACTAAATGTTGTTTCTTTTGATATCAGGAGCCCTGTTCTGCTGTGCTGGGTTATGGTAAGAAGGTTGACAAATCCATCAAGAATGGCCTTAACTGGCTCCTGAATAACATTGCCAAGGACTACGAGGCAATTTCAGAGCGTGTGCAAAGAGATACTGCAGAGCAGAAGGCTCAGGAAGAACAAGACAAGAAGGAAAGAGCAGAAAGAGTTCGGCGGATCAGAGAGGAGAGGTCAGTGAGCTAGCAAGACTTTTCACATGGGTTGTCATGCTAATCCCTCTTTTCCAGATATGTCAGGAGCCGCATAGTCATTTAAGAATAGTTTAAAACAATGTAGTTTAGTTCTAAAATAATTTAATATCAACTAAGCTGTTTTTTTTTGCTTTTATATTCAAATATGTACTCATAGTTAGTCTGTGTTTTTCTTTGTTTCACTGCAGAGTTGCTGCTTGAAGATTAGCATAAACGGAAAATGTACCCTGTTTAGTATAATTCATCTTATAGATTTTATTGTGGATGATTCATCCATGTATATGTTTCTTTTTTTGTTGTTGTTCTTGTAATGTTTAATCTAAACTCAATCTTCCATGCAAGTGACAGACTTTTCTCTCTGGTGACATGCCAGACTTTTCCAAACTTTTAGTCCGCTAAAACCCTGCCCCTTGAACAGTTGTCTGCAAGCTCTCATTATCCGTGTTTCCACTGTCGGGCCAAAAGCGAGCGTGCTAGTGTGCACCAGGGTCAGTCGCATTTCCACTGTCACTCTCGGGGCTTGATCGTGCCTCGTCGGAGCTTCATCGTGGCTAACGGCCAGAGTTTTTTGGCCCACCGAATTCCTTGGTCCAAAGCGGGCCAACAGGGGCTTGAGCAGTGGTTATGAACAGAGGCAGGGTTTGAGAGTCTACACCACTGCTCATTTCCCATGTTTTCATATCGGGCTAACAGCTAACCTCAGCATCAAAGACATTTAAAGGTGCCCTAGAATGTGAAATTGAATTTATTTTGGCATAGTTAAATAACAAGAGTTCAGTATATGGATTTGACATACAGTGAGTCTCAAAATCAAACACCATTGTTTTCTCCTTCTTACTTAAATCTCGTTTTTGAAAAACACCCCTGAAAAATAGGCGTATCTCCACATAACACCGACTGGGACGCAACAGTCGGGATCATTAATATGTCAGGTGGAACTGCGCAGCCGAAGCATGGCAGTTGTTCAGTGTTTGGATGGACAAATGAACACAAAGGTATTTAGTTCCTTCATCCGAGCCTCTGAAGAAACAATGGGTTAATTTTATTTTCTCTGGAAATTTCCAAACATTTCACAGACGAGACTGTTTCCTCAACTTGGGCCATTACAGAGCTGGCCTCGGAACGTCTGAAAATAAATCGATCGAGCTACCAAGCAACACTTTCTGCTGTGTAATTGTTCAAGTTCAGACAGGTAATTTTTCTCTCAAAATCGTTCAATACTGTATTTACATCATCGTGTTTGCATTGGTGAAAGCATTAGAGAGAGTGCAGAAACTGCGTTGCAATGATAAGATCTTTATTCTCGCGATCAACACACTGTCATCTGTTTGCTCAATGCTCATCACGGCAACATTTTATGTGATGGGAATAGACCTAAATACTTTAAAAACATCTCACGATTCGTTAATCTCGATAGCTGTAATAGTAAAAACTTATAATATCTGTAGTAAAAGTATTCGAGAGAGTTTCACATGTAATACATCGCTATTTCATATGCAAGCATGTCAGCCAATCACAGCAGAGGCCGGTTACACACAGCAGACACGCCCCTTGAAACACAGCTTTCAAATCAGAGGCTAAAATCAGGCTAGGAAAAATGCCTTTATTTCTAAATTATGACTATTTTTTATCTAAAAAACATACTAACATTATAAGGGCAACCCAGAAAACATTATACAATAAAAATAAAAACCATTCTAGGGCACCTTTAAAACAATTTTCAGCTCAACTCACTTTCAGACACCAGCGAGTGTGTGAAATAATTTCCGATTGTGATCCGATGGGGATTCTGATCTCAGTATATGAAGCAGAAATATATTTATATATGATGCCAAAAGCTACTTATTTTAACTATAGTCGTAATATAAATACAGATATGATTAAAGAAATTACCTGAGACTGCTTGAAGAGCTTAAACAAAGCATACATGGTTATAATCATGGATTTATCAGTCTCTTCCCTGCGCATTTGTTGATACCGGACTTCATGATGCATTCACATATGTCATAAATTACATTTACTCCGGTTAACTCATACAACTCAAAACTCCTGTTTTCTCTCTGTGAGCTCCATCTGTTGGTCTGACTGAAGGGATAACAGTATAGTGAGATGGGAGAGATTGCATAATTTCGTGGACAATTAATAGAAATGCTCATTCTTTATAAAAAATTGTGACGTAAAATGATATTGTAATAGTTGTAATAAAATGACTTTGTACTTAATGGAGTTGTTTTGTGTATTGCTGTGATCACAAATAAATTGAGCCAGGGGCAACTGAATAAGTATGTGTGTTCACTTTTTATGTGAAATAATGATATGCTGTTTGATGTGCACTCCCGATCTAGTTAGTTTTCAGTCCGCTAGCTTCCCTGTGCTGGTGAAACAGTGGGGTTGTGTGATGTTGTTCTATGGAGGCATGTTAAGGGCAGGTTTTAGGGTAGCACTGCGGGGCTACTGGTCCAACAACAGTGGAAACGCAGCTTGATTTTGGCCTCGAGGTCCAAGGCTACAGGCCCTGCTCGGCACGCTGTTAGCCTTGGCTCGCACTGGCCTGTCAGTGGAAAAGCAGCTATTCATTTGAGTGCAACACAAAATCCAATCGACAGCCAATTGATAGAACCAAGTCCCCACCCTACATTCTTGCTGGTATTTGAAAAGAGGAATTATACCAACATCACCATGTCAGATTCTCTTCCGTCTCATCGCTCTTAGCGATCAGATCCACCAAAAAACACATTTGAGTTCAAACTGCGTAAGGCAGCAGAGCTGTGTATGTAAAGAGATAATTGAAGAGTGCTTAGGACAGATCCCTGGGGAACACCATTTTTAAATGGCTTGCTGATGATGTTTGCAGCCTCTAACCACATTTTTTTTCTGATAATCTGTTACGCTCAGATGTACATAACAATACCGAAGAAAATATCTGTCTCTACTTGTTTTATTATGACTTTAAACTGTTCAAAATGCAAACAACAGTTTAATGAAGATGTTTTGTTCTGACAGAAACAGGCAGGAACGAGAGGAGGCTGAGCGAGAAGGAAGGACACTGAAAGAGGATGAGTTAGATGATGCCAACATGCCCAACCCATTCCAGCCAATAAACAATGTTGTTACTGAGGTTAGTTGTCACATTGTTTCTTTTAATACACAAGTTGGATGAAATCATTAAGATGCAAAAAATACTCACTTTATATACAAATCCCAGTTTGAAGACAAATTAATTCAAGAGCAAGAGATGCAAAGACAGAGAGATGAGGGCCAGCAGAACAGTGTGCAAGAACAGACAGCTTTTCAAGATGAGGAGGACGAGGACGAGGAGGAGGATGAAGAGAGTGAGAGACAGACCCCGGAGAGTACAGAATCAGGTAGGACATTTCCTCAAAAGGTCTCCATTATGCTGAGAGTAATACATTAATAAAGTTTTATTTTTGTATTTTCAGTTCATTTCAAATACAAGCTTTTACTATTATGACACATGAGAAACCTATTTGCCCCTGAAATCACTTAAAAAAGCTGCAATGTATCTGTCGCCTTTAATCAGGAGCAGTAGACCAGACCAAAAAGAAAAATAGAAAATTGCGATTGAAACGCAAGCATAGAGTTGACCCTCTTAGAGTGGAAGAAGCAGCAGCCAAAAGCCCCACCCCTACTCCCCTACCAGGTAAGAATGCCTCTTTCACAAGTAGTTTCTCAGATATGAGCAATGAACAAATAATTGATCAAATCGATAAAAATGGTTTACCGTGGTTTTTGCACTATGACCCTTTGTCAAATAAAAGCTTTATTTTTTATTTTTTTTTATTTTTTTATGGCTGAGACCAGAGGGTGACCAGCAGCGGGGGGAAAAGTGTACAACACAAGCATAGGAGCACTTTATATTAAACACTTCAAAGAAGTCATAAGAATACAGTTTCATGTGTCCAGATTGCCATGCCAAGTGCTTTAATGAAGTGCTTGAGGTTTTCACCAAGACATGCCTTACATTTTACTGTTATATTCTTATACTGCAAGTATTTCCATTTGCAAAACAACTTGTCCTGGCTGCAAGCATGTCTCAGTAGAACTTCTTTAAATACTTCATCATCTGATTATTTAACTTTTATAAAATACTTCAGATACTTCATATAGTGCACATGCAGGTAAAAAAGAAAAAAGAAAACAAGCAACAGTGGAAGGGAGTGAAATAATTCACACCTGGCTATAAGTCGCACCAGGTCAAAATTGCATCGTTGAGAGAATAAATAAGTTGCATTGGTCACATTTTTTTATTATGTTCAGAAATAATGTAAAACACTGATAAATAAAACCAAATATTTACAAACATTATATTTGCTATAATCATGTATTTAGTTCCCTTCACTCCACAACAAATCCTTTAAATGTAACAATATTCAGAACAGAACAACAATGAAAAATATACGAATAAAACAAAGATAAATTAAAGTGGCAGTCATTATAAACAACATTTATTATAAATGCCTAGCCTAGCAAGAGATTTATTTAAAGGGGTCATGACATGAGAAACCAAATTTGCCTTGATCTTTTGGTATATAAGAGATCTATGTACTATTAAAATTTCCTGCAAGTTTCATAGCTTAAGACGTCCTCCCCATTATAAACGAAGCATTTATTTAATCAAGCTCTAAATACAGCTCGTTCTGGATCCATGGTAAGAAGTGACGTCACGGTGCGAAGTGACGTACCAGTCGTTTGCATATGACCGCCTCCAGCGCAAGACAAGTACGCCTCATTTCGCATCATCTCATGCGTTGTCGTGCAGCGAGTGGGTCTGTTTACAAGATACATGTTTGAATACGCTGCCGAACGATCCAGACGTCAGGGAAAGCAGTTGGATGCAGTTTATTTGCAGCATATACAGCGCGCCAAAGCCTTATTTGAACGGTGAGTGATCAGATGAGTGTGACAGGGCATGTTACTGAAAGAACGAGCAGAGAGAGAGAGAAAGCCCCGGCCGCGCGCGCGCCTTCAAACTGTCTTGCTCTCTCTCTCCCTCCCTCCCTCCCTCGCGCATATGAATCAAAATCAATTGAGAATTGACACGATGGTAAAAGATGGGAAGACCGAAGTTTCACGTGGTGGAGCATTGTGTAGTCTACATGTGATACAAAATGATTAACGTTAATAATTTATGCATAAGCAGCACTGACGTTAGCCAATCATAACAGTATAGGCGTTAACACTGAAGTCTTAAAGGGGAAACACCCCAAAACAGACTGTTTGAATCAGAGGTGAGAAACAGGGTGGGAAAATGTCATAAATCACTACATTTTAAAAGTTTTTTTGTACAAAAAACTATAGTAATACTATAATTGCACCTAAGGGAACATAATAAAACAAAACAAAAAACCATGTCATGACCCCTTTAAAGCTAAACTGAAACTACTGGTATGTGGGAAATGCACTATACAAATAAACATAAGCTCACCTACCTTTCTAATTCGGCACAAATCCATGTGTTTTGCATTCGGCACAAATCCATGTTTTGTAAACTTGATGTTAATTGCATTATATAAGTTGCAGCATGTTTAGGTTAATTAAAAAAATGTGACTTGTATTCTGGAAAATACAGCATGTCAATTTATTTCAATTATATCAACTCATATTTATTTAAAAAATAATATTTTTATTGAAATAATTCCTTTTAATGGCATACTAGAAAATAAAGAGTAGTCCCTTTACTTGCCTATTAACAGAAGAAAAGTTTCAAAAGAAGTAGCATAGCAACATAGCTTTTTTTCTGTATTGTGGCATACATCAGAGTAAATGGATTTTTGAAAAGGGTAAAAATGTGGAGTGGGGTTCAATTCATCGCTCTTTGATTCGATGGATTCTGGACGTCCTGATTATGTCACCAGAGAGAAGTCTGTCATGTGGAAGATCGAGTTATGACATTTTGATCAAAAACTATGAACTAAAAAAAAAACATTGCAGTGGTGAATGTTTTCTAGGATTACAACAGACTTCTGGAAAGTCAGAGAAACTCTCTTTTTTACTTTCTAAACATTTATTTTCATAGTCAAATGCGTTTGCAAAATAACCACTGACTTGTCCTAGTTTTCCCTTTTGTTGCTTCATTTTAATGACCCTAACAGCTAACCATTTGACTTTTTTTCTTGGTTTTAGTTGGATGGGCTACTCCCAAAGTTTCTAGGCTCCCCAAACTTGAGCCTCTTGGAGATACAAGGCATTCTGGTAATTGTTGGTTCATTGCATCTGTTCCATCTCCGGCATGCGCATCACTAAAAAAAAAATTCTCATTCTGTTTCCTAACCATGTGTCTCCCATAGTTCTGTCTTTAAAGCTTTGTTTTCTCTCCATCCACACAGCAAGCCTCAGCCACATCCTTCCTGTACAGTCATCTGTCATCAGCCAACAGAAATACCACAACCATCCACTTTAATATTGTACCTAACAAATGCTACTTGCATAATCTCCTTAAAGGGATACTTCAGGATTTAGCATTAAGCTTTGTATTAGTAGAAAACCTGTAGTATTTTCGAATTACCGTGCTTTCCTCTCTCATATCCCCCTGAGACGAGAGACTGATGTATTTTTTGTCTGGAAAAAATTCTTAGATCACGCAAAAATCATCATTTTGCATCATTGGAGTATTTTTTGGCCAGAGGCTAAAGACTACAGCCAGTAGTAGGGGCTGTCCCGCATGTTCTCAACCCGCCCATAGAGGGTGGGATCTCACTCACAGAATGTACATATAGTGTCAGCCATCTTTTTTTGGAAGCTAAGCTAACAGGCTCTTGTTCTGTGGAGAAAGCTGAGTAGTAGTGGTTACCATCCTCTTTTTCCCGGACATGTCCGGCCGTCGAGATCATCCGAAATGTCTGGGATTCAGCTTTTGCTTTCTGCAGTCACCATTCATTGTTTACATGCACACCTTTTGTTTCAATTTAACTGAATTCATTCCGATTGGTGAATCTGAATGTATTGTTTACATGAAAGCTAAACAAGTGATCGGTTGATGTGCGTTTTAACATTGATACGAGACCGGTGCGTCTCACAGGTGTCGCTCATCAGTAATCACGCCACCGTCGTTCTCCCGCGGCCCTCAGTCTCGTCCTGCTCGCCACAGTAAACATAATGAATGGCGACCGTAGAACGCAAAAGCCGAATCCCGGACATTTTGGGCGATCTCGAACTTGAAATGCCGGGCATACTCATCACGGAGACTCACTAGTAGCCTAGCCTTGTTGTTTAACTACTGCGCTCTGTTACCGGTAGGCGTGGCCTGAAATACATTTTCTGGCTTTTTTCAGTCTAGAAAGCTCCAAATTCAAAGATAATTTCACATTTCTTCTACATAAATGACCCATTTTAAATACACATTAATCTTTCCAGAGGTGAAGTATCCCTTTAACAACTTGCTTCCTGCACTGTGACTAATGTATGCGATTTATTTTCCTGATGCTTGCAGGAAACATTTTGAATTCTGCATATAATGTTCTATGTCCTCTTTTGAGCAGGCAGTGACATTTCAATCTAGGAATTTAATTGTGTAGTTTGTAGTCAGGTGAAATGAGTTGATCCTTGATTTAAAAAAATGGACATTGCTGACCTAATTTTTTTTTTCTTCCATGACTCTCTTTTATTGGCAGATTTCTATGGCAAACCTCTCCCACCTGTAGCAATTAGGCAGAGGCCGAACAGCGATACTCATGATGTAATTTCCTAACACTACCTCTGCTTCCCCCCCCTCGCTGGTTCACAATTCTTAAGGGTCCCAACCAATCAAAGTATTGTTTTGTTCTTATCTTCAAGCACGGGCAGTGTAGCAATCTACGCAGATGTAATTGCCCATAAGGGAGGAATTGATACCCAATCGGCATACCCAGATGGATCGCATGAACTCAAGCAACCAATGACTGATGGTCATCAGAAGCTGTTTCCTGTCTAGTGTTTATGAGATGAAGGGACGTGGACATTCACTGTATGACATATTCTTATAATGTTCTTTATTTCTGTAGAGCCATTTGTTTAGTTTTATCAAAATACTTAACAGTAACAGTATAATCTGTTAACAGTATTAACAGACATTTGTAACTCAATTGAGTTTTTTTCTTTTCTTTTTTTTTTGTGGAAAACATGTTACAGACCTATTTTTTAAGAGAATTGAAAAATATGTAAATATATAAAAGTTTAAATTTGTGTACTTGAAATTGTACAAACATGTTCTTATGGTCCATGTGCATATCTTAAGCTCTTGTGCATATAAAATGTGCAGTTAATTTTGACACAGTTTGCCTTTAAAATCCGATTTTTTTTTCAGCAGCATCTATACGTTTATACATTACGCTGTCTTAATTTTGAGAACGACATTCATACTCTCAAATAGCACCAGCAACAGACAAAGAGATCTTGAGAAAGTAAACTTTTACATGTGATTTGAAACATTTTAAAGTTTGTACAAGCTCGTTATTGAGTTACATGTTACATCGTGCTTTATCAGGGAGGAAAACACATTTGTCATCTTCTGAAAGATGATAAAGTGTAACATTGCATGCTCAGCCTCCATATATTTTAATGTATTATGTTATTTACTGTAAAAACCTGCTTTCATATTTATTTTATGCTATTGCAATTTTTATAATATGCATTGTTGGATGTTTTGTTCTGTTTTTTACCACACACACACACACACACACACACACACCAATATTTAGTTAATGACTGTCCATCATCCAGTTTGCTCTGCTTTCAGTACCTGCGCCTTTTGTAACCCGTTTACATTTAATATGAATGTCAAATTAAAAAAAAGAGAGAAAGTTTATAATGTTAATTTTCACTCTCACTCAACACATCTCCGTGTCATTACAACTGTTTGATAATGCACACATTTGCACAACTGTTAGCGGCGCCTTCTGCTGGTACATGCCGTAACTACACCATCAAGATTTTGTTCATTATAACTATTAAAGAGAGCTGAACTGTGGAGATGCTTTCTGTAGAATTCATGGAACAAAATAAATAAAATGCCTACACTTATAGTTTCTTTTATTTATTTATTTCGCAAAGATGATATTAAAATTTAAAGGGAACTTGGTGTACGTCTGCAATCTCAGAAAGTGTAACAAAATGTAAAAGGTTTGAAATCACCTTTGGTATCATATTTTATACTGATTAAAAAAAGTTAAACCAGGTTTAAAATGCTAATGTCTATACCTCCATAGAACGTCATCACACATCTCTCAGGTCTTCCTCCATTATTTTGCCTTAAAATGCATTATTAAAATTACTGAAAGGACTTATGTTCATCATTTTCTAGGCTTGCATACCACATTAACTTATCAGACGCGAGACGCAGAACGAAAGCCGACATGTGAACACAGAAACACGGAACTAACATCATTATCCACGTTTCTGGGGGAACACAGTCAGAAGACGGACAATAACGTTACATACTTTAAAAAACCGGTATACCAACATCGATGTTTTCTCCGAAATTATGCTGTATAAAGGGATTTTCAAGCAGTTCTCTTCTCACTCTGAAGTATTCTAAGAGTATTCTTATCCCCTCGTCTCATTGCACAGTCACTAATACGGTGAGCGGACTAAACTCCGAGGGTATTAGATTTCTATGGTTTATTACTACAGAAAAACACTGGCAACACTTTATAAATGTGTTACTTTTATGTGTTTCAAGTATAATATATCAAGTTATAATCATTCTTATTAAAAACTATATATTTTTAATTATTTAAATATGTTTAAATGATTGTTCACATCATTAGCTTGCAGCACAGTGTAAATCTGCACCTCAGAGGCAAGTCTGTAAGACTGTACTGAAGCATTTTGATGCACAGTACAGTGAAGAGCTTGGAGAGCAGTGGCGCAGTGCAAGGTGGGCATATTTTCAAAAGAATAATTTTCGAAAATACTGTAAAAACGTTTTCATTCTTAATTTTTAGCATGCTTTCACTTTTTCACTAGTTATTATTACATTTATTATGGTAAGGGTATTATTTTACATTAAAACCATAGGTGACACTTCACAATAAGGTTTCATTTGTTAACTAACAATGAACAATACTTCTAAAGTATTTTATTAATCTTATTTAATGTTAATCCTAACATTTACTAATACATTATTAAAATCAAAAGTTATACCGATTGCTTTTAAGTTCAGGCATACTATAGTATAGCGTATACCAGAAGGAAGCATTTTAAATTCATGGAACATTGGATGTACAACCTGCAAGAATAGCTCTATCTTTCTGTAAGACAAACCGTTCAAAACTATTTGATAACTTGTCTGCTTAATGCCAATAATCTTACTACCTTGGTTGACAATACCATTCAATGAGTTTCGATGTTTCACTTTTACATTATCATACCGACAGCATATAGAGAAGCAAAGGACAGATTCAATATAATATGCATAGTGCATGGACATAAGAAGACCTTTTTGCTGGCCTTTTTGCATACCGTTTCAACATGAGTATCCCATTCCACCATTTGATCTTTCACTCTCGTGGTCAAACAATCATTCACGGCTGGACCATGACAATTCTCATCCTTAGTCAGCAAACTAACAATAACAGTATCATCAGCAAATTTTAAAATTAGTCTATCCATGTGTTTGCTTACAATATCATTAGTATGTAAATGTAGAGAAAGGGTGAGAGCACATCCTTGAGGAGAACCTCTGTGACGTAATAAGGGCGTCTGAAAAGGACTCTGCATTCTATCTCTTGACATATCTAATAACCACCCCACTATCTTAAATTCTAATTTAATCTCTGAAATCAGTTTTTTTATTAACACATGATGCTGAATAGTATTAAAAGCTGAAGAAAAATCTACACAGAGCAATCGAACATGGGTTTTTCTTCCCTCCAGATGTTTTATAATCATATTTAACAGGGTGGATGAGGCATCCTCAACTCCCCTTCTGGCCTGGTAAGCTAACTCCAAAGGAACTAAAAGACTACATATTCATCCCTGACAAATTTCTCGAAACATTTCATCACCAATGGTGTCTAAACAGGTCTAAAAACATTTAGAGTCTTAGGATAACTTGTCACCCCTACAGACTACTATGGCCTCTTTCCACAATTTTTGTTTAAGATAAAGCGACTTTTGGAATATATATAATACAAAACAGGACCCAAATGAGACCGTATTGTAAAGTGTTACCAAACCATGATACTTTCACAGTACGTTTTGTTGTTGTTGTAAGTATTAGCTTTCTGGAAATGTAAGATTTTACCTGATATACAGAAGTGTAATATATTAAACAATCTCTGAATTTAGCCCACATAAATGTTTGATGTCTTCAGGGATGTGCTTCTGAATCCACTCTCATGGCAATACGGTGTCCTGCTTAATCGCTTCAGTGACCTTACAAACCTCAAGCAGTGTCTCACAGCCCTCGGATACACAAACCTTCTTCCACAGACGACACATCCTGAATCCCAGTCCCATACGACACACATCCCCCTGCAGTGTTTTATTCATCGGGATCCAGTGCGTATTCCCACCCAAGGCCACCACCCAGGCTGGTTAAAGCAGTACTACCTCCTGAATGCAGCCTCTCTTCTCCCAGTACTGACTTTGAGTGTGAATGAAGGGGAAAATGTGCTTGATCTTTGTGCAGCTCCTGGGGGGAAAAGTCTGGCCATATTACAGACAGCCACTCCTGGTAAGTTACAAACCTAGTCTAGAGTCAGGTGAGCCATAGCCAGGGCCATGACTAATATATGTGAAATGATATCTGACTGGAACATACCTAATGATACACCATGTAGTGTCATTTCAAAAGTTTGGGTTTTGGAAGGTTTTCTTTCTCTCTCTCTCTCTCTCTCTATAAGAGTATATTAATTATATTTATTAATATAAGTATATTCACTTCTTTAAAAAAAATTTAATGGCCCCAACATTTTGATCAATAGTGTAGTGTACATTTTAAAAGCACAGATAATTCAAAATGTTAAAATAAGAAAAGGGCTAGTCTGTTGCCTTTTCTAATTTTGAATCATTCTTGACCTGAAGTAAAGGATGCCAACAGGAATTAGAAGTGAAGAAAGTGGGGGTAAAGTTTTAAAGCATCTCTGTGAAAATAGAGAGATACATAAGTGAGGATTTGAGCAGAGAAACGAGAGATTCCAAGTGTATTCTAGTGGAATAATTTATACAATTTAAGATAACACTTTATTTCGATAGTCCACTTTAGACAGTCTACTAACTAGAAGTAACTTTGCAACTACATGTCAACTAATTATCATTAATTTGGAACTACAAGTCAACTAACTCTCATTAGAGATGATTAGGTTAGGGTTATGGTTAGTAGAATAAGTTGACATGTACTTGCAAAGTTACTTATAGTCAGTAGCAGAAATTATTCATTTTAAATAATTAAAAAAAATTATATTAAAATAGAAAAAAGTTATTTTAAATTGAAATAAAATTTCACAATATTACTTTTTACTGTATGTGTGATCAAATAATTGCAGCCTTGGTTAGCATAAGAGACTTATAAAAAAAAAGATAAAAAAAAGTAATACCCATACTTGCATACAACTCCAGAGTTTTGAACAGTAGTGTATTTTATGTTTCTTAGACTTGGTTGTTTAATCAGTACTGAAACTTACAGCACATTTATGTAGTACATAGACCTTCTAATTTAAAATATAATTTTTCATTAATCGACCCCTTTAAATGCAAAGGACTTTGTTGTACCCTACAATTATGTGTTTGTTAACTCCCAGGTCTCTTGCACTGTAATGAACTGGATAAGCACAGACATGATTGGCTACTGAAGACTCTGGAATCATATTTTCCTCCTACACTACGACATCTGCTTTCAGTGACTCACCTGGACGGCCGGAGCATTGGGAGCGTGCAGCCAGGGGCTTACGACAAGGTACCACTCTCACCTCTACTCACCACAGCCATTAAAACTACAACATTTAAGCCATCATTTTGCTATTTTAAGCACTGATTTTTACCCAGAACAAATCATCAAATGACTTCTCCATAGGAGAGAACATTACCTAACATTTGTAAGATTCTTTTACCTGCTGAAGCTAAATGCACTGAATTAACCTCCCCTGAATGTCATCCATCCAAGTGTTTGGGGAAAAAAAAACCTTGCTTATTTGTGAATGTCAGAGTGACACTCTCACACGAGTACCAATGCTGCCTCCAAACTCCCTCATTTATCACAGTTGGCGTAACACTTAGTGCAAGCCCTTACTTTCCATCTCAAAGCAACCAAAAAAGCTGCAAGGTGGAATAGAGGTTTTCTGCACACTCAGTCATTTGAAGGCAAAGCTGCATATGTACGCATTTTTTTCCCACTCATCATGGGGTGACGAGACACTAGGCAGGTCACTAGCAGCCCTCCAGGCCAAACATGCCAATCAAGCAGTGAATATGGAGCTTTTAAGGTTCCCAGATACTGCTGACTGAGTATTATCCTCTTCTGGCGGTGAGAGAAGAGTCGGGCCACTGAGCAGAAAGGTAAACGAATACACAATGCGACAGGAAGGTGTCGTGATGGTTTTAAATGAAAAGGGTTCAGGGTGGCTGCGATGTTAGCAGAAGTGCTTTTTTGTTGGTGCTTTTTTTTAAACAGAGGCTCACTGAAAAAACATCCCTGTGGCGACATTTCTACAAAATGGTATTACGCTGCTTCTTGCATGTTTCACATCACTATCAAAGTGAAATGTTCAGAGGATGGCGCTAAAAACATGTTCAGCTTTATCCGATTCTGATGAACGTGAATCTGGCATTGATTTATTATGTTGGATGTTGTACGTATCACAGCAGTTCAGAAACTAAATGTCCGGTGAGTTGTGCTAAAAGGTTAATGCTCTATTACGTTTGAAAATAACGTACCACCGACATTAAACCCTACCCTAAACTTAACCGATAGTGTTAAAAAAAGAAAACTAGAGATATGTATTTGCTGAAGCTACCATGCCATTTTAGCTTGCTTCTACAAGATTTTGACCTCTTTTATTGTCTCGTGTTTCACGAATTGGCAGCAGCGGCGTTTGTATGAAACGAGAGAGCAAGGCCATGATACTGGATGGCATAATTAAATAACCATACACAAAATATTGATTCGACTGAGTTTTAATATTTTATTAGCTCACCAAAAGCAAAACTTCCACGAAGAAAAAACGCTCCTAGCAAGCTGTAAGCTTATAGCGCTGCTGACTTCAGTAAGCCGGATGAGCCTGTGTTATATGTTTTCAGGAGTTGTTATCGAGGAATAACATACCACTGGATGATGCGATTGACCAATCAGAATCAAGCATTCCACAGAGCCGTGTAATAATGCGTTTTAATAAGCTCCCGTTCATAGAGATTTTTAGATGAGTGCGGAGGCTTTTTAGGTCGGGTAGAATCTGTAATCTCTGACCCAGTTTGTTCACTGGCTTCCATGGCTGCAATATGCTGTGTTTTCGGCTAACTGGCAACCTGTGGTGGTGAAATAGTATTGGGTAAATTGGCAACGTGCGGTATCTCACAGACCAACAAAAAAAAACCCCAAACATTCCGACACCGAATGCACATTTGCATTGTTTTTTCTGAGAAACGAGTATGTGAACTCAGCACATTTCCTAAATATCTGCAAACATATTATGGTATTTTTATGCTTTAGTACAGTCAAAAACATACATACAGCACCTTTAAAAGTGTTTTGAGGTCATAAAATTGTATTGTGCAAGGAAGCGCAGGAAATTAAGTCTTTAATAATCAATAATATGCTGCTGTAATCATAAGTGGTGTGAAAAGGAATAAAAGTTAAGTGAGTTTTACTGGCACACGTTTTTAAGGACATGGCTATGAGACACAGATCCATCCAGAAGGTGGCAGTGTTGTTTTTTTTGTTTTGTTTTTACTCTCACTGACCTCCATTCACATTGGACAGATGCTTAAGATCCCCGGGACCCTCGATGGAGGGGACACAGGTACGCGTTCAAGCTGTGGTGATGAAACCTCCTGTCCCGAAATGTCAAATGAATATGTCTCTGACGCCCATAATCAAATCACTTGATCAGGGCTGGCACTTAGATGAGGGTAACAGGTTTGGCTCTTCCCCTTAAAAATGCAGCCTTTCCTAGATCACATAGTCAGGCCTGCGGGGGTCTTTCTACACCATCATGTCCTTTGGTGACGTCGGTCTCCAGAGTGCCCCCCGGCATTCTCTTAGCTAGACAGGCAGCAGAGCTAAGAGAGGGAATTAAGAGGCTCTAATACAAAGCTGGCAGGGAGAAAAACAGCGGGGCTCAATTGTCAGCTTGACTGCAGTTCCAGCCAGTTCTAATGAGGAGAGAGAAGTCTCAAAGGAAGCCGAGAAAGATGAGCTTAGCTAGAGGAAGGAACGAGGGGTTTTGGTGGGTATGGGGCTGCAGGATTTCCAGAGAAAAATAGAGGTTTGGAGAATTTTTTCATTCATTCCTGTCTATTACTCATCTGAATCTTTCAGGGAGATTCTTGCCGCTTGCGTTAGTTGTTTGTTTAACCACTGTAGAAGATTCTAGCTCAGGTGCGATTTGAGATTATTGGCCCCAGGTGTGTGTGGTGTTTCCACTATACCTCTCTCTCTCTCTCTCTCTCTCTCTCTCTCTCTGCCTCTCTGCCTCAGCCACTCTTTCATTTGCCCAGCCGGTCTCACAGAGGACGGTGTGAGTGTGTTGGTTCTTTTAAAGAGCTAATGAGGCCGATACTGGCAGGTCCCTGCTGTCCTTCTGCTTTCCTCTTTGTGTTATGTTCGCCATCCCCCAAGTGAACATGAAATATTCCCCTTCAGTCTCGTACACTGTTTTTACCTCCCTGCGGAGTTAAAACCTGTTCTCTGATGTGTGTTTGTCTGTGTGCGTTGCTCCGTCCATGTGTGTCAGGTGCTTGTTGATGCCCCGTGCTCTAATGACCGGAGTTGGCTTTATACCCCTGATACCCACCAAGGGGAAATGTGGCTGAAGGAGAGAACTCAACTACCACTCTTACAGAAGGAGCTGCTCTGGTAAATATCTATCACGGGAAAACACACACACACACACACACACACACACACACACACACACACACACACACACGTGGGCAAGTAGACAATGCTAAACAAAGCTTCTTCATTATTTTCTATTTCATTTGAGCAAAGTTCTTGACCTTTTCGATATTATGTACAATTTTAAATTGTACAACAATGAAGGCATAATTTTGACATGAACAGTTTAAAAAAGCCTATTTTCTTAATTGTAAACTAAATTTAATGACAAAAAACAATATTTAGATGTGTAAGCAATTCAATACATGGTTTCCTGAATTTTGAAGTTTTAGTAATTTTGTGCTTTTGTCATTTTTTATTTGAATACATAAATATCTTGAAGTGCCCCTATTATGCTGTTTCAAAGGTTATTAATTTGTTTTGGAGGTCTCCTACTACAGGTTATATGGATCCTATGTCGAAAAACTTTCGTTTTCATAATTTTTTCATAAGATGCATTGCAGAATCACCTCTTTTCTCATAGTGTATAAAACAGTTTGATAAAAGATCCTTTCTGAATGCTTACTCTGCTCTGATTGGTCAGATGGCCCAGTCTGTTGTGATTGGTCTACCGTTACAACTGCCATTACCATATCTGAATTTCAGCTCCGGAGGCTTCCTCAGTAATTGATTCACAGTGACTAGAACAGGCGTTGGTTTTACTGAATCAATTCAAGCCATCGAGTCATCATCCTTTCGAAGTGCACGAAAATGTCGACAACACGAAGCAAACTCTTCCAGGCCTCCGCTACAACTACAGTGTTTGAGTGCGGGTCAAAGTAGACGTTGTTCTTGAGCAGCCAATGAAGACCATGTATTCAAATTTGTCACAAACTTTGTGCACTTTGATCTTTGAAACTTTGCACACAATTCAAATTTCAATTCAATTCAAACTTTAAATTCAAAAACAGCTAAATAACTCATAATAGGTGGACTTTAAACATTTAATTTCAGTTTAAATTGAAGTTTTTGCATGTCGTAGTTATATTATGTTATATCTTAGCTTTACTTTAATTAATGATTTTTTTTTTTATAGTTTTAGTTGGGTAACAATAACACCACTGCTTTTTCTAACATGGTTTTACAAAGTGCCCTACTTTAATGTTAATAATGGTTGGCTGGTTGTGATTTTTATTGTTTTTCAGTTCTGCACTGGCAGCAGTGCGTCCTGGAGGAGTGGTTGTCTACTCCACTTGCACCATGTCCCGAGCCGAGAACCAATCGGTTGTGGAGGCGGTCCTTGCGTCTTATCCAGGGGTGGAGCTTCTGGAGCTGGAGCAACAGTTAATTGACTCTCTGTCTGATCATTTCTACTTTGCCCATCCTTCAGTGGGACAGTTAGTGATTCCGCAAAAGGGTAAAACTTGGGGACCTATGTATGTTTCTCGATTACGGAGAATATATTAAAAACGTACATAGTGCCATGGTGCAGCGAGCAGTAGTACTTTTAACACATCAGAGCTGAGGTATTCACATGGGTTTGAGTCATGACTCATGACTGTCTATCCTAGCCCTCTTCACTAAACAAACAATAAATAAATAAATAAAACTGTTGGAGAATAGTTTAATTATATTATTGTTTATTATTATTTTCCACATTTCAAAATACAGTACAAACTAATAATATGAAGTATTATTACAATTTAAAGTAACTTTTCTATTTTATTATGTTTTAAAGTAATTTATTTCTGTGATGGAAGCTGAATTTTTAGCATCATTATTCCAGTCTTCTCATTATCCTTCAGAAATCATAATTTCCTATCAACGTTGGAAACAGTTGTGCTGCTTAATTTGGAAGCCATTATACATTGTCATCCAGGATTCCTTAATGAATAGAAAGTTCAAAAGAACAGCATTTATTATAAATAGAATTAGTTTGCGTCAATGTAAAAGTCTTTACTGATACGTTTGATCAATTGAATGCATCCTTGCTAAAGTATTAATTTATTTCCAAAAGAAAAATATATTTGCAATGTCATGTATATCTGATGGAACTTTGAACATCTGAACTTTGATTTTTTTTTTCATGCCACGGCAAAGGCAAAAAACAGCACAGGTTAGGCAGAAATGTTAATTGCTGGCGACCCTCCAGCAGAAGCACCACTTAAGATGATCTCTCGCAAGTGAAGGCTGTTTTGAAATCTCAGAACGCAACACTTGAACAAGGTTTTGAGTAATGAATGCGGGCTCAGGTCTCTACTCTTTTGCATAAGTGTTTTTAAACGTCTCAGCTGAACTGCTTGAGGAGGTTTCGCTGTTGTCAGCCTTTGAGCTCAATGACAAATCGCATCTAATAAAACTTAAGAGTTTTCCTGAATCATGGAAGAGCACACCTTGAATGTTTACCACTAATATGATGTATGAAAATGAGATTGCATGCACCTCGGCTCTTAGACAAGGTGTATACATTTAAGGAACAGTCTTTAAGTGCTACAACAGCAGCATTGTTGACATTTTTTCATAAAAATAAAAACTACAGAGTAAACAGGGTTATGCATTAACAACATTATTCTAAGAGGTCATCAATGCTTGTTGCTATTTCAGCTATACATAAACTGCAGCTTAGAGGGTTTATTTAACTATAACTGCATTTAAATATACAAGTATTCACTCCCCCAAAGATTGAACCTGGTTGGATCCCCTCTGGCAGGATTACGGTTGTCAGCCTCCATAGCCTCCAAGTCGGTATTGCACATCTTGATAATGGAATTTTTGCTCATTCTTTTGGAGCAATATTGCTCAAGCTCTGTTGCGGTATGTTTTAGGTCATTGCCCTGTTGGAAGATGAATCGTCTTCCAAATTTCAGTGCTTTTGTGGATTGCTGCACGTTGTCCTCAGGGATTCTACTGTACGTGCTTCCATCCATTTTACTTCTAACTTTATGAGTTTTCTAATCCTTGCCGCAGAGAAGCCAACCCAAAACATGATGCTGCAACCACCATGATTCACTCTAAGGATTATGTTCTTTGTGTGATGTACTACTTGGGTTTTGCCTAAAAGCGTGGGGGTCCAAAAGTTCAGTTCATATGATTATTTCATGTTTCTGCTGAGCCCATTACATGCTATCACATGTTGAGCCTATCATATTTTTCTTGCCACGCTTACTTGTAAGATATGAATTGTGCTGTTTTTGTATCCTTGGACACCATATCTTTGCCATGGAGGACTAACTTTGGCATTTAGTAATGAAAGGCTTTTTCTTCCGCTGGCATTTTTAAGGATGATAATTTCTGCGTGGATTCACAATTGTTCTATTCCTTATGCGTCATGTGAAACATTTCTTTTGCACATAGCTTCTGATGAAGATTTCAGCTATTTTTC